>CM060381.1:168353847-168853847 GCA_030545235.1 Helianthus tuberosus
CCTTGTGACAAACCCACAAATTATGTTTCAAGTCATCCATGACAAGCCTCCGTGCTATAATTTGTCATTCGTGACAAGTTAATATACTAAATGTTAACATCCCTTGTGTCAGGCTAAGTATAAGATATGACTTACCAAGGAAAACATAGTAACCGATTCTTCTATTATCGGCGATGAATCTTTCTGAAAAATCTAAGAGTACTCTTTCTTTGAATAGAGTACAACAATATATGTTATTTTAATTATTTTCCTCATTGATTTTATAAACTGCGAGTGCCAACTATGTATGATAAAAGCGCCATATGACGATTGGCGTAACCTAGTGCGTCTCATAGATTGCTTCCATGCCTGATCAGTATGGAGGTTTAATGCATGGAACCACTAAGATATACCAATGGTCATATTGTACTAAAGTCAACTAGTGGTATTCAAAGAAGATATCCATAATAGAAATGCCTAAGCAGGCGTCTCTACTTACGGCATCCGTGCACTCGTAAAACAGATGTGTCATTTGCATGGCACAAGTGACGGTAAGTGGACCAAGGTCAAAGATTGAGCTACCTCTAGCATATTTGGATAACTTGATTTCTTCTCAGTAGAACTACCATTTTTACCCTGAGGGGCAAAGTGAAGTTAGGATTGATATCCTATTAGGAGTCGTATCTGTTACAGAAGCTCCATATCGGTTAGCAACAACGGAAATGGAAGAACTAAGGGCTAACCAGATGAGTTTAGGAAGAAAGGCTTGTACAGCCTAGCTCATTGTCTTAGGAGCTCCGACTATTATTGTTGATAAAGGAAAGCACAATGCATACGCTTGTGCATTGGTTATTGCAACCTAACTTGGAAACGATTAAGAATCGTTATTAGCTGCCCAGGATCGTCGATTTGTTCGACTAACTATGAGAATAGATGATTCCTTAAGATTGATTCGGGTAGTAGTTGGAATGACTATCTCACCCTAATTAAGTTCTCCATAACCAATAGCATTATATAAGCATCGAGGCTGCTCCTTTGGAGACCTTGTTTGGTAGAAAATGTCAACGCCCGTTGTTGGGAGTTTGGAAAATCCCAATTATCAGAATCTGAAAATTTTCTTAAAGACGACGGAAAAGATAATATGTCATTGTGACAAGGCCTTCGCGCCATATGATTACTCATCTCCTTCATGACTCGACATTATGCCATACCTTTCTACGTCCCTCGCGACGGGCCTCTGAGCCATAGGTATATATATAAGTAATAAAAGTCATGTAAAGCTTGCCTTTGAGCTATTCATAATCGTCCTTGTGACAAAGACAGTTGTGACATTTGATCCCCTGGCAAATAGGTAATGGACTCGCCCCAAACCTTAAATGCCATTGATGGTCCTTTTGTGACCTAAGCTAAATGTAATGAATATACATTCAAATAACATTCATTAGGAATGTTTGGAACATAATAGCCTATACGGTTTATGGATTCCGTGGCTGATCTATCTTAGTCATCAGGATGATGACTAACAATTGTTTAAATGTGGTGGTTAGTACCAAGCTTCAAGTATGGCAGACTCGGATGAGCAGTTGGAAAGGCCTTGAAAAAGGTCATGAAACAGTTCAAAGAGCCGAAAGCTTCCCGCTCTAAATTTCATTCAAAACCACATCCAAATGCTCATGAAAAGAGCTTTGTTCACACTTCGAATGTGAAGGATGAACCAAAGGAGGAGGATAACTCCCAGAGATCTAAGAAAAAGAGCAAATACGGGCTTAATAAGAACCAACATAAGTTCAGTAAGAAGCCTGTATGTAAGACCGGTTATAAAAGACACTGGGGACAATGTCGAATAGAACAAAGACCAAAGCAGTGTGGCATCTGCAAAGGAACTGGTCATCAGTCCCATGAATGTAGGGATATAAAGAATGCAGTCTGTTATGGTTGTGGTGAGAAGGGCCACATTAGAACTAGATGCCATAAAGCTGCCAAAGAAGGTGCAGCTAAGTCTGGAAAGGCTTAGGAAGGAAATGCCTAAACTCACCTGATGAATGCCAAGCGGCAGTGCATGATGTCGTCAAGTACATTCCTTATCATTTACCAATGATAATTTCTGCTAAGTGTCCTGTTTTTAATACATGCAATAACAAGTCTTTCATAGACCATAAGCTTGGCAAACTTATGATGATACTCATAAATGATTCCAAATATAACAAGGGGTACCTTGGAGCTATATAAGTATATATATACATTTGAATATAGACATGGATAAAAGACGATCTATGGGATCATCCTAACCTACGGGATCATAAACAGTGTTAAAGTCTATGGGACCAAAAAGACTTTCGGGTCACAAATAGAAGAAACGAATTGTGAAGGTCTCACCTTAGAAAGGATAAAAAGGTGAAAATCTGAATAAATAGCCTATGAGGCTAAGGGAAAGAACCTACGGGTCATAGGGGTTAAGGTTGGGAAATTGTTATAATTCTCCGCATTAAATAATAACGGAAATGACTAGATTCTCGGAAGTAACATTCCTAGAAGCGGGAAAAAGATGTACGACAAGGAGGAAACGTAAACTAAGAATTTAGTTTTTAGTCAAAGGTAACTTTTAACAAATCATAAGTGATACGGGGTAACCTAGAGGATTTTAAACACACATAAGGCCGGTGATGGCAAATAACATACACGGGTAACGGGGTATGAAGTAACCGGTGACTAACAAGTCTAACCGCTAAAATGAATAAACAATAAAGATAATGGATACAAGCAGTAAAGTAACGGCCTACGAGGCCTTACACACGAAAGACTTTCGAAAGGAATGAATGAATGCCTTGAAAAAAACGAAACTAAGTACGTTTAATCCAAATTAAAGGAACTATGTAAACAAGGTTTCGAGGATGAAACCTCTTTAAGGGGGTAGACTTGTAACACCCCGAAAAAGGGTTTGGTAATCAAACCACGTTAATACTACAGGACGGGTAAAATACAGTTAGTGGTAAAACTTACCCGGTAAATTTTATGATTTAAATAAATAAATCTAATACTTATTAAAGGGATGAGAAATACTTTGAGAAAGCAAAGTATATAAAAGACCCGAGATTTAACGGGACTTAAGATAAAACAAATTGTGAACAAGTTAAAGTAACTAGGAAAAGAATAACCTAGTACAAGTCTTGTAACTAAATGAAAGAACAAAATATCAAGTTATAAACCAAACTAAAGTTGAGGGGCCTAAAGGGTGTAAATTGAAACTAATATTATTAAAACAAATTAAAACTCAAAACCCACTTAGGGGCGTGGGTGGAGATCGACCAGGAAGAGCTCATTGGAGCCCAAACCCTAACTTCAACAAGAATCAACTAATTGAAGGTCAAATCCAGCTCAAATCAAATGCATGAACACGTATAAATGATCACCAAGTCGTGGGGATCATAAGGTATGTAAAATCTTGATGATTGGTGAAGTTGTAAGAATTTGATAATCATCCTAATCGCGAATTAGGCATCGATTAGAGAAGCTATGGCTAGATTATTGATGTATACTTGCTTAGGAACGAAACCTAAGTGAAAATCATACATAACATGCTATGGATTGATGAATTTGGTGAATTAACACACTTATATAAGTGGGTTTTGATGTTAAGATGAAATAAATGATATAAATATGTTTAGAATCATCATGCATGATAATGAATGGAAGGTATTTGATTAAACCATGAAATTGGGTACATGATCATACTTTCATGAAAGGGGTTTAGTATATTATGATGAAATTAGTGATTTGGGTTCATATAAATGGGTGTTTGGAATCATGATGTCTAATAATTAATATGTAGAACTTGATTATATTGATGTTCGGATGAATGTCTAATGCTATAATGAAACGGGTTTTACATGTAGATGGAAACCTTTAGTTCTTGCTTAACAAATGAAAAATTAACTTTGATAATCAAGGGCTAAGTTAAATTGGTGTTAATAATAGCAGGAATTTAGATTTGAAAAGTAGTTAAAACGGTGGCGTAAGAATAATGCCTATCGGATACTTGACAAAGTGCTTAAATGAATTGTTGGGGTTTATGATACAATCACTTATGTTAATAGGCAGTTTGACCTTTAAAAGTCAAACTGACCAAAATGAAATCAAATGGTGAATTTTGATGTAAAACCCGTAAGATGGAATAGCCATAATTAATGATGACTAATCTAACCGTCTTACTAATTATGATGATAGTTTGACGCTTGACAAGCTAGGTGGAGGCTTGGAAAGGAAGCGGGTCAAACGAAGCAAGTATGAAGAAGAAAAGCGTATTCGGAATGCAAGGTAAGTAAAACTTACACCCTTATGTAGGACATGTGTTTATTTTATAAACTATAAATGCGAAAGATGTAATACCCAAAATAAGGGTTCCGACACGACCGATACAAGTCGGAACAAGTATAAATGATAAAAACCATGGTTTATGGTAAACGGGGAAAATGGGTGAATTTGGAAATCTAAAACCATGCTTTTATTCTAATTTATGTAAATGTTTGGTCTTATAGTCCAAACGGGTCAAATGGTGATGAAACACCATTTGACAATATCGACTACTGTGATTGTAAAGTCGTATGTTATCAGGAGTGATTAGCAATTTGGATAATTGCGACACCATAGAATGTTGGTTAATTAACGCGAGGTATAATACGGGTCTATATGTTGATTCGAGCCAGGTACGCATATATATAGATTTATGGTTTAAAATGAAATGTTGGTCAAATACCTTAGCAAAGGGACCAATGTCGTAAAAAGGAAGAAATAAGTTGACGAAAATGCCCTTGATAGGTAAATCGGGCAAACGACCCTTAGAGGTCGTTTAGATACTAGTATTATCATCATGTAACTCTTAGGCACATGTAAGAGTTGCAGGCATCAACTTTGGGGGGTCAAATGCCTATGAACGGGTTAATCACGTAAAATGACTATCCTAAGGGTAAAAATTAGGAATGTGGTTCATTATGTTAAATCCACCACAAAAACAGTTGTGGTGGAATATAAGAGGCTATTTAAAAGTTGAGAATACGAAGTGTAGAAAGAGAAGAGAGAGTTTGATGCTTAAATGTACATAATTCACTCTAAACGGGTCAAAATAAGAACTTGAGCGTAAACGGGTTTTTATTATGTAAGAATCCCGTGATTTGAAATTTATATGATAGGAGATATGGAAATTATGAATTTCATGAGTTAAGGATCAAATAAACATGTTTGTTTGATAAAAATCGAACGGGTCAAAATTTGGTAAAAAGGGTAATAAGCCGAAGACTTAAAAGTCTGAAATTTGTTAAATTAAATGTTGGATTTTGACTCCATAATGTGGAAAATCAAATTACAATCATGTAGGAAGAAACGGTAGGTCAAACGGACAAGCGGATTGAAAGATACGGAAGTTTTCGTGTCAAAAATGGCAAAATGGAAAGGTATGATACAGGGGCCACCGTAAGTTACAGTGGGGCTGAAATCGTTACGGTGATTGCCTCCTGTGTTACGGTGGGATGATTTTTAATTCAGGGGCCACCGTAACTTACGGTGTCCACCGTAAGTTACGGTGGAGGCCAGATTCAAGTATTTGTTTTTGGATCAAGATATCAATGTTGGATTTTCCTAATTTTCCTTGTTGTATTAGTTATTTAATTATCAAAACTGACTTTTAAGTTGGTTTTGATCACAGGTGAATGTCAATGGTCTCGGATGAAGATCAAGCATCGAGCAAGAACCGAACACACGTTAAATAAAGCTTTCGCAATGTTGTTTCGTCGTTATTCTAAAACGATGAATTAAACCACATTACGTTGTATCACTTTAAATTGTAAAAGTTTTTAATAAACCAGTATTTAGCATGAACATTTAAATATAAATACTCAGTAATTGTGATTTATTTAATGAAAATCGCAATACAAATTTATGGTTGTTACAAGTTGGTATCAGAGCCTTGGTTTAAGAGATTCAAGTATGGTGGGGAAGAACCATGCTTGGACTTAAACCTTATACTCTTAATAAAGATTGGTGTTCGGTTCGAGGCTTGATCATAAATCCGGTAAGTACATGTATGTTAATAGTTTAGTATGCTAAAGTGTTGTAAACAACACATAGGGCTATCGTGTGATACACGTTACCCCAATTAAAAAGTATTGGTATGGTTGATGAAAATACGCGCGTTGACGCGTATGGTAGAAAAAGCCTTGTATTATAATACGGGCGATTATTGAAGTTGACATTACTAACTCTTGTGAATGTTTTAATTGAAGGACACTCGCATCTGAAGATGACGAGAGTGGGACGAATTGTAGATATGATGATGGAACGGTCCGAGATAAGATAAGAAGAGCATACTCATCAAGGGCCTAAATCGCGCGACGATCGCAAATAAGTAATGGCAAGAAAGCCCGTTAGGGCAAGCATTTACCAGGTGCATGTTTAAATTTTTGCATGAATAGAAATATGCGACAAATACGTAGAAAATGATTGTTGCATATGTAAATTAGAAACTTGGAAAAAACCTGAATAGAAATACATATCCAGGATATTATTTCCAAAAAAACTAAATAGAGGCGTTACTTACATAGGGCGTGATGTGAAAACTATAAAAAGGTCGTGTATGTCATGTGTTAATCGCTTACTCTGGCCAAGTAAGTAATGGCATATGATACCATGAGTTTCTTATAGCGGACACATTTACATCTGATGTAGTAAGGACGGGGTGAATGAGACAAATTAAATGTACCCAAATGAATCAAATGAACAAAATACTTGATAATAATGTAAACGCACAGCCGAGTGACGGAAGCATATTACATTATGATAATGAACCCGAGTGAAAGGACAAAGATTAATGTAAAATGATTAAGTTAGGCAACGGGAGGGAGTGTACTTACACTCGAACCCGGAAAATCCAAACATGTAAAATAACTAAGATATGCATTGGGAGCACTTGAACCCGGAAGAATGCAAATATGACTCTTAACGGGCCGTTTTTGTAAAACGCCAAACTTGAAGATAAAGTCGGAATATAAAAGTGAAACGGAGTCTTAATGCATACCGGAAGGGTGCAATAATAACGACTTCGGTAAAATACCCGGTTGATGGGTAAGGAGTTAAACACATGAGTAGACCGAGAAACGGGAATTCGAATGGAAAGTCAAAAGACTCGGGTTTCGAGTTATGACTAAAAGACGATAAGACACTGCAAATAGAAATTTTGATAAATTTACGTTCAACTATTTTAAAGTTGAACTAGTCGAACAAAGAATGAAGTTTGACATTCATAAGTGATGAATTTTCACGCGACAAGTCAAACGAATTTAATAAAGGACAACGCTTGCTAAAATAAGTAAGCATGAACCGAGTAAATGAAAGTGAGAAATATTAATAAACCTATGCAAAGGATTATAGGTGTTAAAAACATTAAGATAAAAGAACCCGATTAATGGGTTGTAAAGAAGTATAATTATGAACCGGGAAAATGGGGAGCGTAAAACAAACCGATGTGTAAATAATGTAAGGAATCATAAAGTCGGAAGATTAGTCCGAAAGTAAACGAATGAAGCATTAGAACACGGTCAAGGTCAACTAAAGTTTAAAAGCGAAAATAAATGATTCCAAATATAACAAGGGGTACCTTGGAGCTATATAAGTATATATATACATTTGAATATAGACATGGATAAAAGACGATCTATGGGATCATCCTAACCTACGGGATCATAAACAGTGTTAAAGTCTATGGGACCAAAAAGACTTTCGGGTCACAAATAGAAAGAAACGAATTGTGAAGGTCTCACCTTAGAAAGGATAAAAAGGTGAAAATCTGAATAAATAGCCTATGAGGCTAAGGGAAAGCACCTACGGATCATAGGGGTTAAGCTTGGGAAATTGTTATAATTCTCCGCATTAAATAATAACGGAAATGACTAGATTCTTGGAAGTAACATTCCTAGAAGCGGGAAAAAGATGTACGACAAGGAGGAAACGTAAACTAAGAATTTAGTTTTTAGTCAAAGGTAACTTTTAACAAATCATAAGTGATACGAGGTGACTTAGAGGATTTTAAACACACATAAGGCCGGTGATGGCAAATAACATACACGGGTAACGGGGTATGAAGTAACCGGTGACTAACAAGTCTAACCGCTAAAATGAATAAACAATAAAGATAATGGATACAAGCAGTAAAGTAACGGCCTACGAGGCCTTACACACGAAAGACTTTCGAAAGGAATGAATGAATGCCTTGAAAAAAACGAAACTAAGTACGTTTAATCCAAATTAAAGGAACTATGTAAACAAGGTTTCGAGGACGAAACCTCTTTAAGGGGGTAGACTTGTAACACCCCGAAAACGGGTTTGGTAATCAACCCACGTTAATACTACAGGACGGGTAAAATACAGTTAGTGGTAAAACTTACCCGGTAAATTTTATGATTTAAATAAATAAATCTAATATTTATTAAAAGGATGAGAAATACTTTGAGAAAGCAAAGTATATAAAAGACCCGAGATTTAACGGGACTTAAGATAAAACGAATTGTGAACAAGTTAAAGTAACTAGGAAATGAATAACCTAGTACAAATCTTGTAACTAAATGAAAGAACAAAATATCAAGTTATAAACCAAACAAAAGTTGAGGGGCCTAAAGGGTGTAAATTGAAACTAATATTATTAAAACAAATTAAAACTCAAAACCCACTTAGGGGCGTGGGTGGAGATCGACCAGGAAGGGCTCATTGGAGCCCAAACCCTAACTTCAAAAGAATCAACTAATTGAAGGTCAAATCCAGCTCAAATCAAATGCATGAACACGTATAAATGATCACCAAGTCGTGGGGGTCATAAGGTATGTAAAATCTTGATGATTGGTGAAGTTGTAAGAATTTGATAATCATCCTAATCGCGAATTAGGCATGGATTAGAGAAGCTATGGCTAGATTAGTGATGTATACTTTCTTAGGAACGAAACCCTAAGTGAAAATCATACATAACATGCTATGGATTGATGAATTTGGTGAATTAACACACTTATATAAGTGGGTTTTGATGTTAAGATGAAATAAATGATATAGATATGTTTAGGATCATCATGCATGATAATGAATGGAAGGTATTTGATTAAACCATGAAATTGGGTACATGATCATACTTTCATGAAAGGGGTTTAGTATATTATGATGAAATTAGTGATTTGGGTTCATATAAATGGGTGTTTGGAATCATGATGTCTAATAATTAATATGTAGAACTTGATTATATTGATGTTCAGATGAATGTCTAATGCTATGATGAAACGGGTTTTACATGTAGATGGAAACCTTTAGTTCTTGCTTAACAAATAAAAAATTAACTTTGATAATCAAGGGCTAAGTTAAATTGGTGTTAATAATAGCAGGAATTAGATTTGAAAAGTAGTTAAAACGGGGGCGTAAGAATAATGCCTATCGGATACTTGACAAAGTGCTTAAATGAATTGTCGGGGTTTATGATACAATCACTTATGTTAGTAGGCAGTTTGACCTTTAAAAGTCAAACTGACCAAAATGAAATCAAATGGTGAATTTTGATGTAAAACCCGTAAGATGGAATAGCCATAATTTATGATGACTAATCTAACCGTCTTATGAATTATGATGATAGTTTGACGCTTGACAAGCTAGGTGGAGGCTTGGAAAGGAAGCGGGTCAAACGAAGCAAGTATGAAGAAGAAAAGCGTATTCGGAATGCAAGGTAAGTAAAACTTACACCCTTATGTAGGACACGTGTTTATTTTATAAACTATAAATGCGAAAGATGTAATACCCAAAATAAGGGTTCCGACACGACCGATACAAGTCGGAACAAGTATAAATGATAAAAACCATGGTTTATGGTAAACGAGGCAAATGGGTGAATTTGGAAATCTAAAACCATGCTTTTATTCTAATTTATGTAAATGTTTGGTCTTATAGTCCAAACGGGTCAAATGGTGATGAAACACCATTTGACAATATCGACTACTGTGATTGTCAAGTCGTATGTTATCAGGAGTGATTAGCAATTTGGATAATTGCGACACCATAGAATGTTGGTTAATTAACGCGAGGTATAATACGGGTCTATATGTTGATTCGAGCCAGGTACGCATATATATAGATTTATGGTTTAAAATGAAATGTTGGTCAAATACCTTAGCAAAGGGACCAATGTCGTAAAAAGGAAGAAATAAGTTGACGAAAATGCCCTTGATAGGTAAATCGGGCAAACGACCCTTAGAGGTCGTTTAGATACTAGTATTGTCATCATGTAACTCTTAGACACATGCAAGAGTTGCAGGCATCAACTTTGGGGGTCAAATGCCTATGAACGGGTTAATCACGTAAAATGACTATCCTAAGGGTAAAAATTAGGAATGTGGTTCATTATGTTAAATCCAACACAAAAACAGTTGTGGTGGAATATAAGAGGCTATTTAAAAGTTGAGAATACGAAGTGTAGAAAGAGAAGAGAAAGTTTGATGCTTAAATGTACATAATTCACTCTAAACGGGTCAAAATAAGAACTTGAGCGTAAACGGGTTTTTATTATGTAAGAATCCCGTGATTTGAAATTTATATGATAGGAGATATGGAAATTATGAATTTCATGAGTTAAGGATCAAATAAACATGTTTGTTTGATAGAAATCGAACGGGTCAAAATTTGGTAAAAAGGGTAATAAGCCGAAGACTTAAAAGTCTGAAATTTGTTAAATTAAATTTTGGATTTTGACTCCATAATTTGGAAAATCAAAATACAATCATGTAGGAAGAAACGGTAGGTCAAATGAACAAGCGGATTGAAAGATACGAAAGTTTTCGTGTCAAAAACGGCAAAATGGAAAGGTATGATACAGGGGCCACCGTAACTTACGGTGCCCACCGTAAGTTACGGTGTGACTGAAATCGTTACGGTGATTGCCTCCTGTGTTACGGTGGGAAGATTTTTAATTCAGGGGCCAACGTAACTTACGGTGTCCACCGTAAGTTACGGTGGAGGCCAGATTCAAGTATTTGTTTTTGGATCAAGATATCAATGTTGGATTTTCCTAATTTTCCTTGTTGTATTAGTTATTTAATTATCAAAACTGACTTTTAAGTTGGTTTTGATCACAGGTGAATGTCAATGGTCCCGGATGAAGATCAAGCATCGAGCAAGAACCGAACACACGTTAAATAAAGCTTCCGCAATGTTGTTTCGTCGTTATTCTAAAACGATGAATTAAACCACATTACGTTGTATCACTTTAAATTGTAAAAGTTTTTAATAAACCAGTATTTAGCATGAACATTTAAATATAAATACTCAATAATTGTGATTTATTTAATGAAAAACGCAATACAAATTTATGGTTGTTACATGGACCAAGGTCAAAGATTGAGCTACCTCTAGCATATTTGGATAACTTGATTTCTTCTCAGTAGAACTACCCTGTTTTACCCTGAGGGGCAAAGTGAAGTTAGGATTTATATCCTATTAGGAGCCGTATCTGTTACAGAAGCTCCATATCGGTTAGCAACAACGGAAATGGAAGAACTAAGGGCTAACCAGATGAGTTTAGGAAGAAAGGCTTGTACAGCCTAGCTCATTGTCTTAGGTGCTCCGACTATTATTGTTGATAAAGGAAAGCACAATGCAATACGCTTGTGCATTGGTTATTGCAAGCTAACTTGGAAACGATTAAGAATCGTTATTAGCTGCCCAGGATCGTCGATTTGTTCGACTAACTATGAGAATAGATGATTCCTTAAGATTGATTCGGGTAGTAGTTGGAATGACTATCTCACCCTAATTAAGTTCTCCATAACCAATAGCATTATATAAGCATCGAGGCTGCTCCTTTGGAGACCTTGTTTGGGAGAAAATGTCAACGCCCGTTGTTGGGAGTTTGGAAAATCCCAATTATCAGAATCTGAAAATTTTCTTAAAGACGACGGAAAAGATAATATGTCATTGTGACAAGGCCTTCGCGCCATATGATTACTCATGTCCTTCATGACTCGGCATTATGCCATACCTTTCTACATCCCTCGCGACGGGCCTCTGAGCCATAGGTATATATATAAGTAATAAAAGTCATGTAAAGCTAGCCTTTGAGCTATTCATAATCGTCCTTGTGACAAAGACAGTTGTGACATTTGATCCCCTGGAAAATAGGTAATGGACTCGCTCCAAACCTTAAATGCCATTGATGGTCCTTTTGTGACCTAAGCTAAATGTAATGAATATACATTCAAATAACATTCATTAGGAATGTTTGGAACATAATAGCCTATACGGTTTATGGATGTCGTGGCTGATCTATGTTAGTCATCGGGATGATGACTAACAATTGTTTAAATGTGGTGGTTAGTACCAAGCTTCAAGTATGGCAGACTCGGATGAGCAGTTGGAAAGGTCATGAAACAGTTCAAAGAGCCGAAAGCTTCCCGCTCTGAATTTCATTCAAAACCACATCTAAATGCTCATGAAAAGAGCTTTGTTCACACTTCGAATGTGAAAGATGAACCAAAGGAGGAGGATAACTCCCAGAGATCTAAGAAAAAGTGTAAATACGGGCTTAATAAGAACCAACATAAGTTCAGTAAGAAGCCTGTATGTAAGACCGGTTATAAAAGACACTAGGGACAGTGTCGAATAGAACAAAGACCAAAGAAGTGTGGCATCTGCAAAGGAACTGGTCATCAGTCCCATGAATGTAGGGATATAAAGAATGCAGTCTGTTACGGTTGTGGTGAGAAGGGCCACATTAGAACTAGATGCCATAAAGCTGCCAAAGAAGGTGCAGCTAAGTCTGGAAAGGCTAAGGAAGGAAATGCCTGAACTCACCTGATGAATGCCAAGCGGCAGTGCATGATGTCGTCAAGTACATTCCTTATCATTTACCAATGATAATTTCTGCTAAGTGTCCTATTTTTAATACATGCAATAACAAGTCTTTCATAGACCATAAGCTTGGCAAACTTATGATGATACTCATAAGAGCTTCAGAGGCTAAGTATAAGATATGACTTACCAAGGAAAACATAGTAACCGATTCTTCTATTATCGGCGATGAATCTTTCTGAAAAATCTAAGAGTACTCTTTCTTTGAATAGAGTACGACAATATATGTTATTTTAATTATTTTCCTCATTGATTTTATCAATTGCGAGTGCCAACTATGTATGATAAAAGCGCAATATGACGATTGGCGTAACCTAGTGCGTCTCATAGATTGCTTCCATGCCTGATCAGTATAGAGGTTTAATGCATGGAACCACTAAGATATACCAATGGTCATATTGTACTAAAGTCAACTAGTGGTATTCAAAGAAGATATCCATAATAGAAATGCCTAAGCAGGCGTCTCTACTTAAGGTATCCGTGCACTCGTAAAACAGATGTGTCATTTGCATGGCACAAACGACGGTAAGTGGACCAAGGTCAAAGATTGAGCTACCTCTAGCATATTTGGATAACTTGATTTCTTCTCAGTAGAACTACCCTGTTTTACCCTGAGGGGCAAAGTGAAGTTAGGAATGATATCCTATTAGGAGCCGTATCTGTTACAGAAGCTCCATATCGGTTAGCAACAACGGAAATGGAAGAACTAAGGGCTAACCAGATGAGTTTAGGAAGAAAGGCTTGTACAGCCTAGCTCATTGTCTTAGGAGCTCCGACTATTATTGTTGATAAAGGAAAGCACAATGAAATACGCTTGTGCATTGGTTATTGCAACCTAACTTGGAAACGATTAAGAATCGTTATTAGCTGCCCAGGATCGTCGATTTGTTCGACTAACTATGAGAATAGATGATTCCTTAAGATTGATTCGGGTAGTAGTTGGAATGACTATCTCACCCTAATTAAGTTCTCCATAACCAATAGCATTATATAAGCATCGAGGCTGCTCCTTTGGAGACCTTGTTTGGGAGAAAATGTCAATGCCCGTTGTTGGGAGTTTGGGAAATCCCAATTATCAGAATCTGAAAATTTTCTTAAAGACGACGGAAAAGATAATATGAATCCGTAATTGTTTAAAAGCTCCCAGTATTCGGCAGAAGAGCAATGCGAACAAGAGGCGCAAATCTCTTAAAGTTCCAAGTAGGGAACAAGACTCTATTGAAAATACCAACATGGTTGGGTACCATACGCTTCGGAATAAAGGGAAAGTTATGCCCTAGATATATGAAATCATTTGAGATCATCGAATGCGTCGGAAATATAGCTTATAAGCTAAACTTGCCTAAGGAGCTTAGTGGAATTCACAATGTGTTCCACATCTTTAACTTAAAGAAATGCCTAGCTGATAAATCGCTAGCAATGCCTCATAAAGACATATAGATTGATGAAAGTTTGAGGTTTATTGAAGTACCTATATCTATCAAGGGTCGACAGGTAAGGAAGTTCCGAAGAGAAGCATGTACTTATTGAATAGGTCAATTGGGATACCCGTAGAGGCCCCCAATATACTACGGAAGTAAAGTCCATTATACGACAGAAAGTACTTCCATCTTTTTGGAAAAATCTCAGGGTCGAGATTTATTTTAACGGGGTGAGGATGTAACACCTCGTAAATTAGTGTCTAATGATATATTGACACGTGTAATGAACCCTAATAAAGTCAAACGTTGACTGTGAGGGACTAATTTTGTCAAAAACAAAAACTATGAATATAGAAGGACTGAAAGCATCACCATACCTAAACTAGGCCACTGAGTGACCTTATACAGTGACCGTATTCTCAAATGAGCCACTTGTTGGACGAGAGGAGCCGTTTGCGTAATTATTTGAAAATTTGCGCGACGAAGGGTTAAAAGTGTCAACATGTTAATTCTTACCTCTGAGTGACCTTTTAACAAACCAAGAGCTTCATAATATTTGATTATATTCTTGGGAATGCCTAATATTGGCCATCCAAGGCTTTTATGCCAATAAGTGAAGTTGCGCGCAAGTTTGTAAGTTAGAAGGGTTAAAAGCATCAACATGTTTAATAATACCTCTGAATGACCTTTTAACAAACCCGAAGCATTTCGATGTGCCATCATACTCTTGAGAATCCTTGATATGGGCTACATAGAGCTTTGATGCTATTAAACGACGATACGCGCAAGTTTACGTGTTAAAGGGACCAAAAGCGCAACATTGGATAATACACCTTTGAGTGACATTTTAAGCGAACTGGAGCATCGTAATATTTGAGCATACGCTCGGGATGCCTCATATGAGCCATGGAAGGCTTTAATGTCAATAAATGATATTACGCATCGCTTTACGCGTTAAAAAGGACTAAACGCATCAACGGGTGAAACTACGCGTTAGAAGGTCTTTTAAAGGAACCGGGAACTCCGCAATGATTAATCGTACTTCCGAGCATGCCTAAGATTTGTCGCTTATGATAATTATACCATACGTTATCATAAAACATAATATACATGAAGTTTTGGGCCATTTACGTCACATTTGGAAGTGTAAAAATGATTCAGAAAGAGACAGGGACTGATGTTGTAAACATCTGAAACCTACTTAGGCTGATTGAGCCGAACCACGGGCCATGAGCCAATGGGCTGCATTTTTCATGGCCAACTTGAACAAACAGCAACATTTATATGCTGTTTTGAAGACATACAAAGAACAGGGACCAAAACCGTAGCTCAGCCAAACTTATAACTTGGGCCGGATGCCCAGGCGGGCCGCGTAGGCCTGGGCCATCTGATTACGCAGGCCGCGTAGACGAACAGCAGCAACAGATCCTGTTTTTCTGTTTTGTTGATTTCTTGGAGCCCAATCCAGATTTTTAAACCACCTAAATGAAACCAGCAGCTTGTTAATTGTTTTTATAAACCTGATAACACATGTTATCATCTTAAAACACCCCTCATACACTTGGCAATCATCCCAATCTCTTAAACACTATAAATAGAGATCACTTCCATTCATTCACTTTGCACCATTTCATCCAATCTTCTCTTCTATCAACCTGGAGCTCCTGATCTGATTGGAACTTATTTTCTTGTAGAAAAGATAGCTAGGACCCTTTGTAAGTGTCGTAGCCCTCTCATTAGTTCAGTTTCAAAATTTAAAAACCGAAAAGTCAAGTTATCGTAAATTAACTTTGACTTTCGGTTTAAACTCAATTGGTCCATCCACGGTTCGAGATGAATGTGGTTATGTAACCATAGTTAGGTAGGTGATTAACCCTTAAAAGGGCACCTCCTAACTCCTTCGTTTGCTTAGTTAATTGTCGGGTCAAACCATTTAGGTAAAAAGTCAAACTTGGCATATTTGTAAATAATAATTAAAATTAATAAAACAGAGGTTCTAAATTATATTTTAACATTCTAATGACTTGGTAATTGGTATTAGAACATGTTTAATCAGGTCTAACCCGACAATTATCAGTCTAAGGTCAGTTTATAACCGAAAATCCCAAAAGCTTGACTTTTGCTTTGACTTTCAGTTCTAACCCGATTAAGCTTGATTCTTCCATGTTTTAAGCTTCCATTAGGACCGTATTATATAGTAGTATAACCCCCTGAAGTTATATTACTTGGTCGTTAGTAGTTTGAATTATATGCACATGTCCGTTATTATGCTTATAAATGCCATAATTGCTCTTTTGAACCTAAAACGAGATTTTTGAAAATGTGATAGGACAAAAACCTTTATTACTGATTTATAAACATGTTCTAAAATTTTGACATCAGTTTGAGGTCTAGATTAGGAGTTATGCTCAATAGCGTAAATTGAAAGCTTTTTATTAATTAAACGGCGTAATTAGCATAAAGCCTATCTAAACCCAAACTTTGACACCAAACCTTTTACCCACTGATGTAATATAATATTTTGAGAGTTTTGAAGATTTTTATTTATTTTTAAACTGATCATGGCATAGGGTTCATGCTTTGATTCAGTAATTGTCGGTTATACCATTTTTGCTAATAAAATGAGTTTTACATTACTTTTTGATACCAAACTTTTTGCTACTGATTTTATATGATAAATAAAATATTTTGAACTTTATAAACTGATCAAAAACTCATATTTCCTATTTTAACCCGAAAATAGCTTTAAAACGACTTTTACGCGTTTTAAACGCATAGTATGAGTTAAAACTATTTTGGACATATAAAACTTAATACCTACTGATGTTCTAAGTAAATTTTTATAAGTTAACAGTAAACAAAAGTTTTGAACCCAGATTTCCAGGTTTGACCTTTAAAGCTTATGTGAAAATTACCAAAATGCCCCTACGGTGCATAGTTGGGTTATGAATGATAAATTTCACATATATGAAATACCCTACTGATATAGATTATTAAATTAAATATTTTTACTGATTATTACAGACCTGAACCTCAGATTAAAATTTAATCTCCTTTATAAAGGGTAAAATGACCAAAATGCCCTTACGGGACTTAATTTGGTTTTAAATACTTTTTGGGCATATATGTTAACATCCTACTGATGTATTAACATATTTTAAGCATAATAACATAAAGGACTTGCATATGGTTCATTTGGTTGCCCGTTATGCATTTACGCATTCGGTTCGGTTTATGTAACTAGTTACGCAAGTTTGCCAAAACGGGTTTAACCTTATCGTTTTTACTTCAAAATACAGAATGTACTTAGTTTACCCATATTATACAAGTCTTCGTACTTGTTAGGTCTAAATTACATCCTATCCCGGTCATCGCTTAATCTAGCGTATCATACTGTTTTAGATACCTTAAGCTAGCCGGTCTAAGTCTACGACTTAAATAAGACCGTTAGCATTCTGAATTGGTTATATATTACCATCACTCCAGACTAGAGCCACCCGGTAAAAGCTACCTGCATTTAGATAGATTGGATACGACTGAGTTATTTTGCTGTGAATCAAGTATTAGCTCAGGTAAATACTTTTAACTTATTTTCTCTATACGGGCTTGGGATATGGTATTATAATAATACCACTTGGTCGGGTATGAAATCATTTAATCGGATTGTGATTGATAAATTTACATAACCCGTTTTAATCTGTCTTGTTTGATGACATAAGCATTGGGGGTCAATACGATCGTGTCCTGGATATCCTCGGCTCATTTAAGTTATTAATGGCCACGACCTATGCACGGGGTGTAGGCATACACCTGACAGATGTAAATGCTAAATATTAAATTACCCACAAGTTGGGGATAACTCCTCTGTGGGTTTTATAAGTGGTGAGTCGGTTAATCATGACCGGCTTCCAAACCGGCCCCATATGTATGACAAACATGTAAAACTGCATACAAGATTTTATTAAAGATTGTTCCAAGTTATAAATGGTTTATGCCTTGTGCACTTAAATCAATTTTCATAAACTCTTTTGAAATGAGTCAGTTTATTGTATTTACCAGTGAAAATTGACGTATTTTCAAAAGACTAAGTGGCAGGTACTACTCGTAATAGGCTGGGAGTTGCTCGGTGTCGAAATAGAGGATCTTGCAAATCCTTAAAGATGCCTTAAAGTCTGCTAAACTTCATTTCATACATTCTGTAATGATCCACCTGTGGATTTGATATTACAGGTTCGTCTATAATACATACTTTGATATTTTCAGACATTTGAGTTTGTAATAATATTTTATACTCCAAGACTTCCGTTGTGCTATTCTGTGTATGTTTGACCATGATGATATCAACTACGTCACGATACTCCCCACCGGGCCCACCGGTAATATGTGGAAATATCGGGGTGTGACATCGTAGGACTTGGATACATGTTTATTGGTTTTGCACAATTGTTTTGAAATACTTGAATAACTAATTACATTATGCTTCCGCTGAGCGTATTTGTTTTAAGTTGTGTTTTGGAATTACTTTATGAAGTAAATGGAAACTTTTATTTAATACTATGTTGTGGTTCAATGTGATTGGTGGCTGGATCCTGGTACGTCACACGACCCGCGGTGTTTCCGCATGTGGTATTTTGGGGGTGTGACACCGTTGTATTGAACTATGCTTTTTTAAAGCATGTTGCAGGTTTAGCGATGATGTTGGTGTTGCATGGAATCTAGTAGGATGCTTAGATACACACTTTAATTTGTATTCTTATTGCATTGTATTTCATTATTCATGATGTTGTATTTACTTCAAGTTCTTGTAATTTATTCTTTAGAAATGAAATGAAATTTACTATTTAACTACTTGTCACAATTATTAGTGTTATGATGTCTCGAGCAATCTATTTCGTCTCACTCTGATGTTTCCGCCATCGGTTGGGGTGTGACATTTTGATCCTGGAAATCTCAAATAAATTTTAATTGTCAAATAAAGTTTAGAGAGTGCCAGGTTTCTGATTCTAAAATTGCAAGTTATTCTTACAAGTGTTTTGAGTTGTTAATTGAGCAAATAGTGAGCCAGGTACGTCTTCTGGTAGCTCAAAGCAAGGGGAGTCTGAAGATAGAGGGTTTGATGCAAGGGGGAGCTGATGAATCAGGATGTAAAGGGGATGGGAGTCTGTGATGCAAAACTGTTAAAGCTTCTTGAAGACTCAGACTTGATGAAAATTAGCTACGAGATTGACTACAACAATATACCAGGAGGACTCTGTGAATGCACTATGTCTATCGCTTCCGTCAATCACGTGCTTGAGCATCAAATATTTTGTATCTTAGTTAATCAGATAGAACAAGATAGGTGTTTATGTTTAAAGTGCATCCGCACAAAACCCTAGAAGCAAGTTCACACGAATGTGCACCATGATGATCCGCACGAATTTGGTTAATCCGCACCAATTGTTTGCGCGAATGGACAGCTAGTATAAATAGGGTATGTGTCTTGTTCATTTGTATCTTTTGTGGAATTGAGTGGGAAAACTCTGTCTAAGTGATTTCGTGGTTTTGTACTTACAAATCAGTAATAGAAATCATATTATAATTACTTGTTCTTGTTCTAGTCACTTTCGTACTTGGATTCCGCACAAGATACGAGATCATTGCAATCGATTGTACATTCAAGAACATCGGAATCGGTCCTAACACGTTCCTACACTATTTTTAAAGGCCTGGGGCAAAACCATTAAAACGAACAAACCACATGGAGCAAAACGGAAGTTTACTCAAAAAATAATAATTGGGTAATCATTGGATGGGGTATTATTAGGCATTATACCACTACATCAATTTAAACAAATGTCCCATAATGCCCCAATGATAACTGGACCGCCACATGACAGATCATGCCCAAGGGTGAGTCATTATCTTTACCCTCCGCTACACATGGTCTAAACAAGGTTACAAATTGTTCAGGCTATAGGGTGTGGTCATGATCCTCCTGACCACCACGACCCTCCCCATAGGCGCCATGTCATCCATCTTTAATCCACCATTCAAAACCACTACCCTAAGACCACCCGTAGTGAGGGGGTTGGCGTTTTTCCCTTAAAAACGCCCAATAATGCCCCGCAACCGCACCGAGGGGCGTTTTTATGGTTTTTTGGGTTGGGCGAGCTTAATAAAACGTCTAATTGAGAAGATGGTGGCCAATGAAATATTTGTGATTGTTTTTTTAATTCTATTACACCCCTTTTAACATAATGCCCCACAATGCCCACATCTCCACTACACCCATTTATGAAAAACGCCTCATAATGCTCTATTGCTGACTGGACTGCCACATGGCGCAAAACGCCCAAGGATGTGGGCATTATTCATGTGTACCACTACACATGGTCTAAGGGTGTGGTCATTACCCAAACCACTATCCCCTTTATTTTTTTAATTTATTTTTGTCTTAAAATTATCAAATGGGAGGGTCGTGGTAATCGTGGTTTAATCCATAAAAACCACCATCAATCAAAAAGAGGAGTGATATACCATTTAATTAATGGTCCAATGTAAAAATAATTTTAGAATCTTTCACCCCATAGTCTCTTTTTTGCAAATTTTAGTCCCTTCTTTTTCATTTGAAAAGAAGTGTAAGAGCATAAAAGTTTTGTGCACCCGGGATCGATTACTTTGGGAAAAAGAAACACTTTTCATAGGCCATGTATATGTGTACATACATACATAATTAATTAAGAACCAAACAAACATGTAATTTGATTTGGAAGTAAATCCGTATTTCTGATAGTTTAAAGCGAAACTCAAAATTTCTAATGAAAAGGAAACGACTTGAATAAATGATAATGAACGGGAACTTCAATTACATTTTGATCTACGTAGTAAAGTCCGATAATGGTTTTTGATTTCCGACTAAAGAGAGCCTTTCAATTCAATGAATAAGGTGAGCCTTAATGTGCCACCCTTGAGGCATGTTATGACGATAGTCGTAATTTTATTAAGTCATGTGATGATAACTCTTTAAAGACAAACTGCAACTAGAATTTCAACTTTTTGTTTTGTAGTGTTAAATGTTTAAAGACAAATGTTGGACCGCAACTAGACTATCAACTTTTTGTTTCATAATCTAAAATGTTATAGCCATGTGCGCAACTTTTCTATGCAATGTGGAACTAGGGGTGTGCAAAAAACTGAATTAACCAAACCCTAATCGAATTAACCGGCAAAACCGAACCGAAAAAACCGAACCAAATAAAAAACGGGTGGGTCGGTTAATGGTTTTTTTGAAAACCGAAAGTAGCGGGTCGGTTATGGTTATCATTTTTTCCATATCCACCATAACCGAACGAAACTGACATGTAATAAATCTTAGCAGGATTTAGAACTTTTCACCATATTTTTAATATTTGATGTTTTTACTGAAGTTTTTTAGTACTTATGGGTTTTTCATATCATTTAATGGTTTTGGTTGAATGTTTATTTAAATTTATGGAATGTATCATATCACTTATTTGAATATTCGATAATAATTGGTATTAATATTATAGATTATATGCATTTTTTAATACTATGTAATATACTAATATATACAAATATGCAATAACAATTTGTTCCTTGTTAAAAAAATTAAGCTATTTTTAGCTAAGCTAAATACAAGGTTAACCACCCATAACCAATCCGCTATAACCATCAAAACCGAATAACCATAACCACCATAACCGGTCGGTTATGGTTATGGTTATCCAATAACCGACATCACGGTTATGGTTATAGTTTTTGGTCACAACCGACCCAAACCGACCCATGCACACCCCTATGTGGAACAGTGGCAGATCCAGGAACTTCTTTTAGTGGGTTCCTTTTAATAGATTCTCACTATTTTTTTTTCCAAATTATACAAAGTTCTTACTAATTTTTTCCAAACCGAGTGGGTTCATGTGAACCCACAAAACATGGCTAGATCTGCCACAGATGTGGAATCTTGTTGTTTTTATTATCTTTTTAGCTTATAGACTCGTGTATTAGACTGCGTTATATGACAGAAACGATATAATTTTATACTTTGTAAAAAACTTCATATAGCTTATGTGTTTTTTTACCATATGACAGTAGACACAACTAACTTGAATTTATCATAACAAACCAACCTATACTAATTAGTAACACTAAAATACCATAATAGCCCATTCATTACACCGTTCAATATTGAAATAAGTAACACACACACACACACACACATATATATATATATATATATATATGACTTAAATTACACATTACATTACATATAATAATGTATATAAATATTATTATTTTTATTATTTTGTATCTTTTAAATATAACTTTTGATTAAAGCAAATGAATATAACTTTACTTGTATATAATAAATTAGATTTGTTATTCTTATTAATGGTTGTTATGCGGATTTAATTAATAATTAGTTATCATAAAATTATGATCTAAGTTAACGGTTTATGTATGACGAATAATAGGATCAAATACAAAGGATAAAATAAATAAGAAGGGTAAGAAGGATTATAGTCCATTGATCTTAGATTTGGAGGGTTGAGATTAGTTGTAGGGAAAATAAGATAATAGAAGGGCATAAAGGGAATCCTATATTTATGGATTTTCTCTCTCCACATGCAAGGCACATGTCAATTCCCCCATCGATTTAAAACGTCCATAACTTTTTCATACGACATTTTTTTTTAAAAAATTCACCATAATAACGAGCGTTTTTTTATCTTTAATATGAGTACCATATTATCATATAAAAATAAAATAAAAATTTTCATTTTTATTGGGTTTTTTTTTGCATTGTGTTAAAGGTTCAGGTCATTGTGTCTTTTAACTGGGTTTTGGTCAGTAGAGTTTCTATAAATTGTGTTATTATCAAAACCTATAACACAATGTTAATTTGGGTTCTATCCATTGCGTTTTTATAAGAACCTATAACACAATAAATGACACAATGAAGATGATGTTATATCTGGCTTTTCTATAAATTGTGTTATTAGTTCAGGTCATTGTGTTTAATATGTTATTCATTGTGTTTTAATATGTTGTCCATTGTGTTTTAAAAATTTGTTCAATTTTTTTATTATCTTTGTTCATTGTGTTTTAGTTTGTTGTATATTGTGTTTTTAGTTTGTTTTCAATTGTGTCTTCATCTGTTCTCCATTGTGTCTTTTATCTGTTTTCATTAACCGTGTCTTTTATGTGTTGTCATCAATTGTGTTTTTATTTAGTCTTATACTTATTGTGTTATATGTTATCGCTATTGTGTTATACGTTATGATCATTGTGTTTTAGTATGTTGTCCATTGTGTCTTTATCTGTTGTCACTGATTGTGTTTTTGATCTACTTTACATTGTGTTTTACATCATGTCCATTGTGTTATTATCAAAACCTATAACACAATGTTAATTTGGGTTCTATCCATTGCGTTTTTATAAGAACCTTTAACACAATATATGACACAATGAAGATGGTGTTATATCTGGGTTTTCTATAAATTGTGTTATTAGTTCAGGTCATTGTGTTTAATATGTTATTTATTGTGTTTTAATATGTTGTCTATTGTGTTTTAATAAATTGTTCAATTTTTTATTATCTTTGTTCATTGTGTTTTAGTTTGTTGTGTATTGTGTTTTTAGTTTGTTTTCCATTGTGTCTTCATCTGCTCTCTATTGTGTCTTTTATCTGCTGTCATTAATTGTGTCTTTTATCTGTTGTCATCAATTGTGTTTTTATTTAGTCTGATACTTATTGTGTTATATGTTATCGTCATTGTGTTATACGTTATGGTCATTGTGTTTTAGTATGTTATCCATTGTGTCTTTATCTGTTGTCATTGATTGTGTTTTTGATCTACTTTACATTGTGTTTTACATCATGTCCATTGTGTAATATGCAACTGAGTTTTTGAATTTTTTTTTTGAAAAATATAACAATATGGTACTCGTATTAAAGATAAAAAAACGCTCGATTTTATGGTATAATTTTTTTTTAAAAACAAATGATGTATAAAAAAGTTACGGACGTTTAAAAATTGGGGGGAAATAACATGTGACTTGCATGTGCATATTCTCTTTCCACTTGTAGACAAAATTACCCTTTCCATTTAATTCCTCCTAGGACAATTGTCACTCTCTGGTGGCTTCTTACCCTTCTTATTTTTAAATCTATACTATCTATAAAAGGAGCTTAGAAGCTGACCTCACTTTGCTTATGTGTCATCTTCTTAGATATGCCACATTGGATGCCACATAGACTCCGCTGATGTCATAACGCTGATGTCATAATATAATCTATCTATATTTCAAAATTTCAAAATATTAATATAATCTATCTATATTTCAAAATTGAAAATAAGGTGAGTTTTTAATGGGCGCTCAAATATAAACTCCACCTTGAGAGATTCAAAATTCAAAATCAATCTCCAAATTTTGGCTGCCATTCTCTCTCTAGAAACCACACTTTCCTGCTTCCACCGGTTCTCTCATGATGGTGCCGACGATCTTGCCGGACGCGGAGGAGGAAAAAACCCTAGAATCGAAAGAGATCAGTGATTTTTGTTCGTATGCAAAGGTAATTCACGCTATCTACAGTCAACATCCAAGCAAGTTGAGCCTGAATAACAATTCCACTTTCACCTATCCATACCGGAACCCTAAATCTGATGCGATGAGATGAACCATAATCAAATCTAACCGATCGATCTTCTGGTGCAGGTTTGTTTAGCTTGGTGAATACCCAATCTGATTCGCAATAGCAAATACCCAATTGTCTCGGATGAAGCTATTTTGGATCAAAAGCAGAGCCCTTTTAGCGACTGATTATTGTTGCCGATGAATGATTCTTGAAAAGCTTATCTGATTATTGTTGTTTGGAACCCTTTTAGCGACTGATTATGAGAGAAAAGAGTGTAGATGCAGGAGATGATCAAGGGTCTGGATGGCTGCAAGTTAAAAAGGTTTTTTTTGTTTATTTATTTGTTCATGATTGGATTATAATTTTTTCGTTATTTTCATAACAGTTATTGAATTTTAGTTTTGTTAATAGTGTAGATGCAGGAGATGATCAAGGGTCTGGATGGCTGCAAGTTAAAAAGGTTTTTTTTTGTTTATTTATTTGTTCATGATTGGATTATAATTTTTTCGTTATTTTCATAACAGTTATTGAATTTTAGTTTTGTTAATTTTTATGTGTTACAAATTGCAGCACCCCTTGGGGAGGTTAGTTAAGTTAATTTATAGTAAGTGCAGTCATCGCTGTAGTTTAACAGGTCAAAATATGTGATCTTTAACATAACTCAAAATGAACTCGCAAAGGATAACTTGCCCTCAACAAGTAAATCAAGTATTATATGCTATTTTAGAAAAAAAATGTATTGTCTGCCAGGGTTGATTAAAGCATGGTTTAGAGAGTTGCCATGTGGGGTGCTTGACTGCCTTCTAACACTTCAAGAAAATGCTATCGTTTCTGCTTTATCGGAGTATGCTTCTAATTGTCCCATGCAGTATGTTAATTCAGATCCTTTGGTCTCTGTAGAGAATCCTGCTGCTGAAGTCGATACGGATGCTAAACCGTTTAAAAGGTTAATTTCCAGTTCATGTTAGTAATTTTCAGCACTTTAGAATTAAGAATACCGTTAAGTTTATTTGATTTGTGGTGTGAATTCTTGTAGGCACTCTGCACAACGGTCACGAGTACCGGAGTACGTAAACTTCAGTATATATCAGAACTGGAAAGAACTGCTGAGAATTATCAGGTAAAAACTAAAAACCAGTAGAAAGTTATATAGGTAAAACTAAAATTAGGTAAAAACTGTTGAGGTTCTCTCCGTTCTACTGTTGTTGTTTCGTTAGTAGGTGTGTTCGAGAAAGAATATGTGAATGAAAGATGTTTGTGATGCATTTGATTACATAGCCATTCCAATTCCCGTTTCGGTATGTTGCGAAGTTTACGAATTTCGGAATGGTAAGGTTGATCATCGATGAATGGAGGTTAGATTATAGCCATATTCATGATTGGCGTTAAAAAGTGAAACGCAGAAACGGAAGATAATTATCAAGAAATCAGGAAGTGTAAAAGGAAACGTCAACTGTATATTAATTACATTGTGTTATTGTTCTAAATTGCTAGCAGCAAAAGAATTAATCTCAATAATGTATGTTATGCTATAGTTGCTTCAGATTGTCTGCATTATGTGTGAGCATTTATTTTTTTGTCATTTTCTATTAGCATGTAAGTTATAAAATAGTGTTTAATAGTTAATGCTTATTGGCATTTTGAAGCTATACCATAGTGATTTTACATTGTAAATAAATATGCCTATACGGCTTTCTACTATAAGTGTAAGAATTTCTTATTATGTATTATATGAAATAAGCATATAATTGTTTAGGTGTATCTGATGTAGTGAAGAGGTGTATGATGTGCTTTATTCAGATCCTTTATTTCATTCTACTCTTGCATTTTACTAAATTCATGATACTCAATTAATGCATAGGATTGGAATCAAGTTTCTTTCTTTTTTTCTTTCTTTCTTTTTTTTGTTGGTCTTAATCCCTGTCCTAAAATTTTACTAACCAGACTAACCGAATTATAACTTTAAGCTAAATGCGATTCGACAGTTTCATTGGCTGTTTCAAGTACCTGAGATGAAATATTTATGTTATTCTAGACAAACTAACATCTTTACTATCTATAAAAGGAGCTTAGAAGTTGACCTCACTTTGATTACGTGTCATGATATTAGGTATGCCACATAGGATTCGATGACATCATAAATCCGACCTTTCTCCATGACATCATAATTCAGATTTCATCTTAAAGGTATGAACCATCACATTCAAAACATTAAATATTATTAATCTTGTCTTTGTTGATTTTGACCATATTTGCCCTTTGAATCTAGCCATGGAGGTAGAAGACAGCTGTGTCATTACTCATGTTCAAGATAAGCTCTTTCGTGTTCATGTGAGCAAGAAGAGAGGAAGACACAAAGGAGGTGTGAAACATAGTTCAGATGATACAGGTTCAGGTGTCAAATCCGTATCATGTGAACTGTGTTTGACACATCCTTTGTGTCTTTCTCTCTTCTTGCTCACATGAACACGAAAGAGGTTATCTTGAACATGATGTTATCTATTAAGGGAGCTTAGATAATGACATAGAATTGGCTACGTGTCAACTTCTCAGGTATGCTATGTAGTCCTCGCTGATGTCATAATTACGAAACGGTATCCTTTAGTGTTGTTTTCGCTAAAGTTTGAAACGGTATTGTTTAGTTTTACTCTACCTTCAAGGAAAGTCCAAGGAGCAGGTATAATTTTAAATTTTGCCTTCAATTTCTTTCTAACAAAACAATAGAAACGTTGTTGATTATTTGATTTTTTTTTTCATTTTTTGTAGCTATGACAAGGTTTAAAGCTATTGAATGGCTTGAAAGTGTAGTTAGGCCATTGGAGATACCAAAACAACCATCAAACTTTTTGATAGGTCAAAGCTTCATGTTTCCAACAACTAATGGTTGTTCTATCGTAAAGACTTCTGGTATGTATCTTAAGCATAAACTTTATATTGTCATTCATGGTGTAAAACAATGTGATTAGAGTAGAAGTTCAACATTGCTATGTTGTAACTTAGTTTCAGTTTGAATCTGTTTGTGTGTTTCCGAGGGCTTTTTTAAGCAAGGCGCATAGTATAAACTCCAACTTTTGGGTGTTGTAGACTGTTTTAGGTTGATTTCTAGGATTATTTAGGTTGAAGGTAGCCTTCATTAGGGTTTTTATTGTCATCTTTTTGCTGTAAATTAGGACGAAAATCATCTTAAATGACTACACGGTTGTTTTCCTCATTTTACCTCAACATGGTTTCATAAAATTACTTTCTTGCCTGTTATACTCTTTTTCTAATCTCAGGGCTATAAAATTATTTTCGTGTTCACCTTCATTTGTTATCAAAATATGTTGTTAAATAACCGAACATATATTAAAAGATATAAACTTGAGTCTATAAGACTAGCATATTGAGTGCTGTTGCCACCAATGGACCTTTTGACTTTAGCCCTAGAATATATACAACATAGCAAACAATCTTGTATAAATTAACTGTCATGTAAGTACTTAATCTTGTATAATGTGCACATCATGGTCAGATACAGGACAAGGCAGAATTGTTCTTTGAATTGTGTTCATCAAGTTTTTGATTAAATGCCTAATTAAGTTTTGATTCTGCAGGAGAGCTGGGAACGACCGGAAGTTGTGGTGGCTGTGTGACCGAGGTATAATCGAATTGAAGTTTGTAGAAGTAATTTTATACATCAGCTTGAAAAGGTACTTAACTTTTGTTGAATTGAAGTTTTTCATAGATCTTAACTATTGATATGATCACCATCAAATGTAACTAACAAAGAATCAATAAAATGTTAATAAAACATTAGAATCAATTGATCAAACAACTACACTTGAGTCTGTAAGAGTACCATATTGAGTGCTGTTGTCCCTAATGTAGCTTTTGACTTTAGCCCTAGAATATCTACAAGTACCAAATAATCTTAATTTAATTAAAATTAAGGAAAAAGTTACCCGTGTTTGTTGAAACTGTTTCGCTTCCAAAATTGTTAAAGTCAGCACATAAATGAACATTAAACAGATCATCCATGGTACCAAACAACAATGTTAAGAAAAAAAATTTAGATGAAATATTTTCTAATTTATCGAAAATGGAACACTGTCTCTTTATCTTCAAACTCATGAAAAGATGTAAAACTAAACTGTGATAAAAAAATAATACTTATAAAATATGAAGTATTAAGAAAGTAGCAATTACATATAAAAAAGAAAAGTAATCAGAGACATCTAACTCTAATTGCAAGAATTAAGGAACTTTAACTTCAACTCCATGGAGCACTGAACCTCTAGGTGTATCTCATTGATCTTTCTCATGAACTCCAGATCTCTTTCTCCACATTCTATATTACTCGCAACACACAGGTCACGAACGGAAGTAGTCGGCATTGCCCTCAAGTCCCTCGAAACTTGGTCTCTTGTCAGCAGACCAAGTTCCAGTCCGTTAAAACACCTCTTCAACTCTTGAAGAGTAGAGCTATCAGCCAAAACTTGGTCTTCGATTTGTTTAATAAAGCGTTGCTTGAAATCGTCAGATTTTGCAGAAGTATATGACTCCATTTTAATATATTTATAAGAACAAAGGCAAAACAATAATAGTTGCACTTTTGTTTCACTGAATGAATCTGTTTTGATGAAAAAAAAAATTTATTGGCAATGTTATTATATACTATATGTAACAGGCCAAAGGTCAGCTTTAAAGGCAAACATTAAATTAACATGTATACTTAAAAACCATGTACATTTAATGATTTAAGAGTAAAAACGTGTATATGGGAATTGCCTGTTCAGTTATCCTATTAAGCATTTTAATGCAAAACCTTTGAAAAATGAGTTTTCATGGGAAAACAAGTAAAATTAAATATGTAGAAAACCAATGAACAAAATTGAAACCTTCAGAAAAAGGTTATTATAATTAGGAGATGTCTCTTCATTTTCTCTATCAAAGATTTTAAACACTATAAAGCATCATTATTATTTTACTTGAAAACATCAACACTTCAGTTTAAAAAAAACATTCATCCTAAAACCAATTGTCCAAAAACACTTACATTCTTCCTAAATGGCAAGGAAAACCTTCTACCACTGGTCCGATGCCACTGATCTTAAAATCGAATTTTCAACCTGGTCACTCCAAGAACAAAGAAACGCTGAAGAACTCAACCAAAAAGTTGCTATTGTTAGTGATAAATATTATAAGCAAACCTGGAGTAGCATTGCACTGCTAGATGAAGTTGCCTCTTCTACTCCAACAGAGTTTAAACAAAAAGCAGAAGAGTTTATTACAAATTTGCTGAAACAGGATCAGAAGACCTGTGATATGCTAGCTGATCTACAAATTAAAACAAAAAACGAAATTGCATGGAAGAAGGCGAGAGAACGAGATATTCTATTAAGTGTTAATTGTAATGTTTAATTTTTTATTTTTATTATTTTTCTAAATCATAATTTTGTAATACTATGGTTTATTATTGAATATTCAAAGTTTCACTGCTTTCATAATTTTGCAATTTTAGTTTTACCAGTTTCTTTTATCCAAGATTGCTACTGGTTGGTTAAAATTTTGGGTTTATGACGTGCTGTTTCGTTAAAATTTTAATTTTACCAGTTTCTTTTACCAGTTTCTTTTACTAGTTTCTATGACGTGTTGTTTTGTTAAAATTTTCTGTTTGTTTTGTTAAAAATATTTCTACTTTCGATGACAGTGAAGCTGGAGCAAAGATCACATTAAGTTTGTCCCTAAAGTCTAATTTATTTCTGCCAATGAGTAAAGAAGACGACAAGGAACGGTTTAGTCACATGGTATTGGTTAGTAATCTTGAACCGCTTATAAAAAATAATGAAGTAGAGACTGGAGTTAATGTTAAAGAACAGTGAAGTGTCTTGTGAGGTTTACATGAAGACTAAATTTTCAAATCTTTTATATGATTTGTATATGTTCTTGCATAGTGCCTTCATGAAGTTTATTAATATATGTTTTTCAAAAACCACACTTGGGATTTCTTACTTTGAGGTTTTATAATACTCTATTTACCAAACTGATTTACTTCCTTTATCTCTAAGACACTTCAAACTATATTAAAGAATTTGATGATTAATTGTTGGTTAGGATTTATGTTCCTAGGTTTATGTTTGGAATATGTTATTGGATTTGCAGACAAGAATGCTCATTTTTGGATATTGGTTAACTTTAAGAACCATTTTTTTGTGTTTGACAAGAATGCTCAATTACATGCTTAAAATTTTTAAGCTACTGATTGTATCAGCGACATTATAAACTTGAGTTGACTTTCATAAGATAAAGTTCCTGTTGTAGGCTTACCTCAAGTTATTGTTGAAGGGGAACCGATGGTCCGAGCATTAAATACCATTGAGTATCCTCTGTTATGGTTGCTTCCATATCAACTGAGACCTACACAGTAATTGGAGTACAAGCATTCTAAGTTTGTTAATCTGATTGTTGAAGGGGAACCGATGGTGCGACCATTAGGTCGCTTTAGTTTTATTTGTGGGTGATTTTGTAAATGAATATTGAAATAAGTAACCCTATAATCTGAAAACAAGATTTGTAATGTGTACAGAATGTGCAAGGCGTTACTGCCAGTAAATGAAGAACATTTGACTGATGAAGCCATATGGGAGTCACTTCCTGTAAGTCACACTGCTTTTGTTATCACATTCAATTATTACATTTAATGTACTAAAGAAGAAAATAGTAAAAAATAAAATAAAACAATTGTGTAGTTTTCTTGTGTTGGAAACTTAGTTTAAAAAAGCGCGCTTAAAGCGTTAACCGTTTGGCAAAACGCTTTATTTGCTCTGAAGCGTCAAAACACGTGAAGCGTTTTGAGGCGACGCCTCGGCCCAATCAGGTGCATAAAACGACGCTTCAGCATAGGGTTTTAGGTTTTAACGTTGTTTCAACATTAAAAAAAATGAACAGGGCGTGCAAAAAACGAACAAGGTCTTTATTAAAGGGTATAAGTGACATTTGATCAAGTTGAAAAACCTTGAGCTTAACTTGGTGCATTTGTTCTCAGGTAAAGCATGATCACACAGTCATGACTAATGACCTTTCAGCAACGAAAAACATCAAATCCAAAAATCTAATGTTTTCTTTGCTTTTTAAGGGGAACAAAGGTGCTTCTCTCCTAGGGCATACAAAACACAGGTTATTGGCGGCAGCCCACCATATTTAACATATAAAAAAACTTTATATGTTAAATGTGGCGGGCTTCCGCCAATAATCTGTGCTTTGTATGCCCTATGGAGAGAAGCACCCATCTTCCCCCTAAAAAGCAAAGAAAACATTAGGAAAAAGCATTATGAATGAGGATGGCCTGAATCTACGTAAGTGGCAGGTTTATTATATTTACCGATTTCAAATTTTATTTCCAACCTTTCTGATTTAGGTTTTTTGCAGACATTGACAATGCAAGAAAGGCTGCACCAAAGCCAGAAACACTGTTTGGGTTTTCCTACGATATTGTACGAAAGGTTGCTGCTAAGTATCCCAAACATCCCTGGATCTTGGCATGAAAGTCATTAGGTTCAAGGTAATGGTTAGATTTTAAAACTGTTATTAATCATGAGTTAATTATAATTGTGATAAAGTTAAACCTTTTAGTTATGTTCATTCTAAAATGAAATTCATCCCAATTGGTCGCTAAGAGTTTGTAGAATATAAACTGATAAGTTATAGAGATAATGAATCTCTATCATAGGGTACATGCTGAGATTATTGAATTTTGACTGACATACCCCATATATAGCTTTAACATAGTTTATTATTATTATAAACATAGTTTAACATTAAGAATTGATTGGAGTATTAAATGTATTATTTTGAACTTTTTGAACGAAATTTTATTCATTCATGTGCTAAAAACTTAGACTTTATTTGATGATGTTGATGTTGATGCAGATGTGTTTTTACATTCAACTGGACTTAAAAATCAAGTGCATAAAAATGGTCATTGTGGAATGGATTTGATATTGCTTGGTGCTTATTTGGACAAAAAAAATCAACGTATTTAAACAGGTAAATTTACACAAGGCTTATTTATGATAGTCTCTGGTAACTTGAGTTCGTATTAACGATTAGATACTTCCTATTGAGTTTACTCTATAGGTAATGGTGTAGTAAAAGGAGATTTAATTATAATTGAAAAACTAACATAAGGACTTTGTTATAAAAGTGCAGCGAACCAGACCACATTGTCATGCGTCCTACGGTTTCTGGAGCAAATCCTTGTGTTGGGGCAGCAACGATTTGGGTTGTTTGTGGCTGCGTGGGTGGTGCCTCGATGCTGTAAACAGTGGTCAAATAACATTGGATAGTAGGGGTAACGAGTACCATAACAAAACAAGAAAAGGAATACCAACAACATGCAATTAGGTACAGTTTTGGGACTGGTAATGGTGTCTAAACAACCGTTATAAGCGATGGTTGCGGCTGCCAAAACAGTTCAGAAAGAGGAAGCCATGCTTAAATGATTCAGGGTCGGTTTTCGGGTTGAATCATAGTTTACAAATTGTGAGTTTGTAAGGTATTTTTAGGGTATGTTAAAGGTTATTTCTATTCCATGTTTTGTATGTAGAGTCTAATTTGATATGTAATAGAAAAAAATATGCAAGTTTATAAACATGGAAGTGAAAACACCATGATCAATATTTCTCTTTTGTATGTGTTCGACTTCTTGACTTATTATTTAAGAGTTTGTTTTGATTTGTCAAATTTTGAAATTTTATACTTTATCAGAATTTTGGTTATTTTCTTCTTATTAGTGATACTGATGCTTATGGCCACACCTTATATCCCAGTTAGACATGAAAAAAAATAGAAACTCAGTTTAAGAAATATAATTGTTCTGCTTTTCTTAAAATGCGAGTGTCTTTAAAAACGTAAAAGATAAAAGATGATGCATGAACTAAAGAAAAGGTTCCTTAAAATCAGCTTTGCGTTTGTTGCTCGATATGCAATCATGGTATCTATACTTTGGCAGGGCATTCCAAGTGGTTTTAGGCGATCGACGGCATAGTGGGTAATAAAATGACATTGCCTTTGCATACATGTCTATATACAAGTATATGGCATGTTGTTCGGGTTATTTAGACACAAATGGTTAGAAAACATGAAGAAATGATTAATAATCTGATTTTTAGATACAAATGGTTAGAAAGCATTTAGAAATGATTAATAATCGGATTTGTAGACAACATATTATCAATTACTTAGATTATTTCTATATCAAACCTGAACAAATAATTTTTTGAGAAAAATTAAAGCTTAAATTGTATATTAAATCTAATAAATGCAATCTAATAATCAAATCTTTTTTAAATAAATGCAATCTAATAATTATGTGTATACTATATATAACAAACTAGGTTATAACCCGGAAACTTTCCGGGTAGGAAAATTTAATTACAATAAATAAAAGTATATAAATAACATTTTTAATCTCTAAAGTATCCTCTTTCCCTTATCTCCACCACAAATTTTTAATTCGATTTCTTAAAGTTTTTCTAGTTGTAAAGAACTATAAAAACATTCAAAAGCAAGATGAGTATATGTAATGTTTTTTTTGTATATATAAAGGATAGGTTATAACCTGGGAACTTCCCGGACAGGAAAATTTAATTTAAACTAATCATAAATGTATAAATGAAATAACAATAACAGTACTAATCAAAAAACAAATACCGATATAGGTTCCGATTATAACAATACTGATAGCGATCTCAGTATCTATTTAACTTGGTTCATCACGCTATCAGAGAGAGAGACGGTGACCATCATCCGATGACAAATTTGAAGTGCACCAAAACCATAACTTGATTAGAAAGAGAGACGGTGACCATCATCTGATGACAAATTTGAAGTGCGCCAAAACCATAACTGAGTTTAGTCAGTATATAAATCGGCAAACAATGTGTGAAACCTGGTTGTACCTGATTGTTTAGATGAAACTGAATCTCATCTTAGTTCGGATAGAACAACCATTCTCTAAAAAAATAGTTTAAACAATAAGAAAAAACTTTCAAAAACGTAGAAAACAATACACAATAAGTGAATGCAATTAGAAATAGCAAGAAAGGAGATATCTTCGAGAGCCCTAGAGGCAGCGAAAGCGCTAAAGAACCAACATTCAAATTGAATTAAAATAGACACGCTTATCAGATAAGAAGAGACGTGTGCGAAGAAACGAAGGAAACAACCCACAATTAACAGGGTCGGCTATACAAATTGGTTTACGTTTAGAAACTTATAGCCCCTCAACATTTTAGAAACTTTCTAAAAGGTGCTTGTTGTAAGTAGTAAACTAATTAAGTAGTAAAGTTTTAGTACTCGACAGGTTATTATTATGTAACCTTTTAGATAAGCTCTTTTGCAAAATAAATCATGAATGAAAGTAGAAAGCTAATTAAGTAGTAAAGTTTTAGTACTCGACAGGTTAACCCTAACATACTTTTTGTCAATTTATTAAAACTTATTATTATTATTATTATTATTAATATTCTATTTATGAATGCAAAAAAATAACAAACAAAAAACAAAATTTGTACGATGATAAATCTAAATCTTTCAATAAAACAATTTAGGAGGTAGTCTTCATATGCATTATAATACTGGCACCTTCAACCTGCCTAACCATTTATGACAAAATCAACTCATTCTCATTTGGCTATACTTTAGTTGAACAGTGTGAGATAATACCAGCTGAAACTTGTAAGTTGGAAACCGAACAATAAGTATTAATCAGCGACAACGATCGACGAAAATTAACATACAGTTAATAACAAAACAATAAGCGATTAACAATATTCAAATCGATCGGAAATCAAGTTTCCATAAACATCGGAAAACATATAGGTCAAAATCGATGAAGATAATATTCAAATCGATTGGAAATCAAGTTTCGTATAGGTTTGACCCAAACCCGGAACCCATTCTAACCCGTTTTACCCCACTTATTTTGCTAGATATACATACACCCAAATCTACCATCTTATAATGAACAATCCTGCATCAAGGTTATTTTGAGCATTTTTTTTATTGACAAATTTTGGTCCAGATTTATTTCTATAGCTAATTTTCCAGGAGAGACATAGATGTTATAACTTCTAATTATACATAGAACAATATACATTCTAATGAACTTAAAATGCAATGATATCAAAAGATAGTAGTGATGGAATAAACTTAAACTAAGAGAGCTTACAACGCTATACAAAGCGACATGTAGAAACTTCCTATTGTGGGTCAGCTGCTTGCCACCATCAATGTGCTACCACCTGGTCAATATGTTTTCGGTGAATATTATAGTTCATTTTTAAGTAAATTAATTAGCATGTATGTAACCACACGTGCTTAAACAAAGGAATGCAAACTCTTATTGAGAACAACATAAATGAATGAAAACATTCAAACCTGTTTTTTGACTCTGAGTTTCACTATTAACTATCTTTCTTTCTTCAAATGTTGACTGTTGACCCATATCATGAAAAATCGCTAATACCCAACTAAGAGGCTCCTGCATTCAAACAATAAAATTTCATCTGATGGCAAAAGGAATTGAAACAATGTCCATACATTTACAGGTTCATCACTTAAGTTGTCGGGTTTTTAACTCGAATTGAACATCGAAACAAAGTTTAATACATATGGTAACTTTCCAAAGACTTGAACCAGAGTGATTAAAAGATCACATGGATTAAAAATCAATGCACGTGACCACTTCACCTTTTAACTAATTTTTTTTGGCTTGACCCATAGTTAAAAGAAAACCTAGGTCGACCCATTCAAAAGTAAATGGGACAAAACCCAAAGCTGCCACCTCTAGTTATAATGCTATAAGGATATGTGTTAGAAAAGCAAGATAAAGAATAAATGAATAAAAAGTATATCAACACTAAAAAATCGATAATCGTGTAATCTACCTGGAGCCATTATCACCAAGACCATGCAACTAAACCACAGTTGCTTGGCGCTTACCTTTTAACCTCACCACATATGTCCTACCAAACTCCACATTTCTTCGAGCGTTTATGCTGCCTGAACTTTGCAACCAATGCACTACATATAAAACACTCATATCAATAATTACTTCGGAGTGCTTTAGAAACTGATTATTTGCTTATTATTTTTTTATACAAACAATCTGAACTTCAAAAAGCATACTCAAAATAACTTATTTCATTCGAATTTTCAAAGGATGATTTTTCATCAGATTAGATCGTTTCTACCAACGAAAATTCAGTTGGTGGACACTTCATGTACATTTTAAACCTAACCCATCCTATTTAGGCACCGAACCCATCCAATTTGGTCTACTACCAAATTCAGATCCATAAAAATGGGTCAAAACGGATGAGTCAAGGTGAGATGATCCAACATACCAAAGTAATGATAAATTAGCTAACCCAGAAGCGTTTGGCACCTTTAATTTATCTCTAAGTTATTCAAATTTGAATGAAAAAAACAATGCTCTTTCATCTACAATCCTAAAAACCCAATTTAAGGAACTAAAAAGTATCAATTGGTTGATAAAAAAACCCCGATTGGCTATTTTTGCATTCAAGTGATACCAACCGAACATATTTGGTCACTTAACTGATCACTTACTTGCGCAAGAACGGCAGATGCTAACTATAAGCTTGTTTCTAAGGTCTCAGGCCCAACCTGGAACATTATTTAACTAAAAGTGAAAGGCATTATATACGGTGTGTAAAATGCTTCAAATAAAGGAGATAGAACAATGGTGATTGGAGACCTTGATCCTTGTTTTTCAACATTTTTGTACCTTTTTAATAAAGGTACGTTGGTAACAGTAAATATACCGATGTAGCCCCAACCTTTTCCAAATTGAGCACATGATCATCATCATCATCATAAGCACGCACAAATGTCTTGACATTAGGGAAATACTTGTTGAGAGCCCAAAACGATTATATAATTTGCACTCGGTGAATCTGATGCTATAGCTGCAACCCAAGCTATATGAGCAACAACTTTATGCAACACCGATAAGTTCATGGAAAGAAAATTGGTTTAGAATTTGAGTTTAAATGTCACATTTTTACTTAAAGTTGCGTATAGCTTCACCTCTCGATTAACAGCATCACCAAAATGCACAGGTAGATCAAGTGCACGTCCCACTGATACTCGATCACTTACATTATGAAATTATTTAGATGTCAGTATGACTATTATATACTTAACTCATGCAAGAATTAAATGACTTCATACCTATTCACGTCAAGAGCTTAAGGAAGGTGTTGGGCGATGATCTGAAAGAACAAAAAAGTCAACAAAAAGTCAGAAAAGAACATTAAATTTATAACGAATGTAATTGACAATGGGGCTAAACCTGACCAACACGTCCGAACTCACATATAATGATATGGTCTTGCAAATCATATGTCCGAAAAAAGTTTAATGGAATATGAGAATCAAGTAATAGAAGGATAAGAGGAACGCCGTCATGAAGAAGAGGCCTAATAGAAGGCCACACTATGGAGCAAAATCTGATTAGACTTGTAAACAAAATTCAGTTTCCGTAAGTAGCAAAGCAGCAAGAAAAGCTCCAGGTACCATTGAAAGGCCAGCCTGATCCATTTTAGAAAAGTGGTATTAATGTTGTGGAGATTACAAATGAAATGACCAAAGATGTAAGTCTACTTACTTCACGAACATTGGTAGTAAAAACCACTCTTCCTTCTATGTGAGATGCTAACCAATTCCTCTAGCAGGTTGTGATTTAACAAAGGCTTGAGTTCTTCCTGTGTATCTGACTATTCACAAAAATATAACAGTTATAAGTAATATTCAAATAAAATTAAAACCCTAAGAATGCTCTCTGTTTGTAAAAATCAATAATAAAAAGAAGGAAGAAGTAAGAAAGTTGAAACCTTTAAGCCACTTCCCCATTTCAATTGAAATATTATACATATTATAAACTGGAAAACAATACAACAACCCAAATCAAATAGGGTCTCAGAGTTTAAATGTCACAAGAGTATGATTTAATCAAAATAAAACAGATGAGATTACCTTTACTCAATGGTAAAACCATCCCATAATTGTTGCAGCATATCATTACTCAATGGAGTGTGGCAACAACTGAGAGAACAATGCGAATAAGCGATTATATATTCCAAGCTCAGCAAATTGCGAGTCTGATTAAAATCGAGTGGCATTAGGTTAGAAAATTAAACATATAATCATTTTAATCGACAAAAAGAACAAACCGTATCCAAATTGAACTTCTTTACTATAATATATCTATGAAGAACAAACCCTAGATCTATGATATCAACCAACACAAAAAACTTCAGACGATTAACGATTAACTAAATACCTAAATTTAAGAATCAACAGAGTGCTGGAAGTGAATAACTGCGTCCTTTTTTATCGATCTTTTTCAGCCCTTCGACAAAAAGATAGAACCAGGATTCAAATGATAGATCTTAGTAACTTAATTCGCCTACAAAGCATCCGAAAATAGTATAAAAACATTCGAAAAACAATTACCAAAATTGAACAATTAGACAAATCAGTTCAATGTAATCTTTAACGATTGAACATGTAACACATCATAATCGGAATGAATAAACACAAAAACCAGAAGAAAATTAAGCACAATAAACCAAATTACATGTAAAAATCACCAATTAAAACAATACCCAATTAGGATCTGGAAATCTCCAAACGCAAAAAACAGGGATATTAATGTACTCAAAGTATATCATCAGAGACCACAAGAACATGGTAAAGTAACCGACGCTCCAAGATTCACGTATCAAGTGAGGCAACCATGAGAAATTGAGAAAAGATGAACACAAAATTAAACTTGTTGGTATTCCCTTTTGACTCTCTCTCTCTCTCTAAAACCAAAGAAAACAAACCCTAATAATGTTCACAGACGGCACTTCCTTTCCGTTTCTTTCTATATAATAGTGAAGGAAACTTATGGCGCCCATTTAGAAGACTCTACCCGATCGCTTAAATTGAGATCATGGGTGATTTTCAAGTGATTATAGATGAACCGATGAAGAAAGAAAACGTAAATCAAAATCTTACGAACATCAAAAAAACAAATCAGAACAAAGGAAGTTACCTTGGGGTTATACAATGAAGAAGGAGGAAGATGATGCCACAATTATACGACAAAAGAACACATCAGTATTGCAGGATTGCTGAATCGTTGGGGATTTGAAACACTAGTAGGGTTAGCAATGAAGAATGAGTTAGGGTTTTCATCTGTTTGTTTAGAAGTGTGTGAAAGAAGATTGAGAAAAAAACGCATATAAACTATCCGTCATGCTTGACCCGTATTCTGACCCGAATTATTCCGGATCCCGCATCCCACATATTTTTTGGTTTGTGTTTTGTGAAAGTTGGATTGTTTATAGAGAATTACATCAATTCCCTCCCAAAATCAAACTTCACTAAACAAATGGATGCCACATCAGCAAAATGGCTTCACCATTCAAGGACACATAGCCCAAATCATCTCATTTATTAATATATATAGATTATTAAAGCCTAAATTGTATATTAAATGTAAAGTTTTAATACATACAATATAGAGAAAACACGTCATACCAACTTCGTAGACTTGACAGGACTTACAGACTCGATAACAAAAGACCGTAACATACAATACAGAGACAAAATGTCGTATCACCACAAGCAATTGTGGATCCTTGCTGATGGGTACACTTCGGAATGTAGCAGATATGAATGAATATAATCCCAGTGTAGGTAATTACATATCTACCACTTGGGTTATATTCATTCATATATGAATGAATATAACCCCAGTGTAGCTCTTCGATTTTCCTTGAAATTCCAGAGCTCGCTAATTACATATCTGCCACTGGGGTTATATTCATTCATATACAATTGATCGTTCTGATCAATTACTTCCTTATGTGCACCGCACCATCTTCTAGGAGGTTGTCAAGTGTTCTCGCCTCCGTGCTTGGTTTTTTGCATATCTTTACATCCGCAGCCATTCTGTACAATAAAACACATTCAAATGACCAATATAAACACATTCAAATGACCAATATGAGGAACCCATATCATCGAATCAAACCAAAAATCAATATGAGGAACACATCAATCCGAAACTGATCCGATCAGTTCATTTGTATAAAATTTAATTTTGATTTACTTCATCTTATTAAACAGTTCTCAAATGACCAATATAAACACATTCAAATGACCAATATGAGGAACACATATCATCGAATCAAACCAAAAATCAATATGACGAACACATCAATCCGAAACTGATCCGATCAGTTCATTTGTATAAAATTTAATTCTGATTTAGTTCATCTTTTTAAACAATTCTCAAATAACCAAAAATCAATTTTCACATTTCAAGTATCAATATTGATGTGTTCAAATAACTACACACTGATGCGCTTTATCAATTTCCATCATTTGTTTCTCCGCATTTGATTCAGAAATTAAAACCCACAAGTATCATAGTTTCAATAAACAACCTAGATCTGTGCTCTAATTGTTTTTAGAGAAAAACACACAAGAATCAGCCAAATGATCACATGAGATCTGAAACTATAGAAATCAAAGATACATTTTGAACAATATACTCAGTTGATACCCGAGACAAAAACCCACAAGAATCAAAACCAAAACACAGTTGATCTCATATGAGGAACCGAAAACACATTCAAACCCTCTGTTTTGCTACCCGAGACAAAAACCCACAAGAATCAAACAAAACCTCTGTTTTGATACCCGAGACAAAAACCCACAAGAATCAAACAATATTTTCATATAAAACCTGAAACAAACCTTCATAATAAACAAAACCCAAACCTCTGTTTTGATACCCGAGACAAAAACCCACAAGAATCAAACAATATTTTCACACAAAACCTGTTACATTCTAGCATATCAAAAACATAGTGTCAATCATGTTTTAGGTATGTGATATTACCTTCGATTGTTATAGAAGATGAAGATGATGAAGATGAAGATGAAGCTGATGATCAGTGGAGATTACAGAAGAGGAAGATGATTCCGATGAAGATGATTTCGATGAAGATGATCCGATGAAGATGATTGAAGATGAAGATGAAGTTCTGTGTTTTGGGACTTGAGAGAAGATGAAAATGATTTTATTGAGAAGTGTGAATGTTCTAATCATATATGTTTATCATTAAGATTTGAGGGTATAAAAAAGACATTTTATAAAGATATGTATTCATTTTAAACAACATATTAGTTCATGTTTTCATTTTAGACAACATATTACCAAGTACTTAGCTTATTTGTATATCAACCATGTACACTAACACATAATTTCATTAACATTGTTTTATAAAGATATGTAACTAAATGCAAAGAATTTAAATCATATATTATAATCTGTTTTTAGTATTATTGAATTATACAATAACAATGGACCTTTACTGAATTTTACACTAACAATGTGTCAAAAAAAATTAACATCATATATATCTTTCTAGTTATTAGACAACATAAAATTAGGTCATGCTTTCATTTTCGACAAAATATTATCAATTGTTTACCTTATTTCTATATCAAACATGTACACTAAAACAAATTGTCTTTAACATTGTTTTATAAATATATTATAATATGTTTTTTAGTATTTGCTTCCGATCGTTATTAAAACAAACCCGTGTGTTCACACGGGTGTACACCTAGTACTTTGTATTATAACTCAACCCTTAATGGTTAAATTATTAATTAAGACTCTTTTTTATTTTATAAAACAATTGTCTTTATTTAATGTCATTGAGGGATTTTGGCGAGAAAAGACTGGTAAGCTAGAATAATATAGTGGTGATACATGTCCAATTTTATATTTATTTATTAGATAGTAGACGTAATTAGCTCATATTTATTTATTAGATAGTAGACGTAATTAGCTCAAATAGAGAATCTGTATAATTGAATCATAATCAAATAAATAAAAATTTAAACCAAAATAAGCGAACCATTTTTTTTGAATGGCAACAGAAATATAAATAAAAGCGAACGAATTGAGAAATCAATGGTTAAGTTAAAATATTTAGGGGTGTGAATTTCTGACACGACCCGAAAACACGACACGAAGCTAACACGAAATTCGCGGGTTTGGGTTTAGTCTAAACGTGTTAAGGTCAGTTTCAGGTTGAACCCGCCAACCCGTTTATATAAACGGGTCAGGTTCGGGTCAACCCGGTCGGGTTGGCGGGTTGACCCGTTTAACCCATTTCTATAATATTATATTTTTTTACAATACATTTTATGTTATAAATTAAATTTGGTGTATATTTTATGCTATACCTATAACTTAAAAATAGAATTTGACATAAGATTTTATGATGTTAATGTAATTTTATTATCTAATTTGTGTTTTTTTTGCAGTAGATGTTAATTTTAATATATTAAGTTGCTGAAAAAAATAAAAAAAAAATTCGGGTTGAACGGGTCGGGTTCGGGTCAGCATGCGAATATTCGGGTCAGGTTCGGGTTCATATGTATGAAACGATTTTTGGGTTCGGGTCGGGTTCGGGTTCTTCTAAAATTTTCGGGTTTGGGTCGGGTTGAACCCGCCAACCCACGAACACGACCCGTTTAGCACCCCTAAAAATATTCATCTGGGGGTGAAGGGACGAATCGACGCTTTAATCCCGGGTTTGAACCTAACGGTGGCGAGGGTTTACAGATTCCATCTGGTTTCCGCGCATCAGAAAGGCACGGTTTCATGATGATCAAAGAGTCGACCTTAGATATCACCCCAAACAGAGTGAGTTTACATGTAATATTGTTTGCGGTTCCGAAAAAGTTAAAATATTCATATGCACAACTTTTCTATGCAATATAGATTCTTGTCTTTTTTTTTCATTATCTTTTGAAATTAGCTAGAATAGAAAAACTGAATAATCGAATCATAATCAAATAAATAAAAAATCAAACCAAAACAAGCTAATCAATTGAGAAACTAGTGGTTAAGTTCAAATATATAAAAAAATGGCCACTAATATCAACCTTCTATTTTCTAATTTTTATAAATAATATATTATGTCAAGAAAGACTTTTTTCTTTTTTCTTTTGTTTTTTGTTTTTTTTTAAATACTTGACCCATCATTCCCAGTTATAAATAAAGGGTATTATTAAATACACCCAAAAGTCAAACTTTTTTTTACTTTTACCCATAAGTCAGCCATTTCAGTCAATTTTTCAATTTTATTTCAACTTTCCATAAACTAACTTTAATGGAACAAGTTTTCATAAACCAACTTTAATGAAACAAGCTTTTAACCCAATATTCCACCACCCGTCCGGCGACCATCATTCACCGCACACCTCCGGTCAATGGAAGAAGATGATTTTATCATGAGGACACCTCAATTTGTCACTAATAAGATACAAAAAAAAAACTCATTCATATTTCTTGCTTTGTTTACTTGAATCATCGTCGGAGCCGTCGATCGGAACCATTCATGTTCAGCGGAACCGCCATTTGATTTCGCCGGAGCCGCCATTTGATTTCGCCGGAGCCGTCGTCCCTTCTTGTCTTTTCGTCGTCCTCATTCATGTTTCTTGCTTTGTTTTCTCTCATCTCTGTTGGCACTTTATTACAGAAGTTTTGTTTTCATATAATAAACATAATTATTATAAAAGTTATTTACTTTATTACTTTATTCACGAAATGAAGCAAATTTGATTGTTATATATAATTTGTTTATTATATATGTAATTTGTTTATATAATTTATTGCATTTGATTGTTTTAATTCATTATATATAATTTGTTTACTGATTTGTTTATATATTGGTTGTGTTATTTCTAAATTTCGTTTATAGGTATTCGGGTCTTGTGAAGAATTGATGAATCGGGTGCAAAAGTTGGCATACTCATTCGGTGTTGTCGTCATCAAAAGAAGGTCGAATAAAAGACCTTGTGGTTTCGTGTATAGGGTTGTGCTCCAATGTGATCGTGGCGGAGAATATAAAGTTAAGGATTCAAGTAAAGTTACCGGCACCAAAAAAACTAATTGTCCTTTCGAATTAGAAGGAACATATTTAGATGACTATGATTGTTGGACCTTAAAGGTGACATGTGATCGACATAATCATCAACTTGTACTATTTATGGAGGGTCATTCATATGCAAAGCGGCTTTCCGAAGATGAATTTAACTTGGTTGCAGAATTGACAAGGAATGAATGTGGCGCCACGTGATATTCTAGCAATACTAAAAGAGAGGAATTTAAGTAACATGTCTACACTTAGGACTATATACAACGCATGCAACAAAATTCGCATGGTCGATCAAGTAGGCAAATCTCCAATACAGGTTCTATTGTCCCTTTTGCATTCTAATGGTTATGTTTATGAAATTACTACAACCGGGTTAAACAAATTAGAAAATTTATTCTTCATTCATCCGACATCATTTGATATTTGGCGTGCATTTCCACATGTGTTGATTATAGATGTCACGTACCAAACACGACCCATGTATATACTTGAAACCCTGGTATGAAAGCAACAAGGAAAACAGATCACCAATGGTTTGCAAGGCCATTGATATGTGTGAAGTGATGCAGGGAACTCAAACCTAGCAAATTTGTCTCCGGGAATAAGACATAGTCACCACATGGTCCACTCGGCGGACTCATGGGTGGGGCTCGCTACACTCAAATAGATCTATCACTCATGTCCCTCGTTCCTACAACGAGGATTAATGGCCTTAAGTGTTATACCCACCACTCACATGATCAAGCAGTATCCTTCCTTAGCTAACCATACCAAATCATAATGTTTGTAAACAGTATGTAACATGTACTTCACCCCCGAAGTTATAAAACTGAAAACAGTTAAAAGAAAAGGGGGAACATGAACTCACAGTTTTGCGTTCCTTGTATCCGATGTAACTCAAATCTTCCTCTAGAACGCACGACTACCTACATGCGTACTACGGTCCATTAGACGAGCGGGTCGTGCCTTGACTTAGTATTGATTAGTGTCTTTGAGTTACGTTTCAAGGTGTCTTTATTAATATTCCAAGTATATAATTATTTGTTAAAATAATTAATATTTAAACTTAAATTATATTTATTAATTTTGGAATAATAGTTAAAATAATATATTTTAACTTAATACTTCTCAAGTATTTAAACATGTATATCCTTCCCAAGGATGGGTATATTTGTATTTGTATTCTTGTATATTTTTGCCATATAAAGGTGTCGTATTCCGGTGTGTATTTATACGTATGAAAACGCGTATTTTTATTATATTCATTAAGTATTCTTATACTTAATTTCCAATATATATATTCTAAGGAATATTACTTAGAAAAATTATTTATAATTTTTCCTTTGCCAAAAATATTCGTATTGTCATATAAGTTCCAAAAATAATATATTTTCAAGTCTCACTTACAAAATATATATAAACTTATTTTTATCCAAAAATAATGTATTTCAAGTATACTCAAGAAAATATATATCTTTCTCAAAAATTATATATCTTCTAAAAATTCCAAGAAAATATATTTTTACTTCCCAATAATATATTTTCTCCTTGTCAAAAATGATATAACTTTGTAATAATTGTAAAAATTATATTTTCATTCCCTTGTGTCCAACATATTATTTACCAAAATATACTTAGTGAACAAATTTTCCGGAATATTTTGTAAGTTACATTTCTTATTCGGTTTTCATCAATATTTTGTGTGTAACTTGTATGTTTATTCCTTGAGATTTTGGTAATATTTTGGATTGTAATCCTTGGTATTTTGATGTGTTATATTATTTCAAGTCCTAAAATAATATAACTAATACACAAAATATACAAATAACCACACACATGGTGTTTTCTAAATACGTATTTTCCAAATACACATTTAGTCACTTTTATTTATAAAAATCAACCTCCAATAATTATAATTTTTGTAGCAAAAATTATGGCAAAGTTTATGTAACAACTTGTTGTTGAAAATACGCTTGTAAGTGCATGTATATAAATATTTTTCTAAGTGTTTATATTTTTAGAAAAAATTTTCCATAGTTTCCCCTAAAAATGGGGGTTTCCATGCTTTCAAGCATATCATTTTCTTTTGTAAAAATCATCACAATCAATTTACAATCAACTCTAAACAACTTACTCTTACCAATTTTGCCAAAATTATACTTAATCTACCACTTCATGAACTTGAAAGTTTGTGAAAATTTGTAGTAACTTGGTAGTGTGTTTAGTAAGTTTAGTTACCATTTAAAGTGTGGTTGTTTATTTAAAAACATCATTCTTGAAGTATTTAGATGTTTACAACTTGTAATCATGTTTTACAAAAATGTTTCTTTATGAAATTTTCTTGTTACACAAGTGTTTCTACACTTGTTTATCCACCAAAAATGAAGTTAGTTTATGTAAGAACCAAGTTTTAACAAAACTTATATTTCTAGCTTGGTTTCTTTAGAATAATTCATGAAATATTTAGATCTACAAGGTTAACAATATACTTTGATCATTACTTTCAAGAAAACATTATGTTTCTTTCAAGTTCATGCTTTATGTGTGGATGATCCATCATCCTACAACAATTTATATTCTCACATCTTGCTAGATTATGTTTTTAATCATGATCTTATGATGATCAACATCATTTCTAAAAACCATTAATGATCAACAAGCATGAAAACTTATATTCATCAAGTTTACTTTACTAAACAAGCTTATGTTCATGTTCACTTCTTATGATTTTTAGTGTTCTTTAAGATTTGTTACTAGTAACATCTTTTAACCTGCTAAAATAGAAGTAATATAGATAGATCAAGGTTCTTACCACTAGCACAAGGCTAGGGATGATTCAAGAGTAGAAATCAAGTGGATAAAAGCAAACGGTGGAGGTTCTTCAACTTCCGAAAGCTCCAAGCTTCCTAACTTAGCTTCTTACACCTCTAAATCACCTTGGAATGTATGGACGAAGATTGGAAATGGAGGTGGTGTGATGGTGGTGTGTGGCCGTAGGTATGGAGGGAGGAGAAGGAAGGAGTTTTGCAAAGTGTGGAATGAGGAATGGAGGTATAATCTTGAGGTTGTTACTTATAACCAATGACACAAGATCTTTCATGGATTTTATGCTTAATAAAGAGAGAACACAATCTATTTTTATAACAATTAAAATCAATTGTGGGTCCCACATTATGGGTCGTGAACTAGGTGGGGGGGGGGTAGTAGACTAGGTTTTAACTAGTTAGTTTCATTCTAGTTCTAATCCAAGTGTTTAGTTATTAGATATTTTTATGGTGTGTTATGGTGTTCGGGGATCATAACTAGCTTGGTAATGTTAAAACAATGCTTCTAGTGTACATTTGGTGTTTCGCGTAATGTCCGGTTGTTCAGTTGGTTACCGGTCCGTTAAGGTGCTAAACTTTGCAGTTTAGTATGCTTTATTTTACCTTTTGTGACACTTTGATTCCCGAAACTTAGGAAAGCATTCAGGACCATTTAACCATATTTATGCATGAAATTAGATTGTTAAAATGCTGAGTTTTGCTGAATTCTGCAGTTTATGTGAGTTTTAGGCACTTTCTGGCACTTAAACTATCTCTAGGAAGACAGTTTTGTGATCCTTACTTTCCTACACACTATACTAGTGTAATACTTGGTTTCTAGTTTATTCTGCGTCTTAATACAATGTATGTCTATCTACTGAACTCTGTCAGCATTTTCCCGGTTTGCTGATAACTGTGCTAACTGTATTTAATGCATCACTTGAGTAAATAAAGTTCTCATGTAATAATGATATGTCATTGAGCAATATGTGATGCACATGTATGTATATGGTAATAATCAGAAAGCAATTCAAGTCATTAATTGTAATTCAGCACAGTCATTAAGCACAAATCATTATTTAATAATTGCACGGATACCTGTAAATTTGACAGTTGTCACATTCTCCCCATGTTAAGAAAATTTCGTCCTAGAAATTTATACTACCTTAACTCCTTAGGGTTATGTCATGCATGTATGGATATGAATAACACCATAATAACTAACCGCACACCGAATCAAGACCTATCGAATCAAGTGAATCCAAGGAAATCTTACTATATTAAGAATCCAATGGTTAAAAGGTATGTCTCTCAGAATTTTGTCGTCAAGAGATACGAGATGTATAGATGTAAAATCTGGTGTCGCTTATTTCACAGGGGTCCAACAAAAGAGGAGTTTCGACCAATAGAATTTCAATAGATCGTTTACAATATGCAAATGAGTTTTAGAAGCAATAACATCCGCTAGATGAACTCAAAATCAGCAAGCTCAAATGTAACAGTAACATGAAAAAGATCCGTCAACTTTTGAACAAATGAATGCATAAAATTAGTGTGTTGACAGCATTGAATCGCAAGAATACACCGAAATGGAATACAATCGAACTTGGTGTATCATTGTCTTAATACATAGTTGCACTAAGAATGTTTAAAAAGACAAGTTAAGCAAAAGTATGTGTAGTTGCGTGTGAAACGGTTGACCACAATTAGCACAAGCTACATGTTCGTATCGACACCACAAGGTGTCGTAATGACATAATTCCATAATAGTGGCGGCTGAACAAGTTCACCGTGTTTGAAATCAAATGAAAGTGTACTGAAACAATCTGAAGATTTGATTTACACAATGTCATAGAATTTTCAATTGAATACGGAACATCAAAGAAGCTACTGTTTTCGATTAAAGATGAACAAGTAACAAATTCCTCAAGGCATTCGATTGATAATGAAAGAATCATTAGGGGGTACACTGGAATATAAAATGAATTTATGTACCATTGTCTTAACACACGATTGTGTTAGGACTGCTTTAATTATGTTAAAACAAAAAGGATTTAGAGCAAGTCAATAGATAAACAATTAAATCCGTGTATGAGATGTGTAAATGAGATTAGCGCAAGCTTCAATCTTATGAAAACATCACCACAAGGTGTCGAAATAAATAAACGATTTACTGGAGTCGTAGACCAAACAAGTCTACTACGACTCGGAAACAGAAGAACATTTGTAAGAATAAACTTGAATATGATGCCCTCAATACATCACATGGTGTTTTGAATTGAATATGCGAATAGACAAGTTCAAGAAATTGAACTTGGTTTCAGCGTAATCCGACAATAAACGTATGTATCCACAAGGGAATTTTTGGCATAGTTGCAATGATAAACCATGTATACCACTTGAAAGAAAAGAAGTTTCAAGAGGGTGTGTTGGCCTGAGAGCAAGGGGCCAACAATCTCAATAATGTAGGTCATTCGAATCATATATCATCAATTAGCTTTTAGCAAACTAACATTTGAACTTGGATGAGATGCTCATTCGAAACGAAATCACATGCGTAACAAATGGTGCATGCGCAACATATGAATTTCCAAGAAATGAAATAATGAGCATTTGTAAAAATGAGGAAATAATAAAGTATCGAGAAAAAAGAGTGCTTACTCCAATGAAGGGAATTGACGCGACACAGCTACCATTAAGAGGAGTAGAGACGCAAGAATCTACTCGCTAAAAGCAAAAGTTGAAATTTCAATGAAAGGAATTTGAGTACTTTACCCGTTTGGTTAACTAAAATAGCTTACACGACGCAGTGATAAGGTTTTTCCGAGTTAATAGACGTGGTTTCCTTAGCGATATCCTTTAACGAGTTCCGACCTACGCTCCTGGTAGTTGATGCGCATACGAAAGCTATCATCCTTCTTCTTGACGAGCAAAACTGGAGTTACACAAGATGAGGAACTTGGTTTGTTATCTTCCTTCTCTATCAACTCCTGAAGCTACACTGACAATCCTTGCATCTCCGAAGGTGTAAGTCGCTACGGTGCCTTTGCTACATGTGCGGCACCTGGAGCCAAGGCAATGTGGAATTCGACTTGTTATTGAGGGGATATTTCTGGCGAGTATTCGGGGAAGACTTCAGGATGTTCTTCTTCCACAGGGATATCTTCGAGCTTCGGTCCTTCGGCTTCTTGGCCCACGACATGAGCCAAGGAAACAACGCATCCTTTACGCAACAACTTTCGTGCCTTCAAGCAACTAATAATCCAAAGTGGCGTATCCTGCTTCTCTCCATGAATAAAGACCATCTCTTCACTCGCCATCGGAATGCGGATAATCTTTTCATGGCGAACAACCTCCACATGATCCCTCGACAATAAAACCATCCTAATTACTACGTCAAAGCTTCCTAAATCAACTGGCAGAAGATCCATCGAAATCTCACGCTCTCCAAGTTCTATAACACAACCTCTATTCACTTCGTTGGCTTCTACTAACTTCCCACTAGATGGTTCCATCGAGTACGAGGTATCTAACTTACCTTTTACTAAACCAAGTATTTTCTTATACTCTAGAAATATGAAGCTATAGCCAGTACTAGTATTGAATAGCACCGATGCAACGTGTAGGTTGATGGGGAACGTACCAGGAACCATGTCTGGATTTTGGCATGCTCCACGAACTCCGATGTTGGATGCTCCTTAATGGTCTTGGTTAATCCCCATTGGGCAATCTTTCCTAAAGTGCCCCACGTTCCCACATCTATAGCAGCCTGAAATTTTATCATTATTATTTCCGTCTTGGTTGTCGTCATCCTTTCCTCCTTGTCTGGGACTCTTCGCCCAACAGGCATCCTTGTTGTGTCCTTTCTTTCCGCACCTACCGCACTTAGGCCTCAGACATCGACATTCGTGGTGATACTTGCACTTATCACCTCTCGGCTTAGCTCCCAAGTAAATCTTAACATCGGCCTGATTGTTGTTAGGACAATATTTCTTGAAATGCCTTTTGTCCCCACAGTTAAAACAACATTGAGCACATTTTTGTTCATCACTGGTTCTCCCATGATAGTCGTTGTTGCCGTTGCATCCTCCGTGATTCCCGCTACCATCTTGACCTTCGTTTCCATGTCCCGTTTCTAACCAACACGTCTCCTTGACATGCCCCACTTTGCCGCAGACATCACTTTTTCCATACCTACATGGCCCAACATGATGAAGTAGGCAGTTGTCGCACTTAGGTAGTTTACCCATGTACTCTTTTCCCTTCTTGGCCTTCTTCTTGTTATTCGCCCGCGTACCCTTCTTCAAATTTGTGAGCTTCCTCTTATTATCTCCAGATGGCTCCACAGGAATCTCCTTTTTCTTATCAGGGGTCGAAAGTTTTTCCAATCTAAGTGCTTCCTTAGCGAGCACCAAACTCACCATACTTGCAACAATAGTTGTTGGTGGCGTTGATGCTGTCATCAAGCTCAAGGCTTGAGGCGCTAGTCCCCAGATAAATTGCCCCATCCTCTTCAACTCTGGTTCCACCTGGTATGGAACAACTCGCGACAAATCATGAAGTCTCTGTACGTACTCCACCACCTTTGGACCTTCCATCATCAGGCTCCGGAATTCACTTTCCAGCTTCTGGCTCTCCATCTGAGAACAATACTCCCTACACATCATTTCTTTCAGCTCATCCCATGACAAAGCATACGTTGCAGTCTCGCCCATTGTTCGGACCCGAAGGTTCCACCATAACAGAGCCTCATCTTAAAATAATCTAGAAACGTATGGGACTTGTTGCTCTGGCATACAACCGCTCATTCGTACAACATAATCTACATTTTCGGCCCATTTCACAAAAGCTATGGCACCTCTAGTGCCATCAAAGTTCTGAGGCTTGCAGTCCAAAAACTGATTGTCCAAACATATTGTAATGTGTCTTAGGTGACTTCAACATTACCGTTAGGCGGGTTATTCCCTGAGATACTTTCTCCGTGTCTGTAGCGAAGAACCTCGTGCCGAGCTATGGCCTGTGTGATGTGCGCTTGTAATTCTTCCTTGGTCAGCCGAATGATCTCTTGATGTGACATCTTCTAAGAAGAATTTGGATTGGTCAGGTCTCATTTGTTCAGGGAGTGCATATAGTTGTTTAGAGTTCATATATACATACACATAAAAAATTATCATATCAACCAATCAAGCAACAACATAATCATAGCATAAACAAGTAATTTGGGAATTATGTTTAATGAGAGCATAGCAAGCAAGCACGTAGCATCATAATTATAGCACACACATGCAGATCAACAACGGGCTTAACGAAGACATAGCGACTGAGCTCTCATTATTTACCGACCACAATCACATTATCTACAAAGTATTTCACATCAAAAGGGACACAAGGTCACCCTACCCTTGTCTAATAAGTATCAAAATCACGTGGTCAAAAGTGGTCTTCAAGAGTCTCCACAATCTCGGCTCAATAGTAGTGTCTTTACCCCAAAGTAATGCAATCCGCATAAAGCCAAACGCCAACTATACTGATGACTGAGGTGAATAAGGAAAGAAAAGCAAGCTGCTAACGTGTGCGAGCTCCTCCTCGAGCTTGTACACGCGTCGAGGTAATTAACTGATCTGCTGCTCGATAGTAAAGAAACGAGCATCGAAACCTAGGTAAGGTGTAAGAGCAGCAGGTGAGAGTCCAGAAGGAGACAATGATGAATGTGGAGGATCAAAGTATACTGGCAATAGACAGGGTGGAGGACGTGGTGTCAGCTCAAGCTCCAAAGCTCTGTGACTCATAACCTCAAACTGTAGCTGATGTGACAGGAGTAACTCATTCCGTGTGTTGTCCTCATAATGCGAGGGATGGTAGGGGTCTGAAATCAGCATAGTGTATGGTAGGAACCATCAGAATGGCTCGTCCATCGGTGAAGTATTGAAAGGAGCAAACGGTGTGGCCTGTGAGGTCGGGGAAAATGCTGCTATAGCAAAAGGATCGTCATGCGGGTGCTGACCTGGAGTACCTTCCCGGGGTGCGGGTGTGTCCTGAAAGAAGGCGATAGGCATGTTGGTGAAATGGACGTCGGTCTCCATAGGGGGAAAAGGAGCAACATCGGTGGGTGCGGGTGCAGGAACAAATGTCTCAACAAAAGAAAAGATCACCAGGTGAAGGTACTGGGTCAGGTATAAGGGGTGCAATGTCTGGTAAACCAAAAGAAATAGGGTCATGATCAAGCAAGGGTGTAGGATCAGCAGATGCAACATCAAGCTGACCCAAAAGGAACAGGAGCTGGCTCAGGAGCAGGCTCTAGGTCGTGTGAAGGTGTGGGATCTCAAGTAGGTGATAGTGCAGAAGTCATAGCGGCGTCGTCACCTAACTAAGTAGCGAAAACAGCAGTCCGGTCGTCTGTAAGGCTGAAGATGTCACAGACCCAAAGGAGTCTAAAATCGAGTGTAAAATGGAAGTAGAGGATACTTCAATGGTAGGAATCTCAGGAGGTAGAATAGCAACGTCATCCTCCGCTATCTCTTCATCACCCATCGGGATGACGATAAGATGATCATGGGCAGGAGTGGGAGTAACAAAAAGGATCCTCGTCTGGAATGCAATCAGTAGTCGGTAAATCATCCCTCAAGTCGGGCAATGCGAACGGCTACAAGTCGTCGTCAGACATCCTCTCCGGGTCACTCTCAGTGTCGGATGTAAGCATCTCAGGCTCGGGTGCACTCTTGCCATCAGAGACTAGGGCCATAGGGTCATCAATGTCTGATATCCCACTCTCTGAAGACGACATACCGCCTGTAACTTAACAATCATAACATCTGCACGTATATTATCCACTAACATTAAGTATGCAGGCAAAATCAATGCATCATAAAATCATGTAATCGTGTATCCCTATCAGTCCTCACAAATCCTTTCTATCCTTCCTAGTCTCCCAGACTAGACCACCCAGTCTCCAAGACTAAACCATCTAGCCTCTCAGACTAAACACCCAGTCTCCCAGACTGAACTACCTAGTCTCCCAGACTAAATCACCCAGTCTCCCAGACTGAATTATCTAGTAATTGTGCATTGTGTTTCTTTGTCTTTTTATTTTGTAAAAATGTTTGTTTTTCCTGGATCTGGGCGTTTTATGTATGCAATGAAAACATATTGTAGAAATATTTTCATGAGAGCCCTAATGATTGTAGTCCAGACTCGAGAAAGAATCCTAGTTCGCTACAATACCAAACTGTCACACCCTGACTTTTGTGGAAGCGTGATTATGTGTGACTCGCTTAATATCATTGCATTCAATCATAACAACAACTATATGATAAAACTGAAGATGTTCATGCATTAATTAAGTTTAGAAATATTACAATAGCATTGTTTTTAAAACCAAGCGTCGACTTCAAATCCAAAATACAACCCATTCAAATGTTTTAGAGTTCCACAAGGACTCGACAAAAGACTTTAAATAAAACCGGGTTTTGAAAGATGAGTCTTATCTAGGATAAAACACATTATCCGAACCCTTAGATCACAGATGACATCCTTTATTCTCGACGTAACTTGAAACATTCCAAACCCCCGCCAGATCCACCTTTAATTTCCTGAAATACATGTAGTTTGAAAACATCAACAAAAGTTGAGCGAGTTCATGTGTGTGTTTGTGAGTAAACCTTTGAAACATTTGTAAGTATGTCTGTATGTACTTGAAACCCTGGTATGAAAGCAACAAGGAAAACAGATCACCAATGGTTTGTAAGGCCATTGATATGTGTGAAGTGATGCAGGGAACTCAAACCTAGCAAATTTGTCTCCGGGAATAAGACATAGTCACCACATGGTCCGCTCGACGGACTCATGGGTGGGGATCGCTACACCCAAATAGATCTATCACTCATGTCCCTTGGTCTTACAACGAGGATTAATGGCCTTAAATGTTATACCCACCACTCACATGATCAAGCAGTATCCTTCCTTAGCTAACCATACCAAATCAAAATGTTTGTAAACAGTATGTAACATGTACTTCACCCCCGAAGTTATAAAACTGAAAACAGTTAAAAGAAAAGGGGGAACATGAACTCACAGTTTTGCGTTCCTTGTATCCGATGTAACTCAAAGCTTCCTCTAGAACGCACGACTACCTACATGCGTACTACGATCCATTAGATGAGCGGGTCGTGCCTTGACTTGGCATTGATTAGTGTCTTTGAGTTACGTTTCAAGGTGTCTTTATTAATATTCCAAGTATATAATTATTTGTTAAAATAATTAATATTTTAACTTAAAATTATATTTATTAATTTTGGAATAATAGTTAAAATAATATATTTTAACTTAATACTTCTCAAGTATTTAAACATGTATATCCTTCCGAAGGATTGGTATATTTGTATTTGTATTCTTGTATATTTTTTCCATATAAAGGTGTCGTATTCCGATGTGTATTTATACGTATGAAAATGCGTATTTTTATTGTATTCATTAAGTATTCTTATACTTAATTTTGTATTAATTTTCCGGAATATTATTTCTAATAAAAATTCACATATATTTCCAATATATATATTCTAAGGAATATTACTTAGAAAAATTATTTATAATTTTTCCTTTGGCAAAAATATTCGTATTGTCATATAAGTTACAAAAATAATATATTTTCAAGTCTCACTTAGAAAATATATATAAACATATTTTTATCCAAAAATAATGTATTTCAAGTGTACTCAAGAAAATATATATCTTTCTCAAAAATTATATATCTTCTAAAAATTCCAAGAAAATATATTTTTACTTCCCAATAATATATTTTCTCCTTGTCAAAAATGATATAACTTTGTAATAATTGTAAAAATCATATTTTCATTCCCTTGTGTCCAAAATATTATTTACCAAAATATACTTTATGAACATATTTTCTAGAATATTTTGTAAGTTACATTTCTTATTCGGTTTTCATCAATATTTTGTGTGTAACTTGTATGTTTATTCCTTGAGAGTTTGGTAATATTTTGGATTGTAATCCTTGGTATTTTGATGTGTTATATTATTTCAAGTCCTAAAATAATATAACTAATACACAAAATATACAAATAACCACACACATGGTGTTTTCTAAATATGTATTTCCCAAATACACATTTAGTCAATTTTATTTATAAAAATCAACCTCCAATAATTATAATTTTTGTAGCAAAAATTATGGCAAAGTTTATGTAACAACTTGTTGTTGAAAATACGCTTGTAAGTGCATGTTTATAAATATTTTTCTAAGTGTTTATATTTTTAGAAAAGTTTGCCATAGTTTCCCCTAAAAACTGAGGTTTCCATGCTTTCAAGCATATCATTTTCTTTTGTAAAAATCATCACAATCAATTTACAATCAACTCTAAACAACTTACTCTTACCAATTTTGCCAAAATTATACTTAATCTACCACTTCATGAACTTGAAAGTTTGTGAAAATTTGTAATAACTTGGTAGTGTGTTTAGTTAGTTTAGTTACCCTTTAAAGTGTGGTTGTTTATTTAAAAACATCATTCTTGAAGAATTTAGATGGTTACAACTAGTAATCATGTTTTACAAAAAATTTTCTTTATGAAATTTTCTTGTTACACAAGTGTTCCTACACTTGTTTATCCACCAAAAATGAGGTTAGTTTTTGTAAGAACCAAGTTTTAACAAAACTTATATTTCTAGCTTGGTTTCTTTAGAATAATTCATGAAATATTTAGATCTACAAGGTTAACAATATACTTTGATCATTACTTTACAAGAAAACATTATGTTTCTTTCAAGTTCATGCTTTATGTGTGGATGATCCATCATCCTACAACAATTTCTATTCTCACATCTTGCTAGATTATGTTTTTAATCATGATCTAGCAAGATCTTATGATGATCAACATCATTTCTAAAAACCATCAATGATCAACAACCATGACAACTTATATTCATCAAGTTTACTTTACTAAACAAGCTTATGTTCATGTTCACTTCTTATGATTTTTAGTGTTCTTTAAGATTTGTTACTTGTAACATCGTTTAACCTACTAAAATAGAAGTAATATAGATAGATCAAGGTTCTTACCACTAGCACAATGCTAGGGATGATTCAAGAGTAGAAATCAAGTGGATAAAAGCAAACGGTGGAGGTTCTTCAACTTCCGAAAGCTCCAAGCTTCCTAACTTAGCTTCTTACACCTCTAGATCACCTTGGAATGTATGGAAGAAGGTTGGAAATGGAGGTGGTGTATGGCCGTAGGTATGGAAGGAGGAGAAGGAAGGAGTTTTGCAAAGTGTGGAATGAGGAATGGAGGTATAATCTTGAGGGTGTTACTTATAACCAATGACACAAGATCTTTCATGGATTTTATGCTTGATAAAGAGAGAAGACAATCTATTCTTATAACAAATAAAATCAATTGTGGGTCCCACATTATGGGCCATGAACTAGGTGGGGGGGGGGGGGTAGTAGACTAGGTTTTAACTAGTTAGTTTCATTCTAGTTCTAATCCAAGTGTTTAGTTTGGGTGTTTAGTTATTATATATTTTTATGGTGTGTTATGGTGTTCGGGGATCAGAACTAGCCTGGTAATGTTAAAACAATGCTTCTAGTGTACATTTGGTGTTTCGCGTAATGTCCGGTTGTTCAGTTGGTTGCCGGTCCGTTAAGGTGCTAAACTTTGCAGTTTAGTATGCTTTATTTTACCTTTTGTGACACTTTGATTCCCGACACTTAGGAAAGCATTCAGGACCATTTAACCATGTTTCTGCATGAAATTAGATTGTTAAAATGCTGAATTTTGCTGAATTCTACAGAATTCTGCAGTTTATGTGAGTTTTAGGCACTTTCCGGCACTTAAACTATCTCTAGGAAGGCAGTTTTGTGATCCTTACTTTCATACACACTGTACTAGTGTAATACTTGGTTTCTAGCTCATTCTGCGTCTTAATACAATGTCTGTCTATCTACTGAACTCTGTCAGCATTTTCCCGGTTTGTCTGATAACTGTGCTAACTGTATTTAATGCATCACTTGAGTAAATAAAGTTCTCATGTAATAATGATATGTCATTGAGCAATATGTGATGCACATGTATGTATATGGTAATAATCAGAAAGCAATTTAAGTCATTAATTGTAATTCAGCACAGTCATTAAGCACAAATCATTATTTAATAATTGCACGGATACATGTAAATTTGACAGTTGTCACACAAGCCAACTCCACTACAACAGGATCCCTACTCAAGTGGCACCACATACTTGGACATCCATCTCTTCAAGTATTAAAGTCTCTACTTTCTAGAATAGGACTTTCATGTAATAAGGTGACCCATGAGTCGTTTCATTGTAAATCCTGTTCTTTAAATAAAAGTCACAAACTTTCTTTTGGCCGAAACTCTTTTGTCTCTAACAAGCCATTGGAACTCATTTACTCGGATGTGTGGGGACCCGTTAAAACATCCACTGACGGATTCAAGTACTATGTCATTTTTTTGGACTACTACTCCAAATACATTTGGTTATACCCAATCAAACGTAAATCTGATGTGGCTACTCTTTTTCCTCAATTTAAATCTTTAATTGAATTTTTTTTAAAAACGCCCATCGTTGCTCTATTCACCGACAATGGAGGTGAATATATAGGTCTCTCACCCTATCTCACCTCTTTAGGCATCTCTCACTATACCACACCACCCCACACGCCGGAACAAAACGGTGTCGTCGAACGGCGTCATCGCCATGTCGTTGAAACCGGTATTGCTCTACTACACCATGCTCAACTCCCATAACATTTTTGGTCTCATGCCTTTCAAACCCCACTTACCTAATAAATCGCTTGCCTACATCCATGCTCACAAAAAAATCACCATATGACAAGTTTTTCAACACCCCACCATCATATTCCAAGCTCAAACCCTTTGGTTTCCTTTGTTATCCTTGGCTCCGACCCTACACCACATCCAAGTTACAGTCATGGTCTAAATCCTGCATCTTTCTCGGGTATTCTTCCTCAAAGTCAGCTTACAAATGCTTTGATCCAACCACAAATAAACTCTACCACTCTGGCCATGTTGAATTCATTCAACACATCTTTCCTTCCGACACAAAAACTTTTCCTGTACCTCATGTGTCCTTCGAGTAATTTCTTTCATTCTACAACCAATTCCACCCCATCATCTCCACCACTTTCCCGCATCCAGCCGAGACCATGATCTCCAGCCAAACCCATAGCCTCGACCCCTAGCTTCCCAGTCGAGACACCAGTCTCCACCACTTTCGCTCCACCTGCCCCTAATTCCCCCATCATCACCCATCCACCCCAAACTAACCCACATCCAGACCCTCCTCCCTCACCCTCAACAACCATCTCCACTGACCCAACCACTCACACCGAACCATCACCGACAACCACTTCCTCCTCTACCGAACAGGATACACCTCCACCAACCACTACCCGCCATCAACCCAACCCAAACCAAATCCCAAGTATTATAATCCAAACTTTTTCAATACCACAACGCTTCACCCGCTTCCCAACTCCATCGAACCCTCCACCCACACCCAATCTATGAAGGACCCAACCTGGCGACAAGCAATGGACCTTGAATACAATGCTCTCATCCAAAACCAAACATGGGAGCTTGTACCACACACTACCCAAAACCCGATCGGTTGTAGGTGGGTATTCCGAATCAAACGAAACCTTGATGGCACAATCGACAAATATAAAGCACGCCTAGTTGCTAAAGGATTTCATCAACAGTACGACAAGGACTATTTTGATACCTTCAGTCCGGTGTCAAAACCAGTCACCATTCGTACGGTTATTTCCATTGCTCTCTCTCGTGGGTGGTCCTTACACCAACTAGATGTCAACAACGCATTTCTTCATGGAACCTTACATGAAGATGTGTATATGGTCCAACCACCCGGCTTTGCAAATCCAGATCTTCCTACTCACATTTGCAAACTAAAGAAATCCCTCTATGATCTCAAACAGGCCCCATGGGCCTGGAACACCGAACTCACCACCTTTCTTCACAACTTTGGCTTTAAAAAATGTCTATCCGATGCCTCCCTCTTTGTCTACAATCAAAACGGTGCCATTGCCTACTTACTCGTCTACGTTGATGACATTGTTCTCACCGGCAATACCAACTCGTTCTTGGGCGCTTTTGTTCAACCTCTTGGACACAAGTTTTCTATCAAAGATCTTGGTCCACTTCATTATTTCTTAGGCATTGAGGTCATTCCCACTCCACATGGCCTCTTCCTTTCCCAACACAGACACAACCAAGATATTCTCACCACCTTCAAAATGGACGGTGCCAAGGAAGTACTCACACCCCTTAGCACCTCTGAACCTCTCACGTCCACCGACACCTCGCCCTCCGTTGACCCCACTCCATACCGCCAACTTGTTGGTACCCTTCAATATCTTGCGTTCACCCGACCTGACATCTCCTTTGCTGTTAATAAACTCTCCCAATTCATGCATTCTCCGAAGCAATCACACTGGCAAGCTCTCAAAAGGGTCCTCCGATATTTAAAAGGAACGGTGCACTATGGTTTGTTCTTAAATCGCCCCTCCCCACTAGACTTAAAAGCCTTTTCCGATTCCGACTGGGGGGCATACACGATGGGGGACGATCCACTACCGCCTACTTACTATACCTTGGATCCAACCTCATCTCATGGTGGTCATCAAAACAAAAAACTGTCTCCCGCTCCTCTACGGAGGCTGAGTATAAAGCCATTGCAAATGCCGCTGCAAAAGTTGCGTGGCTCAAGAATCTACTTGTTGAACTCGGGATCAAACACACAGTGCCTCCCACCTTATTTTGCGATAACACCGGTGCCACCTACCTTTGTGCAAACCCGGTTTATCACTCCCGCATGAAACACGTTGCACTGGATTATTACTTTGTCAGGGAACAAGTCACGGCCGGTTGTCTACGCGTCTTGCACATCAGCTCTCAAGACCAACTTGCGTCAACATGCTCACCAAACCTTTGTCCCGTGCACCATTTCTACGAAACCGATCCAAGATTGGCGTATCCAACGGGTCCTCCATCTTGCGGGGGCGTATAAGGCAAGACGTAAGTCAAGGAAAATAAAATGGAATGTATTACCAATAATATTGTATTCAACACATACTTAACTTAGGAGCATATTTCACTCCTGTAAAGACGCTTTCTCTCTTTATTGTACTGCCTATATAAGCACTTGTATCTTGCTCTTGTAAATGTACTGTAAAAGCAATACAAAATATAATAAAGCATTTCACTTTTATCTCTTTAGTCTAGAACTAATATTTAACCAAATTAATTAAATAATCTTTTCCAATAACTAAACGATCAAATGGTTTGAAACCAATTTGATCGGATAAAAAATCAATAAAGTTTGAAACCAATTTGATCGGATAAAAAAAAATCAATAAACAAAATAATAAGTTATAAGCTCTATTTTTAACCATACATATAAGGTTTGCTCTCATCACATTCTCTCGTACCCTACCAATAGATTTGTTGTGAATGAGATTATACCAAGTATGTATCTTTGTTTGTTTAACTTAATTAAACCTTTTTTAATAAAAAAACATTGTTTCATTTCAATGACCAGAGCAAATTACATAAGAATAGCAGGTAGACGATCAACAAATTCCCTTCTGAAGCAGTCTCTTTATCATGTGAAATAGAAATAAGGCTTGTCTATATTTCAGCTTTTGCACGAGTGTTATTGTTGTTGTAAACCTTATCCTACTTGCTATTGTTTTCTCTTGAAATGATTTGAATACGAAGCTGTCATAAATATCATATTATAAAATATGAATAGAAAGTAAGATGTGATCTTAAAGTTATTTGGTGGTTTAGGGAGCACGACGATGAAGATATGATGTGAAAAGACTACAACCAAGAAACATGCCCACCTTTGGTTTCTTAATCTGCCTACAGTTTTTCCTTTTATTTAATACTTTTTTTGAATTATATGTTCTTTTTTGTTATAAGTAGATATATCATATTAATACTTCCAGAAATATATGAAAACAAATTATGTGTATAAAGTTTATTATTGTAACATGGTTTGTTTACGGACTGCTATAGCTATTTGTAGATTGAATCTGGAATGAAATTGACATATGTGTAAATCAAAGTGAAGCGGCTGAATTATTTGTATTGGTGGTACAGTAGTAGGAACAGAAAGATAATCGTTTCTTGGGTATCGTGGATTCAAAATCATCTCCTTGTAATGTAACGTTTGTGTCTCTTTTGCTAGCTTAACTAGCTTTTATAAATTAATGTAGTTGTTCCAAAATTAAGCCGCTGAATAAAAAAACTAAAATCAAACCAAACAGCTCATTAATACGGTTTGGTATCATTATTTGACTTGACCCATAAATTAATACGGTTTGGTTTATGGTTTGGCTTGACCCATAAATTATTGCTTTTCATGTAAAAAATACTTGCTCGCCAAACTAGCTAAATGGATAATCCGACTTATTTCACCTATTTAAACCAAATTATTGTTTTTGTTGGTCTTTATTTTATGTCTTTTTTTCTTAAAACTATAGAGAATAAATAATTATAATGAGTTCTAGCAAGTTACGGTTGCTCAATCTCTTGATTAGTTTGATACTTTGAATCAACAAATTAAAGTCAAAGTCAAAGTCACTAATCAGTGTCAAGTAAAATCAGATTACAAAGTGGCCAAATAATGAAATTAAAGTCATCTAAATGCACATGCTTTGTTTCCGATCTACCTAATTTACTCTTTTTTCTTATTAATCATTTTTAGTAGAAACTTTAAAGTGAATCTTGTCTGATTTCTTTATCTGTATGGAGTTGATAATTTTTCTAATTAAGGTTTACTAAAATTAAATGCACAAATACAAATATATATACACATGCATACACATATATGTGTGCATACACGCACACAATCTAACAAACATTAATAAATGAAAAAATAGTAAACTTTCACGAAAAACGAATAAGACAAGTATGAGCATTACCAAACTTAAGATACAAACGTGTAGGAACTGTTCGCGTATAAAATAAATATAACACTTTTATTATAATTAAAGAAAACAATAAATTACGGGACTGTTAGAGCTGAAAAAAACAAGAACAAGATACCAAACATTGGAGTTCTTGATTGAGCAGCGTGTTAGACATGTGGGTCCCTTAAAGCAAATTATGAGTTTCCCAAGAGAACTCGTTTGTTTACACACAACAACCTAAGCAGTTGAATTGTCATAGTAGACCTCAAAAACTCGAAGATATACCTGATATGAAAGATCAGAAAAGATAGAAAGAGTTGGAATCGTTTTTAGAGATATTAGTGTCTCAAGGTGTGTTTGCAAACCAAGGAACCCTTAGCATATACATTGGAGTTGAGTCGAAATAGGTCTGCCAATAACTAAACAAAAAGTTAATAGCAGTTGAACGTCACTCAACGCGAGTTATTCTGTTTAATTTTCAATGTGAATTGTTCTGTTTAATTGTGTTGAACAGAAGCTATCTACTCTTTCAGCTCCATTAATGCGAAATAGCTGCTGCTCGAAACTACTGTTGTTCAAAACAGATGGAACGAAACAACAAAGGTGTGACTACTTGTGTGGAATAGTTGTTTCGCTAAATAGCTAGTTCAAACAACTGCCCAGCAAACGAATGGTCTGAACAACTAACAAGTAAACTGCTGGTGGCTCGAACCAACAGGTGTTGACCTGAACCATTGTTGGGCTCTAGCAGTTGATGAGGTCACCAAATGATGTTGACGTTATCATGTTTCTGACTCAGTTCATTGACCCGGCCCAGACATTCTGACCTAAACCAGGTCTCTTGAACCAACCTTAAAGAATACAAAGGCGGCTCGTGGTGTTGCGAGTGGGTGAAGTGCAAAGTACGCCATCAAAACACCACAGTATACTTATGCCACCCACGTGCAAGTTAAGGGTGCGAACCCACTAGAGTAGGGGTTTGTGAAACAATAAGGAAGATTAAAATAAATATATATTTCTCCAACCTTTGGGAAAAATACACATAACACTTAGTGAAAATAATCTCATTTTAGGGGTGATCAAAGTCTAGGAACCGAACCGACCCGAAAACCGAGGCTAATGAAATTAAAGAACAAAATATCGGCCCTAAAGAAGAACTCGAGTATCGGTTCCAGCATCATTCGGGTAGGTCGGTTTTCACAAAAAAATCGAACCCGATTTTAATGCTAAATTCGATCCATTTTGTTTCAAACTACAACAAATTCGTTTCATTTCTTCTAGATTTGAAGGTATGTGAAGCAAACCTCTTTAGTAAGGTTCAATAATACAATTATGTATACCCAATTTTGTGTGTATTAATGGGCTAGAAAAGCATGTACGGAAGAATTCTAATTTATAACTTTTGAAGAATACATACCAGGTGAAAGATTAAAGCAGTAAGTTAATTGATATGTAGAATCAGAATGTTATTGATGAAATTAAACGTTGGATGATATCTTACATTAATGATGTTTCCATGTTTAATAGCCTTATGTTTAAGGTTGATCAAAATAAATGGGCCTTATGGATTTTCCTCACATTTAATTATTTTCGGGTGGGGTTTTAATTTGTCGGTTATCTTTGGTTCTGTCTCGAGAACCGACCCAAAAACGAAATTACAAATAACGAGGAACCGAAATTCGACCCTATGTATTATATCGGGTTTGGTTTCGTTTTTTCGGTTTTATTTTCGGATTGACCCGAAATATGCTCACCACTACTCATTTTCACCAATTTTTCAACAAAATGAACAGACATGTGAGCAGATCTGCTTTTTTAATTAACGAACAAAAAGTATTAAGTATTGTTCATGCTTATTCATTTATAAAAGGAAAAATTACAAGTTTTGTCCTTTATCTTAATACCATATATTAAGCGGTCTCCTTTTCAACGAATTTTGACATGTTTTACACTTTACAGGGAATTTTGTTGCATGTTTTGTCCCTTACACCCAACTTAATTAAAAAGTTCGTTAAGTCTGGTCACGTGATATGCACACGAGGGTAGTTATGTCTTTTCCTCTCCTTCATCTAATATTATTTAAAAAAAGTAAAACAAAATAACTTTAAAAATAGAGTAAAATGCACGGATAGTCCCTGTGGTTTTGCAAAGTTTCAGCTATAGTCCCCAGATTTTGGAAATTACACTCATAGTCCCTGTGGTTTGACAGTTTGTTACGCTGATAGTCCTTGGAGTGGATGTGGGTTAGTTTTCTCAGTTAAGTCCATGTGAAATTACAAAATTACCCTTGCTTTTATTATATTCATCAACATCATCATCATTCTCATTCATCAGTTCTACTCTCTCTCTCTCTCTCTCTCTCTCACACACACTAAAAACCACCACCACCGTCACCTCCCCTGCCGCCATCACCACTCCCCACCACCGCCATCCCCTTCCACCACCACACCTCCGCCTCCTAAATTTGTCTTGTGCAGATTATCTTGTTGATAATCTGCAGGTGAGATGAGTGTTGAGAGTTCTTTGTTCAAGTTCATTGTACTTTTTGTTGATTCAATCTTACGGTTAATAGATTTTTGGTTTTGGTACAACTGTTCTTGATACATGTTTTGACATGGTATCAGATCATTGAGTGCTCTTAGGGTTTTATCGGTGTATATTTGACTCCGATTGGGTTTCCGCTGTGGGTTTTTAAGTCAGATCCGGTCTGATTTGTCTTCGTCTTGGTGAGGTTCTGTGAATCTGGGTAGTATTCGTGCTGCTAGTTCAAGATTCTTGAAGATCTTTCTGTCTTGGAGTGCATGCTGGTCAAGATACTGAAACCCTAGATCTAGGGTTTGGGGATTTATCTGTGTCTTGGTGAACAATCTGTTTGCCGACATCAGATCTAGTTGCTGTGGACATATTAAAACAAGTTTAGGAGGCGGCGGTGTGGTGGTGGAAGGGGATGGCGGTGGTGGGGAGTGGTGATGGCGGCAGGGGAGGTGACGGTGGTGGTGGTTTTTAGTGAGAGAGAGAGAGAGAGTAGAACTGATGAATGAGAATGATGATAATGTTGATGAATATAATAAAAGCAAGGGTAATTTTGTAATTTCACATGGACTTAACTGAGAAAACTAACCCACATCCACTCCAGGGACTATCAGCGTATCAAACTATCAAACCACAGGGACTATGAGTGTAATTTCCAAAATCTGGGGACTATAGCTGAAACTTTGCAAAACCACAGGGACTATCCGTGCATTTTACTCTTAAAAATATTATAAAAGTATGCATACATACTTATATGTATTTTTTATATATATAATAATTATATAGATATGAAATCCTCATTCTCTCTCCACCACTCTCTCTCTCTCTCTACCGCCTTCCCTTGCATCCACCATCGAGCAACCACCACCAACTGCATCCACCACCGTGCAACCACCGTCCAGCTACCACCAACTGCAACCCACCCCCTTCGTCATATACAACCACCGCCAAACAACCCCTTCATCTGAATCCCTCCTTTATGACATCGTTTCATCACATAAAAAAGCCCTAATTCAATGTGACAAACGACACAATCCGGTAACTTCCGTACCATTAGATAATTGTTTAAATCTGCAATTATGTGTTTTAGACGTCAACATTATATGTTTGCATGTTATACATTTCAACCATGCATATCATACAATTCATTCATCGCATTGTGAAACAATTTAAGCATTGCGTCAAAACAATTAGTAAACTCATCGGTTAGATATGTTGTGTCAGCACAACCTCAGTACTCAGCTAAATGGTAGATTTAGGACTTAGACGTAGGTCCGACATAAAAAATATATCAAATCCCAAGTGGGGGAAACAAGTATAATTGCTAACACTTTCCGGAAATCTTAACTAACTTTAAAAGTGTTCGTTTTGGGCCATAAATGACAATTTTTTTCGCATGATTCAGAATCCGACAAATTATACCAAGTCCAGAAATCATAAGAAACATCAAAAACAACTTAAAAAGTATTGGAGAAATCATTAAAACACAAAAACGTAGCATACCTTATAAATTACATAACTTAACCTTTTAGCAAACCGACAATGAAACACAAGCATCGAAAAATTATCCGAACACTACCAAAACACCAAATATGAACTAGTTAGACATATTTTGACATTATAAGGCTAGTTGTTATCACTAAACACCTTGGTTCACTTAAAAGCCCCTAATTCCATTTAACCCCTAATTAAAACAACAACTTACCTACAAGTCCCTCAACTATCAAAAGTTAACACAACCCCCCTCACAAAATGACGGTTCAAATGTGGGCCCCACAAGCCCCCATGTTGTCTCTTGATCATGTAGAAAAATTGTTGGATAATAAGGTGCTTAAAGTAATGTTGTGTGCATAGGGTTATATCATTAAACCTTATCACCATTCCATCATTCAAACAGCAACTCAAACTTCATATTCTCAACTTCTCTCCCTCTTACCTTCGGCCAAGAAAAACACCACCCCACATCCACTTTCATTTCAATTTCAAGCCATTCCAAGGGTTCGCAATGGTGTATGAAGATCATCTAAGGAAGGTTCAAGTCTTGGAAGCTCAAGGACCTCTCAAGGGAGCTATTAACCACCACTTTCATCCTCTCTTCATCTTCTTGTTCTTGTTGCCTCTTCCCTAGCCAATAGTGCTAGTTGTGAGTCTTCTAACCCTTCATTTTGATGATCATTAGTAGTATGATAAAGATGTAGAAGTTAAAAAATCAAGAAAACTAAACTTTAAAGTATGAATTAAGGCTGGCAAATCATGTCTTAACAGGTTTAACAGGTTTCTGACGGCGCGCACAGCATAAGTTTCAAACATGATTACGACTCGTTTAACTACTTTCTACCTCATGTTTATAAAACAGTTTTATGTTTTATGTACAAAGATGAATAAATGATAGATCATATCATTGTAATTTTAATTATTTTAAAAATTAAAAAAGTCAAAGGGTGTATTTTTCAGTCAAACATGTCTAATCGTGTCTTAACAGGTACCCAATTGCTAGCCCTAGTATGAATATAAAAAGAAATAACAAGATCTGACATAAATATGTGATTATGAATATAAGAAGAAATAACAAGATCTGACATAAATATGTGATTTTTGGTGTTATGTGAAGTTTTTATGAAGTTGTTGTTTGTTTTATGATACGGATGAAATCCATCACATGCATGCTTGTTAGAAGTGTAGATCTAACAAGTATACATATGGATCTTGAAAGATCCATGATGAACATGTTAGTAGACTTGAAGATCATGAAATATGAACTTGTAAGTATGTTTAAAATGATATATTTATGTTTATAAACTCACTAATAAAGTGGATGAACAAGTTTAAAAAATAAGTTTCTACAAAGTTTGTAAAATTTAACAAATAAGTCTTGTTTCAAGTAGATCTACATGTTAAAAGTATAGATCTAAATTACTACAAGTTCATATGACATTTCAAGTTTATTAGCATGAAAAAGGATGGATGAATTTGTACACTGTTACTTGCAAAAATTGTTGTGGATGATTGTTGAGATTTAAGAGAAAATTAACACATGTTTACAAACACAGGAAAACCTCTAATTTTAGGGGAAAATATGACAAAATTTTAGTAGATTTTAAACACTTAGAAAAATATATTTTACAAGACTTTTTACAAGGAAAATGTTCAAAGTGTTTAGCCATAAATTTTCCCAAATTTTTATACAAAATATAAGTTAAGAAAATAATGTTTTTCTTAAAGATTAAAATGGATATAAATATATATAACTAGGGAAAGTTATATATACTTAATGGTCACCCAAAATTTGTGTGTTTATGTGTAATATGTATTAGTATACATGTAGGGTTCAAAAACTACAAATACACACAAAGAATACAAATATAAAATACACCCAAAATACCATAAAATACAACTAAGTATAAAATACCTATAACTACCCAAATGGGTGTATGGACAAAATACAAAATATATATTTATATATATTTCCTTAACAAAGATCTTGGACATTTGGACTTTGGATTATATGGACAAATACATATATATGAAGAAATAAAATAGATATATACTTATCAAGTGATATATATATATATATATATATATATATATATATATATATATATATATTAAACAAGCCTTAAAAATATGAGTAGGAGTTGGGTAGAAAGCCTTATTTTCCTAGAAAGTCTAGGAAACAATCAGAACGTGACATGTGACATTGAAGGATTTTAACTAAAAGGGAAATTGTGTAATTTGACATTTTATTTTAATTTTGGAATTTATATCTCATTAACTAACTATGCACGATTTTATGGTAACTGATTCTCCATGATTTGCGAATTACTACCAGATGTAAATATCAATCAAATTCTCATTCGTTCCTTTCACAATCTTGATCAATTTTATTCGTAAATCATTTTTTACGTGAGAGATAGTTATGGTTTCAAATATAATTCTTGATTGCGGATATGGAAAATACACTTCTTTTTTTGTTTACTATTATCTGGTCTGTATTGATTTTTAATTATGTCTGGAAACCACCAGAATGTTATTGACGTTGTGTTTTAAGAGCAAGCACATTCATACAGTTGTGCTTTAGCATTCAGATTCATACAGTTGTGTTTTAACAACAAGCAGATTCATACAGTTGTGTTTTAGCATTCAGATTCATACAGTTGTGTTTTAACAGCAAGCAGATTCATACAGTTGTGTTTTAAAAGCAAGCAGATTCATACAGTTGTGTTTTAGCATTCAGATTCATACAGTTGTGTTTTAACAGCAAACAAATTAATACGCTGTGCTTTACCATCCATGCTGGAGGATTTCTTGACGTTGTGTTTTAACAGAAAGCAGATTAGCAAGCAGATTCTTACGATGTGTTTTCTTGTTGTGTTTCTTCATGAAGGATAGAAGGAAGAGAGAGAGAAAATCGCAAGAAATGTGGGGTGGTTATGGAATGACAATTATTTCCATATTTAAAAAAAGCTAAATGACATATCTACCCCTGATTAATCAAAATAATCCTATTTTTAAGAAACACATATTACCAAAATGCCACCAAGATGATCTCAACCATTATACACACCCATTGGATGGCTCAGATCGCTTCCTAGACTTTCTAGGAAAAACACACTTTCCGTAGGATCCCCACTCTAAAAATATATTATTTTTAAGAAACTTAAATTTCGGAAAGTATAAAATCATAGGAAATGATTTTTGGCACTAAATACAAAATACATAGGTGTTTACACCAAAATACATGTATACTTGCCTAAGTATACATTTGGTAAATGTTTTATACTAAAATAATATTGAAAATATTATTTAATAAAATTATAAATCGACTTTGGCTTGGTTAAATAAATACAAGGACAAGAATACACAAAATGATACAAGAATACATATACAAAGATAAGTTAAAAATATATTATTTATTTTAACACATATCATATACAAAAATTCAATATATATATATATATATATATATATATATATATTTATTTGAGAATAAAAATATATATATACCAATAGAAAATACAATTTAAAATAACGATAACGCGATGAACGGGTGAGACCCGACTACAATGGGCACGACCCACACTTGTCTCGGACATGTACATCTTACTTGTGCGAGGCACGAAGCCGCAAGAGGAACTAGATCCGTTAACACAGCTCACAAGTATACAAAATTAGATATATTTTGTAGATATATAATAACAACTCTAGAACATATACACCTAAGACAAAGCAAATACATAATCAAGATGGATAACTTGTACATAGTAATCATAAGCTTAGGTGATTAACATATTTAGGACACTTATATGTTACGTCACGAACCAAGAGGAGGACCGGTGAAGTTATTACGCATCAAGACGTAAATCTGTGAGTTCATGTCCCCTCTTTTAAACGTTTTCTAGTTTTCATAAAACTTTTGGGGGAAATACATGCACAAATGGTATGCTAGACTAAGGAAATGAAACAACTAGATCACGTGCGAATAGGGTTGTACTTAAGCACCATTAATCTAAGTTTAGACCGAGGAACGGAAATGGGTAAATCTATTGGCTTTTGACGAGCCCCACTCTTGGTCCATATGACCCATACGGAAGAGTGCATTTGTGTCCCAGTCGAGGGTAATCGGCACAAAAATCGTCAAGGGTTTTAATATCTTCCTATTTCGTCACACATGTTAATGTCATAGCTAAACATTAATGATCACGATTTTATTTACGTTTACATACCGATTTTCATACAAATACATCTCACATTTTACAAATATTCATTTATTACAAAATAGCTGCATGAATTCACCAACTTTGGTGACGTTTTTCAAACTTACATGGATTTCAAAAAATTAGTGGAATCTTTGCGGGATCTTTGCTTCAAGATGTCGAGCATCATAACTCCATGCCACTTTTGTTGGGTTGTTCATTATATCCCGCCTCCTTGCAGTGATATGAGGAACAATCCTTGATCTTTTAGAACTTGAACTATGTTGTTGACTTTTAAAATTAGTTTATTTGAAGTGATGTAAACACTATTATTAACGCTTGTTTATGTTTTTGAAACTTATGAAATGGCATTTGGAGTTTATTTTGATCATATAGTATGTTTGCTAATTCGTATGCAATAAGAATCAATCACGATCACACCTCGTGGACCGGGTGTGACATTCAAATCCACACAGTTGTTCATTCATCTCTCAATCAAGCTTTTGTAATTCAAACTTTTTGTTGTTCGATGGCTAACTTGAATAGGGGTCTAGATGTGACAACCCTCATAAAACCAGGTATCCGTACGATTAATTAATTATAATTATGTGCTTAATGACTGTGCTGGATTACTTAACTGCTTTCTGATTACTACGTCATACTTACATGTGCATCACATATTACATAACGTCACATCATTATCACATACAGACTTTATTGACATACCCGAAGCACAAAGCACAGTTAGCACAGTTAACGGATAAAGCAGGAAAATGCTGACGAGGTTCAGTAAATAGATAGACAGTGTTTTGAGACCCAGTATGGGCCAGGGACAAGGTACTACACTAGTATGGTGTGTAGGGAAGTGAGGACCATAAAACTGCGTCACTAGGTGTTAGTTTGAGTGCCGGAAAGTGCCTAAAACTCACTTTAAGTGCAAAATTCTGAATTTTTCAGCAAAATTCAGCTTTTTAACATACTTGTATAATGTAGAAAATTGACTAAATGGTCCTGAATGCTTTCCTAAGTGTTGGGAATTAAAAGTGTCACAAAAAGTTACATAAAAGACACTATAAGGAATAGCTTGACACTTTAACGAACCGGTATCAAACCGAACAACCGGACATTACCCGGAACACCAAAATTTTGCCAGATACATTGTTTAATTATTTCTTGGCTAGTTATGGTCCCCGAATACCCCAACACACTATATAATATGTCATACACATAATACACTAGATATTACACTTAACCTCCAACTATTTACCCACTTACCATCAAAATTTACAAATTACCCCCCCCCCCCCCCATCATAATTTACGGCCCAAAGGGGAGGAACCCACCACCATATCCCACTAGATTTCATTCTATATATTTTATTTGATCTTGCTTCCTTAAGTGAACATGATATTGAGTAGGAAAGACATAAGTATGGTGTGAATCCCTTACAAGATCATTTCATATCTCACAAACTCACTCCACTCCCTCATACTCTCTCTCTCCCTCTTGGCCCTAGCTTGTGCCGCCACCACCACCACCACCACCTTGCAACCTTCATCCATCTAATTTCAAGCTCAATTCAAGTGCAAGAAGGTGATTCATGGAGCTTGGTGCTTGAAGAACTTGAAGAACCTTCATCCATTGCTTTCACACACCATTTTCATCATCTTTTCCCTAGTGATCTTCCCTAGCCTTTGAGCTAGTTGTAAGCTTCTTACTACTAATTTTTACTTCTCATTTTGTTGGTTAAAAAGATGTACATTGTTATGAATCACAAGAACACTAAAAGACTTAAACAAGAATCATAAACAAAAGCTTAAAAATGATGAAATCTTGTTGAAATAATGTTGTTTAAGTACATGCATGGCACTTGATTGTTATTTACTTGAAACTATGATGTTGATCATCATAAGGAGCTTGCTAAATTGTGATTAAACACATGATTTAGCAAGTTAGAGGATGGTTATGTGTTAACCCAAGAAGATCATCCTCACTTATAAACATGAACTTGAAAATAAAATGATTTCTTGAAAAATAATAAATAAAGTGAGCTAGTAATCTTATGAATCTAAGATTCATGTATGATTTTCCAAGAAAACCAAGTCCAAAATATGATTTTTAGTAGAACTCGATTCTTACTTAAATGTACACTATTTTGGTGATAAAATAAGTGTAAGAACACTTTATTTACAAGAAGAGTTCAAAAGAATAATTTTTGTAGAAAATGTTTACAAGTTGTAAACACCTAGTTTCTTTAAGAATGAGATTTTTAAAGAAGTAAACACACTTTAAGGGGTAACTAAGTCTACTAAACACCCTACCAAGTTACTACGAGTTTTTTTTGTGAAAGTTCAAGTTCATGATGTTATGAAAATTGTATAGTTTTTGCACTTGGGAAGTGTAGTTTTATTATTGATTGTTGGGTTGATTTTTGAAAAGAAAATAATATGCTTTAATAGCATGGACACCTCCGTTTTAGGGGAAACTATGGAAAAATTTTCTAAAAATATAAACACTTAGAAAAATACTTTCTAACAAGTATTTACAAGTATATTTTGATCATAAGTCTTCCATATAAACTTTGTCATAATTTTTGTAACAAAAATATAAATATTTGAGGTTGGTTTTTATAAATAAAAATGGGTAAACATATATATTTAGAATATATATACATATTAAGACACTTGTGTGATTATTTGCATACTCGGTGAAATGATTATATTATATAACTTAACCAAGTACCGTGAAATTTATTATCCAAGGCAATACCGTTACTTATATATTTCTGGTAAATACTATTTTTGTTACAAGAAATAAAAATATGACTTTTGTAAATATTACAAAGTTGCATCATATTTTTGAACAAGGTGAAAATATATTATTTTTGGGAAATAAAAATATATTTTCCTAGTATATTTAGAAGATATATGTTTTTTGGGAAAAAATATATATTTTCTGGAAAATACATTATTTTGGGACCAAATGAGTTTATAAATATATTTTCTAAAGTGAGACTTAGGAATATATTATTTCAGAAATTACAAATACAATAATGCGAAGATACATGTATAAAATACCCCATCCTTGGGAAGGAAAATACGAAGTTAAATACTTGAGAAGTATTAATACAGAAATACTGCTTAAACAATTATTCCAAGACAAAATATAATTTAGTTAAAATATTAATTATCTTGACAAATAAATAGACGGCCCGTTCGTCTAATAGACGTTAGTACACTGTAGGTAGTCGTGTTTGCTGACAGAGTTGAGTTACGAGCTGAGGACGCAATACAGTGAGTTCATGTCCCCCTTTTCTTTTAACTGTTTTCAGTTTTGTACTTCGGGGGTGAAATACATGCTACAATTATTACAGACATTTTTATACATTGTATGGTTAGCCTAAGGAGGGTTTACTACTAAATCATGTGAAGGGTGGGTACAACACTTAAGGCCATTAATCCTCGTTGTAGGACCGAGGGACATGAGTGATCGATCTATTTGGGTGTAGCAAGCCCACACCCATGAGGCCAGGGAGGCCCATAGTGGTGACTATGTCTTCCAGCCGGAAGCCCGGTACAAATTTGCTAGGTTTGAGTTTTCCTGCACCATTTCACACATACCATTGGCTTTGCAACGCATTGGTGATCTCTTTTTCCTTATTGCTACATACCAGGGACTTTCATACATACATTGAATACAAGGTTTTATACATACTCACGAACACATGAACTCGCTCAACTTTTGTTGATATTTTTAAACTACATGTATTTCAGGGAACTAGTGGATCTGGCAAGGGTATGCATGTGTCTTCAAGCTGCGTTTTAATAAAAGATGTTATCCATGGTTGTTGAGTTTAGGGGGTGTATCCTATTCCTGGATGGGATACATGTTTCCAAACTCAGGTTTTATTTAAAGTCGTTTGTGGAGTCTTTATGCACTCAGTTAGACAAGTCATGGTTTGTAACTTAATTTGGTATCGATGTTTTCAAGACAAGTATGTTGTGGTATTTTCTGAACTAAATTAATGGATGAATATCTTTTGGTTTTATCATATAGCATTGTTATGATTGAATGCTATGGTATTAACAGGTCACACCAAATAACCACGCTTCCGCAAAAGTCAGGGTGTGACAGCTTGGTATCAGAGCTTCGATCGTAACGAACTAGGATTCTTCTCGAGTCTATACTACGATCATTAGGGCTCTCACGAAAACGTTTTCTTTGCATACACAAAATGTCCAGATCCAGGAAACAAACATTTTTGCAAATAAAATACACAAAACACATTTTAAAGAATTCACTTATATTTCAGTCTGAGAGACTGGGGAGTCAGTCTGAGGGACTGGGGAGTCAGTATGAGAGACTGGGGAGTTAGTCTGAGAGACTAGCTGGGTAATTCAGTTTGAGAGACTGGGGAGTTAGTCTGAGAGACTAACTGGGTAGTTCAGTCTGAGAGACTGGGTAGTCTGAGAGACTAGTTGGGGCAGTCTGAGAGACTGGGAGGTTTAGCCTGAGAGGCTGGGTAGTTCAGTTTGGGAAACTGGGAGGTTTTGCCTGAGAGGCAGGGTAGTTCAGCTTGGGAAACTGGGAGGTTTAGTCTGAGAGACTAAGTAGTTTAGTCTGAGAGGCTGGGTGGGATAGTCTTGGGAAGACCAGGATTACATACATGATTACATTGTTATTACTTACATGCTTACTTAACAATTGTTGATATATGTGCATACTTGTGATTGATTTGTTACAGACACCATGTCCTCTTCAGATAACGGAGCATCTGACACCATTGATCCCGTGGCTATAGTTCCCGATGACGAGATGGCCAGTGATCCAGAGATGCTTTCAGTTGATACTGACGATTTTCAGCCTTTCGCCTTGCCAGATTTTGGAAACGACATACCGATAGCTGATGGTCTTCCGGGAGAGGATCTACCTCTTGTCCAGATCCCTGCCCCTCTTCAACTTGCTGCATTGTCTTTTGAGGAATAGCCTCTAGACGCCATGGCCGACGATGACATTGATCATTTGATTGAGGGTCCCCCTGAGGATGCCCAAAATGGTGGGGCTCCAGTCGAGGATGCCGTTGTTATTCCACTTATTGAGGCTCCAGTCGATGACGCCGTTGTTGTTCCACATGAGGAGATTCCCATTGTCGAGGCTCCTTCTGACCATTCAGGTCCCGATTCATACGAGTCAGTGTCTTCCAGTACCTTACACGCATTGGGTTTACAGTGATATCCCACGGATATCGATTCTGACACAGCCATGTCGGTTGCACCCGATATTCCAGATGACGATGATCATGATTTTGATTTTGATGATGAGATGGATCTTGTCTTTCCTCACGATTTTGACCCTGATCATGAGGTTGAGTTCGTTCCAGATGAGCAGCCTTTTGAGGCACCTGTTGACCCTGAGTTCGATCCTGAGCAGGAGATTGATTTTATTCCTGCTGAGCAGCCCATTGATGCACCTGTTCTTCCTGATGATCAGCTCCTTGATATACCCGCTGATCATGAGCTTGCTCCAGCTGACCCAGAGCTGGAGATTGCACCTAAGCCTATTCTTGCTCACGACTTTCCACATGTGCACGACCCTATCCCTGTTGATGTACCTGTTGTTGCACCACCATTGCCTGACCCTGCTCCTTTTGCAGCCCAGGTTGACCCACGATATGCATTTACCCACAATGGGTGGATCGAGGACGACGATGACCTGCCTCCATTTGTTAGACCGGTTACTCCCTCTGCTGCATTTCACCCACACGTATCAGATGTTCATCGCGCAGATTTACCACTCACATTTCTTCAGGATATCCCTCTTCCCCGTCCAGGGGAAGGACCATCGGGTCAGCAGCCTAGTCACATACCTTTTGTGTCAGCAGCCGAACCTTACATGCCACCGTTTACACACGCTGCTTATTCTTCTGCACCCACGAGCGAGCCATTTATGTGGTCTCCGCCCAACGTCATGTCTGTCACTGATCCATACCATCCCTTTCACGTTGGATACACGACGGATGATATACTTTTGTCACTGCAGTTACAGCAGGATATGCTGAGTCGTAGAGTCACGGAGCTAGAGAGGATCCCGCATCCTCCACCTGGTACTGATCCTTCACAGTTTGTTGCTCCACTATTTCCTTACCCAGATTTTGGTATTCGATTTCTTACGATGGAGCAGCAGATTAGCTGTTTGTTGCAGCCCGTTCACACTCTAGAGGAGGAGCTAGCGTGTATGCGCCGTCTGCTTTTCATTCCTCCACCTCATCCTCCTCCTCTGCCATCAGCTTAGAGGTTTTTGGTCTCCTGCAGATAGGCCACTTTGATGAGAATGCAGCTATTGAGCCAGATTCACAGCATTTTGAAGACCACGCGTTGACTTTTGACTTTTGATTATTGTAGTTGGTAGACGTTTTGGACAGGGGGTGATGTGACCCTATAGTCCCATTTTGATGTATGATACAATTGTGAAACTTGTAAAACTGTACTCATGGTCTTGTTACATGAAAGCCTAATCGCAGCATTCTCATTATATGCGTTGTTGGAATTACTTGTTTGTGTTATAACATGGGATGTTATGTGTGATTGATGAGTGTTATTATATACGCGTACTACATACTTATATGCATACGACCTGACCTATACAATCTTCTTATAGAAGATGCCTCCACGAAGAGATACACGATTGCCCACTACTGAGGCCGAACTACAAGAAAGGATCTCCCGAGCAATAGCAGAGCATGAGGCCTCACGCGCAGAAACTAGCGGGGGTACCTCGAGGAACAACCCACCACATGGTAATGTTTAAGTCTCTTAAGACACAATACGTTACAATTGGATATTCCATGTGCGGTTGCTAATGCTTTCTATGAATGACATTACTTGTACAGGCTGTACCTTTAAACAGTTTTTAGACTGTAAACCGCTGAATTTTTACGGCACCGGGGGTGCTGTGGCTTTTGTTCATTGGGCAGAGAAGACCAATTCGGTGTTAAGGATGAGCAAATGGGCACCAGGTCAGCAAGTTACCTACATCTCCAGACTGTTCGTAGACGGAGCGCTTTCGTGGTGGAATCTCCAAGTCCAAACTCTGGGAGAGGCAGCATCATACGCTTTGACTTGGAATGAGTTAAAGGAACTCATGCGTAAAAAGTATTGCTCCAGAGCCGAAATTCAGAAATTGGAAACAGAATTTTGGAACCTTAAGATGGACGACCCGAAGACCGCCGAATATGTGCAAAGATTCCACGATCTATCTCACGTGGTACCATACATGGTTACACCGGAATTTAAGCACGTTGAGCGTTTCATTTGGGGGTTGGCGCCTCAGATTATGAGTATGGTAACAACGTCAAAGCCGCCGACAATTACTGAAGCTATCGATCTGAGCGTGTCACTGACTGAAGAAGCTATTCGGTTAAACAAGTTTTCAATCTCTGACCCGAAAAAGAAGGAGACACACGTTGAATCATCGAGTGAGAACAAGAGGAAGTTCTCAAACTTCAAAAATGGTACCAACAGTGTCAGCAAGAAAGAAGAGGGAAACGCACCAGCCAGGGCCAAAATTGGTGCCGAAAACAAAGGAAGAGGGTACATGGGCACTTTGCCCAAATGTGATGTATGCCAATATCATCACCCCGGCCAGTGCAGATTCAGGAAATGTGAGTCTTGTGGGAAGGTTGGCCATTCAAAGGAAACATGCTGGGTTGGTACTGGGCGTGGCAACAATGGTCAGAGAGGTTTTGGAAGTGGTAATGGAAACCGCCAGCAGGGAGGAAATGGCGGGAATGGGAATCGTGGAAATTTTGGGAATCAAGCTGGGAATAGAAACCATGGAACGAATAACAACCAAGGTGGTAACGGGAACGGTAATGGTCAAGGACCAGGTTGTTTCAATTGTGGAGACTTGGGGCATTTCAAGAAGGAGTGCCCAAAGCTGAATCAAGCACATGGAAGAGTCTTTAACCTCGGTGCGAGGGAAACTCGCCAAGATCCAAATGTAGTTACTGGTACGTTCCCTATCAACCAACGCTTTGCATCTGTATTATTTGATACCGGAGCCGATTATAGTTTCGTATCGCTAGAATTTAAGAATATACTTGGGTTGGTAACCAGTAAGTTAGACATTCCATATTCGATAGAACTAGCTAATGGGAAGCTAGTAGAAGCAAATGAAGTTATTAGGGGTTGCGTGATAGAACTGGGAGAGCACGAGTTCACACTTGATCTGCTGCCAGTCGAGTTGGGAAGCTTCGACGTGGTAGTGGGGATGGATTGGTTGTCAAGCAACCGAGCAGAAATTGTATGCCACGAGAAGGTCATTCGCATCCCATTGGCGAATGTAGAAACAATTGTGGTACATGGAGAGAAGCGCGATACGCCCCTAAGAATCATCAGTTGTTTGAAGGCTCAAAAGTGTTTGCAGAAAGGATGTGTTGCCTTCTTGGCACACATTATGGATAAAGAAGCCGCTGAGCCCAAGATAGAAGACATTCCAGTCATGAAGGAATATCCTGAAGTCTTTCCCGAAGACTTGCCAGGATTGTCGCCGCAGCGACAAGTCGAGTTCCACATTGACTTAGTCCCAGGCGCTGCGCTTGTGGCTAAGACACCTTATCGACTTGCGCCCTCAGAAATGCAAGAACTATCAACGCAACTTCAGGAGCTATTGGATAAAGGATTTATCAGGCCAAGATTCTCGCCTTGGGGAGCTCCAGTGCTGTTTGTCAAGAAGAAGGACGGTAGTTTTCGCATGTGCATCGACTACCGCGAGCTGAACAAGTTGACTATCAAGAATAGATATCCTGTTCGATCAACTACAAGGTTCGAATTGTTACTCCAAGATCGATCTTCGATCAAGTTATCACCAGTTGAGGATACAAGAAGAAAGCATACCAAAGACTGCCTTCAGAACTCGATATGGACATTACAAGTTCCTGGTTATGCCGTTTGGTCTGACAAACGCGCCAGCTGTATTCATGGATTTGATGAACAGAGTCTGTAAGCCGTACCTCGACAAGTTTGTGATTGTGTTCATTGACGATATTTTGATCTACTCAAAGACGAAGGAAGAACATGAGCAACATCTAAGGACTATCTTAGAGCTGCTCAGGAAAGAGAAGTTGTACGCGAAGTTCTCGAAGTGCGAATTCTGGTTATGTGAGGTTCAGTTCCTTGGTCACGTGGTTAATGGAAATGGAATCCATGTGGATCCCACAAATATCGAGGCAATCAAGAATTGGGAGACTCCAAAGACGCCAACCGAGATCCGTCAGTTTCTAGGGTTGGCAGGATATTATCGCAGATATATTGAGGATTTCTCGAAAATCGCTCAACCTTTGACCTCCCTTACGCAGAAAGACAAGAAGTACGAATGGGGAGACAAGCAAGAAGAAGCATTTCAGTTGTTGAAAAACAAGCTTTGCGATGCACCAATCTTATCTCTACCCGAAGGCATGGACGACTTCGTGGTATATTGCGACGCCTCGCGTCAGGGTTTATGCTGCGTGCTGATGCATCGACAGAAGGTTATAGCTTATGCTTCACGCCAGTTGAAGGTTCATGAGAAAAACTACACCACGCATGACTTGGAGTTAGGCGCGGTGGTGTTTGCATTAAAAATCTGGCGACATTACTTGTATGGCACGCGATGCACAATCTTTACTGATAACAAGAGCTTACATCATATATTCGATCAGAAAGAGCTTAACATGAGACAGAGACGATGGGTAGAGTTGTTGAACGACTATGATTGTGAGATCAAGTATCACCCAGGGAAGGCGAATGTAGTCGCCGATGCTTTTAGTCAAAAGGAAAGAATCAAGCCCATAAGGGTTAGGGCTTTGGAAATGATTGTACAGACAGACCTCACGTTGCGCATTCGTGCTGCGCAGAGAGAAGCTCTTAAAAGGGAGAATCTTGAGAATGAATATCTCCGTGGGATGGAGAAGCAATTGGTACCAAAGGAGGATGGAACATTGTGTTTCTTGGGAAGAATTTGGGTTCCTCTCTTTGGTGGTTTGAGAGAAGTAATTTTTGATGAAGCTCACAAGTCACGGTACTCGATCCATCCAGGATCGGATAAAATGTACCAGGATCTAAAGGATTTTTATTGGTGGCCAAGATTAAAAGGCGATGTTGCAACATATGTTGGCAAATGTTTGACTTGTGCCAAGGTAAAGGCCGAATACCAGAAGCCTTCAGGTCTTCTGCAACAACCCGAAATACCCATGTGGAAATGGGAGCAGATTTCAATGGACTTTATAACAAAATTGGCAAAGACACCCAGAGGTCACGATACGATTTGGGTAATCGTAGACCGACTGACGAAATCCACACACTTTTTGCCAATCAAGGAGAAAGACAACACTAGTAAGCTTGCTGAGCTACACCTGAGAGAGATAGTTGCACGACATGGAGTGCCTCTCTCGATTATTTCTGATAGAGACAGAAGGTTCGTGTCAAGGATTTGGCAATCCTTCCAAGAAGCCTTTGGTTCTCAGTTGAATCTGAGTACTGCATTCCATCCGCAGACAGGCGGCCAAAGCGAGCGAACAATTCAAACGTTGGAAGATATGTTACGAGCTTGCGTAATGGATTTGGGTGGCAGTTGGGACACTCACTTACCCTTGGTAGAATTCTCATACAACAATAGCTACCATGCAAGTATCCAAGCTTCACCGTTCGAAGCTTTCTATGGACGCAAGTGTCGATCACCGCAATGCTAGGCAGACGCGGGTGATAGACAGCTTGTTGGTCCGGAATTGGTTCAAGAGACGACGGATAAGATTACACAGATCCGAGAGCGCATAAGGGAGGCTCGTGATCGAAAAAAGAGTTACGCGGATCAAAGATGGAAACCTTTGGAATTTGAGGTAGGAGATATGGTTTTGTTAAAGGTTTCACCTTGGAAGGGTGTAGCACGCTTTGGGAAGCATGGGAAGTAGAACCCGCGATATATTGGACCATTCAAAATCCTGGAAAGGATTGGTCTTGTAGCTTACAAGTTGGATCTACCTGCAGAACTGAATGGCGTCCATGATGCATTTCATGTATCTAACCTTAAAAAGAGTCCAACTTAAGAAACACTTGTCACACCTGCCGACGAAGTCCATATTGATGACACACTCCATTTTATTGAAGAACCTGTTGAGGTTACTGACTGGAAAGTTATCAAGACGCGCAGGAGTAGTGTCAAACTTGTCAAGGTTCATTGGAACGCGCGACACGGCCCAGAGTTCACTTGGGAGCGTGAGGATCACATGAAGGCTAAATACCCACATTTATTCCCCAAGACCCGTGCAACTAGTAGCAGAACTTAAATTTCGGGACGAAATTTTCTTAACAGGGGGAGAATATGACAACCCTCATAAAACCAGGTATCCGTATGATTAATTAATTATAATTAAGTGCTTAATGACTGTGCTGGATTACTTAACTGCTTTCTGATTACTGCGTCATACTTACATGTGCATCACATATTACATAATGTCACATCATTATCACATACAGACTTTATTGACATACCCGATGCACAAAGCACATTTAGCATAGTTAACGGATAAAGCAGGAAAATGCTGACGAGGTTAAGTAAATAGACAGACAGTGTTTTGAGACCCAGTATGGGCCAGGGACAAGGTACTACACTAGTATGGTGTGTAGGGAAGTGAGGACCATAAAACTGCGTCACTAGGTGTTAGTTTGAGTGCCGGAAAGTGCCTAAAACTCACTTTAAGTGCAAAATTCTGAATTTTTCAGCAAAATTCAGCTTTTTAACATACTTGTATAATGTAGAAAATTGACTAAATGGTCCTGAATGCTTTCCTAAGTGTTGGGAATTAAAAGTGTCACAAAAAGTTACATAAAAGACACTATAAGGAATAGCTTGACACTTTAACGAACCGGTATCAAACCGAACAACCGGACATTACCCGGAACACAAAAATTTTGCCAGATACATTGTTTAATTATTTCTTGGCTAGTTATGGTCCCCGAATACCCCAACACACTATATAATATGTCATACACATAATACACTAGATATTACACTTAACCTCCAACTATTTACCCACTTACCATCAAAATTTACAAATTACCCCCCCCCCATCATAATTTACGGCCCAAAGGGGAGGAACCCACCACCATATCCCACTAGATTTCATTCTATATATTTTATTTGATCTTGCTTCCTTAAGTGAACATGATATTGAGTAGGAAAGACATAAGTATGGTGTGAATCCCTTACAAGATCATTTCATATCTCACAAACTCACTCCACTCCCTCATACTCTCTCTCTCCCTCTTGGCCCTAGCTTGTGCCGCCACCACCACCACCACCACCTTGCAACCTTCATCCATCTAATTTCAAGCTCAATTCAAGTGCAAGAAGGTGATTCATGGAGCTTGGTGCTTGAAGAACTTGAAGAACCTTCATCCATTGCTTTCACACACCATTTTCATCATCTTTTCTCTAGTGATCTTCCCTAGCCTTTGAGCTAGTTGTAAGCTTCTTACTACTAATTTTTACTTCTCATTTTGTTGGTTAAAAAGATGTACATTGTTATGAATCACAAGAACACTAAAAGACTTAAACAAGAATCATAAACAAAAGCTTAAAAATGATGAAATCTTGTTGAAATAATGTTGTTTAAGTACATGCATGGCACTTGATTGTTATTTACTTGAAACTATGATGTTGATCATCATAAGGAGCTTGCTAAATTGTGATTAAACACATGATTTAGCAAGTTAGAGGATGGTTATGTGTTAACCCAAGAAGATCATCCTCACTTATAAACATGAACTTGAAAATAAAATGATTTCTTGAAAAATAATAAATAAAGTGAGCTAGTAATCTTATGAATCTAAGATTCATGTATGATTTTCCAAGAAAACCAAGTCCAAAATATGATTTTTAGTAGAACTCGATTCTTACTTAAATGTACACTATTTTGGTGATAAAATAAGTGTAAGAACACTTTATTTACAAGAAGAGTTCAAATGAACAATTTTTGTAGAAAATGTTTACAAGTTGTAAACACCTAGTTTCTTTAAGAATGAGATTTTTAAAGAAGTAAACACACTTTAAGGGGTAACTAAGTCTACTAAACACCCTACCAAGTTACTACGAGTTTCTTTTGTGAAAGTTCAAGTTCATGATGTTATGAAAATTGTATAGTTTTTGCACTTGGGAAGTGTAGTTTTATTATTGATTGTTGGGTTGATTTTTGAAAAGAAAATAATATGCTTTAATAGCATGGACACCTCCGTTTTAGGGGAAACTATGGCAAAATTTTCTAAAAATATAAACACTTAGAAAAATACTTTCTAACAAGTATTTACAAGTATATTTTGATCATAAGTCTTCCATATAAACTTTGTCATAATTTTTGTAACAAAAATATAAATATTTGAGGTTGGTTTTTATAAATAAAAATGGGTAAACATATATATTTAGAATATATATACATATTAAGACACTTGTGTGATTATTTGCATACTCGGTGAAATGATTATATTATATAACTTAACCAAGTACCGTGAAATTTATTATCCAAGGCAATACCGTTACTTATATATTTCTGGTAAATACTATTTTTGTTACAAGAAATAAAAATATGACTTTTGTAAATATTACAAAGTTGCATCATATTTTTGAACAAGGTGAAAATATATTATTTTTGGGAAATAAAAATATATTTTCCTAGTATATTTAGAAGATATATGTTTTTTGGGAAAAAATATATATTTTCTGGACAATACATTATTTTGGGACAAAATGAGTTTATAAATATATTTTCTAAAGTGAGACTTGGGAATATATTATTTCAGAAATTACAAATACAATAATGCGAAGATACATGTATAAAATACCCCATCCTTGGGAAGGAAAATACGAAGTTAAATACTTGAGAAGTATTAATACAGAAATACTGCTTAAACAATTATTCCAAGACAAAATATAATTTAGTTAAAATATTAATTATCTTGACAAATAAATAGACGGCCCGTTCGTCTAATAGACGTTAGTACACTGTAGGTAGTCGTGTTTGCTGACAGAGTTGAGTTACGAGCTGAGGACGCAATACAGTGAGTTCATGTCCCCCTTTTCTTTTAACTGTTTTCAGTTTTGTACTTCGGGGGTGAAATACATGCTACAATTATTACAGACATTTTTATACATTGTATGGTTAGCCTAAGGAGGGTTTACTACTAGATCATGTGAAGGGTGGGTACAACACTTAAGGCTATTAATCCTCGTTGTAGGACCGAGGGACATGAGTGATCGATCTATTTGGGTGTAGCAAGCCCACACCCATGAGGCCAGGGAGGCCCATAGTGGTGACTATGTCTTCCAGCCGGAAGCCCGGTACAAATTTGCTAGGTTTGAGTTTTCCTGCACCATTTCACACATACCATTGGCTTTGCAACGCATTGGTGATCTCTTTTTCCTTATTGCTACATACCAGGGACTTTCATACATACATTGAATACAAGGTTTTATACATACTCACGAACACATGAACTCGCTCAACTTTTGTTGATATTTTTAAACTACATGTATTTCAGGGAACTAGTGGATCTGGCAAGGGTATGCATGTGTCTTCAAGCTGTGTTTTAATAAAAGATGTTATCCATGGTTGTTGAGTTTAGGGGGTGTATCCTATTCCTGGATGGGATACATGTTTCCAAACTCAGGTTTTATTTAAAGTCATTTGTGGAGTCTTTATGAACTCAGTTAGACAAGTCATGGTTTGTAACTTAATTTGGTATCGATGTTTTCAAGACAAGTATGTTGTGGTATTTTCTGAACTAAATTAATGGATGAATATATTTTGGTTTTATCATATAGCATTGTTATGATTGAATGCTATGGTATTAAGAGGTCACACCAAATAACCACGCTTCCGCAAAAGTCAGGGTGTGACAGCTTGGTATCAGAGCTTCGATCGTAGCGAACTAGGATTCTTCTCGAGTCTAGACTACGATCATTAGGGCTCTCACGAAAACGTTTTCTTTGCATACACAAAATGTCCAGATCCAGGAAACAAACATTTTTGCAAATAAAATACACAAAACACATTTTAAAGAATTCACTTATATTTCAGTCTGAGAGACTGGGGAGTCAGTCTGAGAGACTGGGGAGTCAGTATGAGAGACTGGGGAGTTAGTCTGAGAGACTAGCTGGGTAATTCAGTTTGAGAGACTGGGGAGTTAGTCTGAGAGACTAACTGGGTAGTTCTGTCTGAGAGACTAGGTAGTCTGAGAGACTAGTTGGGGCAGTCTGAGAGACTGGGAGGTTTAGCCTGAGAGGCTGGGTAGTTCAGTTTGGGAAACTGGGAGGTTTTGCCTGAGAGGCAGGGTAGTTCAGCTTGGGAAACTGGGAGGTTTAGTCTGAGAGACTAAGTAGTTTAGTCTGAGAGGCTGGGTGGGATAGTCTTGGGAAGACCAGGATTGCATACATGATTACATTGTTATTACTTACATGCTTACTTAACAATTGTTGATATATGTGCATACTTGTGATTGATTTGTTACAGACACCATGTCCTCTTCAGATAACGGAGCATCTGACACCATTGATCCCGTGGCTATAGTTCCCGATGACGAGATGGCCAGTGATCCAGAGATGCTTTCAGATGATACTGACGATTTTCAGCCTTTCGCCTTGCCAGATTTTGGAAACGACATACCGATAGCTGATGGTCTTCCGGGGGAGGATCTACCTCTTGTCCAGATCCCTGCCCCTCTTCAACTTGCTGCAGTTTCTTTTGAGGAATAGCCTCTAGACGCCATGGCCGACGATGACATTGATCATTTGATTGAGGGTCCCCCCGAGGATGCCCAAAATGGTGGGGCTCCATTCGAGGATGCCGTTGTTATTCCACTTATTGAGGCTCCAGTCGATGACGCCGTTGTTGTTCCACATGAGGAGATTCCCATTGTCGAGGCTCCTTCTGACCATTCAGGTCTCGATTCATACGAGTCAGTGTCTTCCAGTACCTTACACGCATTGGGTTTACAGTGATATCCCACGGATATCGATTCTGACACATCCATGTCGGTTGCACCCGATATTCCAGATGACGATGATCATGATTTTGATTTTGATGATGAGATGGATCTTGTCTTTCCTCACGATTTTGACCCTGATCATGAGGTTGAGTTCGTTCCAGATGAGCAGCCTTTTGAGGCACCTGTTGACCCTGAGTTCGATCCTGAGCAGGAGATTGATTTTATTCCTGCTGAGCAGCCCATTGATGCACCTGTTCTTCCTGATGATCAGCTCCTTGATGTACCCGCTGATCATGAGCTTGCTCCAGCTGACCCAGAGCTGGAGATTGCACCTAAGCCTATTCTTGCTCACGACTTTCCACCTGTGCACGACCCTATCCCTGTTGATGTACCTGTTGTTGCACCACCATTGCCTGACCCTGCTCCTTTTGCAGCCCAGGTTGACCCACGATATGCATTTACCCACAATGGGTGGATCGAGGACGACGATGACTTGCCTCCATTTGTTAGACCGGTTACTCCCTCTGCTGCACCTGTACATGCACCCATTGACTTTGCTCCATTTCACCCACACGTATCAGATGTTCATCGCGCAGATTTACCACTCACATTTCTTCAGGATATCCCTCCTCCCCGTCCAGGGGAAGGACCATCGGGTCAGCAGCCTAGTCACATACCTTTTGTGTCAGCAGCCGAACCTTACATGCCACCGTTTACACACGCTGCTTATTCTTCTGCACCCACGAGCGAGCCATTTATGTGGTCTCCGCCCAACGTCATGTCTGTCACTGATCCATACCATCCCTTTCACGTTGGATACACGACGGATGATATACTTTTGTCACTGCAGTTACAGCAGGATATGCTGAGTCGTAGAGTCACGGAGCTAGAGAGGATCCCGCATCCTCCACCTGGTACTGATCCTTCACAGTTTGTTCGTAGACTGTTCGTAGACGGAGCGCTTTCGTGGTGGAATCTCCAAGTCCAAACTCTGGGAGAGGCAGCATCATACGCTTTGACTTGGAATGAGTTAAAGGAACTCATGCGTAAAAAGTATTGCTCCAGAGCCGAAATTCAGAAATTGGAAACAGAATTTTGGAACCTTAAGATGGACGACCCGAAGACCGCCGAATATGTGCAAAGATTCCACGATCTATCTCACGTGGTACCATACATGGTTACACCGGAATTTAAGCGCGTTGAGCGTTTCATTTGGGGGTTGGCGCCTCAGATTATGAGTATGGTAACAACGTCAAAGCCGCCGACAATTACTGAAGCTATCGATCTGAGCGTGTCACTGACTGAAGAAGCTATTCGGTTAAACAAGTTTTCAATCTCTGACCCGAAAAAGAAGGAGACACACGTTGAATCATCGAGTGAGAACAAGAGGAAGTTCTCAAACTTCAAAAATGGTACCAACAGTGTCAGCAAGAAAGAAGAGGGAAACGCACCAGCCAGGGCCAAAACTGGTGCCGAAAACAAAGGAAAAGGGTACATGGGCACTTTGCCCAAATGTGATGTATGCCAATATCATCACCCCGGCCAGTGCAGATTCAGGAAATGTGAGTCTTGTGGGAAGGTTGGCCATTCAAAGGAAACATGCTGGGTTGGTACTGGGCGTGGCAACAATGGTCAGAGAGGTTTTGGAAGTGGTAATGGAAACCGCCAGCAGGGAGGAAATGGCGGGAATGGGAATCGTGGAAATTTTGGGAATCAAGCTGGGAATAGAAACCGTGGAACGAATAACAACCAAGGTGGTAACGGGAACGGTAATGGTCAAGGACCAGGTTGTTTCAATTGTGGAGACTTTGGGCATTTCAAGAAGGAGTGCCCAAAGCTGAATCAAGCACATGGAAGAGTCTTTAACATCGGGGCGAGGGAAACTCGCCAAGATCCAAATGTAGTTACTGGTACGTTCCCTATCAACCAACGCTTTGCATCTGTATTATTTGATACCGGAGCCGATTATAGTTTCGTATCGCTAGAATTTAAGAATATACTTGGGTTGGTAACCAGTAAGTTAGACATTCCATATTCGATAGAACTAGCTAATGGGAAGCTAGTAGAAGCAAATGAAGTTATTAGGGGTTGCGTGATAGAACTGGGAGAGCACGAGTTCACACTTGATCTGCTGCCAGTCGAGTTGGGAAGCTTCGACGTGGTAGTGGGGATGGATTGGTTGTCAAGCAACCGAGCAGAAATTGTATGCCACGAGAAGGTCATTCGCATCCCATTGGCGAATGTAGAAACAATTGTGGTACATGGAGAGAAGCGCGATACGCCCCTAAGAATCATCAGTTGTTTGAAGGCTCAAAAGTGTTTGCAGAAAGGATGTGTTGCCTTCTTGGCACACATTATGGATAAAGAAGCCGCTGAGCCCAAGATAGAAGACATTCCAGTCATGAAGGAATATCCTGAAGTCTTTCCCGAAGACTTGCCAGGATTGCCGCCGCAGCGACAAGTCGAGTTCCACATTGACTTAGTCCCAGGCGATGCGCTTGTGGCTAAGACACCTTATCGACTTGCGCCCTCAGAAATGCAAGAACTATCAACGCAACTTCAGGAGCTATTGGATAAAGGATTTATCAGGCCAAGATTCTCGCCTTGGGGAGCTCCAGTGCTGTTTGTCAAGAAGAAGGACGGTAGTTTTCGCATGTGCATCGACTACCGCGAGCTGAACAAGTTGACTATCAAGAATAGATATCCTGTTCGATCAACTACAAGGTTCGAGTTGTTACTCCAAGATCGATCTTCGATCAAGTTATCACCAGTTGAGGATACAAGAAGAAAGCATACCAAAGACTGCCTTCAGAACTCGATATGGACATTACGAGTTCCTGGTTATGTCGTTTGGTCTGACAAACGCGCCAGCTGTATTCATGGATTTGATGAACAGAGTCTGTAAGCCGTACCTCGACAAGTTTGTGATTATGTTCATTGACGATATTCTGATCTACTCAAAGACGAAGGAAGAACATGAGCAACATCTAAGGACTATCTTAGAGCTGCTCAGGAAAGAGAAGTTGTACGCGAAGTTCTCGAAGTGCGAATTCTGGTTATGTGAGGTTCAGTTCCATGGTCACGTGGTTAATGGAAATGGAATCCATGTGGATCCCACAAATATCGAGGCAATCAAGAATTGGGAGACTCCAAAGACGCCAACCGAGATCCGTCAGTTTCTAGGGTTGGCAGGATATTATCGCAGATTTATTGAGGATTTCTCGAAAATCGCTCAACCTTTGACCTCCCTTACGCAGAAAGACAAGAAGTACGAATGGGGAGACAAGCAAGAAGAAGCATTTCAGTTGTTGAAAAACAAGCTTTGCGATGCACCAATCTTATCTCTACCCGAAGGCATGGATGACTTCGTGGTATATTGCGACGCCTCGCGTCAGGGTTTATGCTGCGTGCTGATGCAGCGACAGAAGGTTATAGCTTATGCTTCACGCCAGTTGAAGGTTCATGAGAAAAACTGCACCACGCATGACTTGGAGTTAGGCGCGGTGGTGTTTGCATTAAAAATCTGGCGACATTACTTGTATGGCACGCGATGCACAATCTTTACTGATAACAAGAGCTTACATCATATATTCGATCAGAAAGAGCTTAACATGAGATAGAGACGATGGGTAGAGTTGTTGAACGACTATGATTGTGAGATCAAGTATCACCCAGGGAAGGCGAATGTAGTCGCCGATGCTTTTAGTCAAAAGGAAAGAATCAAGCCCATAAGGGTTAGGGCTTTGGAAATGATTGTACAAACAGACCTCACGTTGCGCATTCGTGCTGCGCAGAGAGAAACTCTTAAAAGGGAGAATCTTGAGAATGAATATCTCTGTGGGATGGAGAAGCAATTGGTACCAAAGGAGGATGGAACATTGTGTTTCTTGGGAAGAATTTGGGTTCCTCTCTTTGGTGGTTTGAGAGAAGTAATTTTTGATGAAGCTCACAAGTCACGGTACTCGATCCATCCAGGATCGGATAAAATGTACCAGGATCTAAAGGATTTTTATTGGTGGCCAAGATTAAAAGGCGATGTTGCAACATATGTTGGCAAATGTTTGACTTGTGCCAAGGTAAAGGCCGAATACCAGAAGCCTTCAGGTCTTCTGCAACAACCCGAAATACCCATGTGGAAATGGGAGCAGATTTCAATGGACTTTATAACAAAATTGGCAAAGACACCCAGAGGTCACGATACGATTTGGGTAATCGTAGACCGACTGACGAAATCCACACACTTTTTGCCAATCAAGGGGAAAGACAACACTAGTAAGCTTGCTGAGCTATACCTGAGAGAGATAGTTGCACGACATGGAGTGCCTCTCTTGATTATTTCTGATAGAGACAGAAGGTTCGTGTCAAGGATTTGGCAATCCTTCCAAGAAGCCTTTGGTTCTCAGTTGAATCTGAGTACTGCATTCCATCCGCAGACAGGCGGCCAGAGCGAGCGAACAATTCAAACGTTGGAAGATATGTTACGAGCTTGCGTAATGGATTTGGGTGGCAGTTGGGACACTCACTTACCCTTGGTAGAATTCTCATACAACAATAGCTACCATGCAAGTATCCAAGCTTCACCGTTCGAAGCTCTCTATGGACGCAAGTGTCGATCACCGCTATGCTAGGCAGACGCGGGTGATAGACAGCTTGTTGGTCCGGAATTGGTTCAAGAGACGACGGATAAGATTACACAGATCCGAGAGCGCATAAGGGAGGCTCGTGATCGAAAAAAGAGTTACGCGGATCAAAGATGGAAACCTTTGGAATTTGAGGTAGGAGATATGGTTTTGTTAAAGGTTTCACCCTGGAAGGGTGTAGCACGCTTTGGGAAGCATGGGAAGTTGAACCCGCGATATATTGGACCATTCAAAATCCTAGAAAGGATTGGTCTTGTAGCTTACAAGTTGGATCTACCTACAGAACTGAATGGCGTCCATGATACATTTCATGTATCTAACCTTAAAAAGAGTCCAACTTAAGAAACTCTTGTCACACCTGCCGACGAAGTCCATATTGATGACACACTCCATTTTATTGAAGAACCTGTTGAGGTTACTGACCGGAAAGTTATCAAGACGCGCAGGAGTAGTGTCAAACTTGTCAAGGTTCATTGGAACGCGCGACACGGCCCAGAGTTCACTTGGGAGCGTGAGGATCGCATGAAGGCTAAATACCCACATTTATTCCCCAAGACCCATGCAACTAGTAGCAGAACTTAAATTTCGGGACGAAATTTTCTTAACAGGGGGAGAATATGACAACCCTCATAAAACCAGGTATCCGTATGATTAATTAATTATAATTAAGTGCTTAATGACTGTGCTGGATTACTTAACCGCTTTCTGATTACTGCGTCATACTTACATGTGCATCACATATTACATAATGTCACATCATTATCACATACAGACTTTATTGACATACCCGATGCACAAAGCACATTTAGCATAGTTAACGGATAAAGCAGGAAAATGCTGACGAGGTTCAGTAAATAGACAGACAATGTTTTGAGACCCAGTATGGGCCAGGGACAAGGTACTACACTAGTATGGTGTGTAGGGAAGTGAGGACCATAAAACTGCGTCACTAGGTGATAGTTTGAGTACCGGAAAGTGCCTAAAACTCACTTTAAGTGCAGAATTCTGCATTTTTCAGCAAAATTCAGCTTTTTAACATACTAGTATTATGCAGAAAATTGACTAAATGGTCCTGAATGCTTTCCTAAGTGTTGGGAATTAAAAGTGTCACAAAAAGTTACATAAAAGACACTATACGAAATAGCTTGAAAGTTTAACGAACCGGTATCAAACCGAACAACCGGACATTACCCGGAACTCCAAAATTTTGCCAGATACATTGTTTAATTATTTCTTGGCTAGTTATGGTCCCCGAATACACATAATATACTAGATATTACACTTAACCTCCAACTATTTACCTACTTACCATAAAAAATTACAAATTCCACCCCCCCCCCCATCATAATTTACGGCCCAAAGGGGAGGAACCCACCACCATATCCCACTAGATTTCATTCTATATATTTTATTTGATCTTGCTTCCTTAAGTGAACATAATATTGAGTAGGAAAGATATAAGTATGGTGTGAATCCCTTACAAGATCATTTCATATCTCACAAACTCACTCCACTCCCTCATACTCTCTATCTCCCTCTCGGCCCTAGCTTGTGCCGCCACCACCACCACCTTGCAACCTTCATCCATCTAATTTCAAGCTCAATTCAAGTGCAAGAAGGTGATTCATGGAGCTTGGTGCTTGAAGAACTTGAAGAACCTTCATCCATTGCTTTCACACACCATTTTCATCATCTTTTCTCTAGTGATCTTCCCTAGCCTTTGAGCTAGTTGTAAGCTTCTTACTTCTAATTTTTACTTCTCATTTTGTTGGTTAAAAAGATGTACATTGTTATGAATCACAAGAACACTAAAAGACTTAAACAAGAATCATAAACAAAAGTTTAAAAATGATGAAATCTTGTTGAAATAATGTTGTTTAAGTACATGCATGGTACTTGATTGTTATTTACTTGAAATTATGATGTTGATCATCATAAGGAGCTTGCTAAATTGTGATTAAACACATGATTTAGCAAGTTAGAGGATGGTTATGTGTTAACCCAAGAAGATCATCCTCACTTATAAATATGAACTTGAAAATTAAATGATTTCTTGAAAAATAATAAATAAAGTGAGCTAGTAATCTTATGAATCTAAGATTCATGTACGATTTTCCAAGAAAACCAAGTCCAAAATATGATTTTTAGTAGAACTCGATTCTTACTTAAATATACACTATTAAGTGTAAGAACACTTTATTTACAAGAAGAGTTCAAAAGAATAATTTTTGTAGAAAATGTTTAAAAGTTGTAAACACCTAGTTTCTTTAAGAATGAGATTTTTAAAGAAGTAAACACACTTTAAGGGGTAACTAAGTCTACTAAACACCCTACCAAGTTACTACGAGTTTTTGTGAAAGTTCAAGTTCATGATGCTATGAAAATTGTATAGTTTTTGCACTTGGGAAGTGTAGTTTGATTATTGATTGTTGGGTTGATTTTTTAAAAGAAAATGATATGCTTTAATAGCATGGACACCTCCGTTTTTAGGGGAAACTATGGCAAAATTTTCTAAAAATATAAACACTTAGAAAAATATTTTCTAACAAGTATTTACAAGTATATTTTGATCATAAGTCTTCCATATAATCTTTGCCATAATTTTTGTAACAAAAATATAAATATTTGAGGTTGGTTTTTATAAATAAAAATGGGTAAACATATATATTTAGAATATATATACATATTAAGACACTTGTCTGATTATTTGCCTACTCGGTGACATGGTTATATTATATAACTTAACCAAGTACTGTGAAATTTATTATCCAAGGAAATACCGTTACTTATATATTTTTGGTAAATACTATTTTTGTTACAAGAAATAAAAATATGACTTTTGTAAATATTACAAAGTTGCATCATATTTTTGAACAAGGAGAAAATATATTATTTTTGGGAAATAAAAATATATTTTCCTAGTATATTTAGAAGATATATGATTTTTGGGAAAAATATATATTTTCTGGACAATACATTATTTTGGGACAAAATGAGTTTATAAATATATTTTCTAAAGTGAGACTTGGGAATATATTATTTCGGAAATTACAAATACAATAATACGAAGATACATATATAAAATACCCCATCCTTGGGAAGGAAAATACGAAGTTAAATACTTTAGAAGTATTAATACAGAAATACTGCTTAAACAATTATTCCAAGACAAAATATAATTTAGTTAAAATATTAATTATCTTGACAAATAATTATAACTTGGAATAATATAAGAAACGTAACTCCAAAACATTAATACTAAGCAAAGGCACGACTCGTTCGTCGAATAGACGTTAGTACACTGTAGGTAGTCGTGTTTGCTGACAGAGTTGAGTTACGAGCTGAGGACGCAATACAGTGAGTTCATGTCCCCCTTTTTGTTTTAACTGTTTTCAGTTTTGTACTTCGGGGGTGAAATACATGTTACAATTATTACAGATATTTTTATACATGGTATGGTTAGCCTAAGGAGGGTTTACTACTAGATCATGTGAAGGGTGGGTACAACACTTAAGGCCATTAATCCCCGTCGTAGGACCGAGGGACATGAGTGATAGATCTATTTGGGTGTAGGAAGCCCACACCCATGAGGCCAGGGAGGCCCATAGTGGTGACTATGTCTTCCAGCCGAAAGCCCGGTACAAATTTGCTAGGTTTGAGTTTTCCTGCACCATTTCACACATACCATTGGCTTTGCAACGCATTGGTGATCTCTTTTTCCTTATTGCTACATACCAGGGACTTTCATACATACATTGAATACAAGGTTTTATACATACTCACGAACACATGAACTCGCTCAACTTTTGTTGACATTTTTAAACTACATGTATTTCAGGGAACTAGTGGATCTGGCAAGGGTATGCATGTGTCTTCAAGCTGCGTTTTAATAAAAGATGTTATCCATGGTTGTTGAGTTTAGGGGGTGTATCCTATTCCTGGACGGGATACATGTTTCCAAACTCAGGTTTTATTTAAAGTCGTTTGTGGAGTCTTTATGAACTCAGTTAGACAAGTCATGGTTTGTAACTTAATTTGGTATCGATGTTTTCATGACAAGTATGTTGTGGTATTTTCTGAACTAAATTAATGGATGAATATCTTTTGGTTTTATCATATAACATTGTTATGATTGAATGCTATGGTATTAAGAGGTCACACCAAATAACCACACTTCCACAAAAGTCAGGGTGTGACATTAGATGGGTTGTAGGGGGTGGACTAGGGGTGTTCATCGAATCTAATAATGAATTTTCAAAATTTTCGAATCAAAATTTTCGAATTTTTATTTTTTTTACCTGATTTCGTGTTCGATTCGATTAATATTTGAAACTCGAATTCGAATTGAATTTGAACTGAATTTGAATAAATTTGATTTAATTCAAATTCACACTAAACAATAAATTATTTTACTTTCATTTTTTAAAAGTACTACAAACTAATTATATTCAACATAAAATCTAATAATCTGCAAAATTAATTAACTATCAATATGTCAAAACACCAAAAATTAGAAGATAGGCTGGTTACTTGTAGCGATTTAAGTTAGGTAAATATTTAGAAATAAGTAGTATGAGCTATTTGTCAGTATATTTGGTAATGTTATGAATAATAAACTTATCACTTATGGAGGTAATTCATACTTTGGTCAAGTTTAGAAGTTGTGTGTGTATATGTTTGTGTGTGTATATACATATATTAAAATATTATATATAAATTGAATTCGAATTTCGAATCGAATCGAATTCAAAATCAAAAATTTGTATTCGATTCTAATTCGATTACTCGACTCGAATACGAATCAACTCGAATTCGAATGAGTCGAATTTTGAATTTTTCGAATTCGAATCAAATTCTGAACACCCCTACGGTGGATGACAGGAAAATATGGACGATAGTTAATGGTACGACATCAGTGAGTTTTTTATTTGTTAATTTCACCAATTTCTTAGATATGTCAGTTTTGTAATTTGTTGATTCACCATGAATGGCCAGGGTTTTGTGTGGGTTTCACTGGTGGGAGAGAGAGTTGAGAAGAGACAGAGGGGGTTTCCGTTCGGAAGTTGTGTCAGGGGTTTCAGGTGGAAGGTTGTGGCGAGGGTTTGGGGGTGGGTTGGTTGGTGGTGATGGGTGAAGGTTATGTGGGTGGTGTTTTGTGCTGACATAGCAGGGGGTGGTGGTGTGATGTCACACCCCGATATTTCCACGTATTACCGGTGGGCCCGGTGGGGAGTATCGTGACGCGGTTGATATCATCATAGTCAAATAATCACTGTTTAATGCACATGGGAAGTCTTGGATGAAAATAATAATACAAACCGAAACGCAAAGTATAAATAAATATTATACAAACGGTTGTATGTGGATCCACAGGCGGATCTAAAACATAAAGTAAAATATTGTTCGACAGACTTTAAACAATAAGAACTTGCAAGATTCTTTAATTAGTGCCCAAGAGCTTTCAGCCAATTTTGTTTAGTACCTGCCACTTAGTCTTTTTTAAAAATACGTCAGTTTACACTGGTAAATACAATTAACTGACTCTTTTGAAAACATTTTATGAAAATTGATTTAAATGCACATGGCACAAATATTCTTTTATAACTTGGGACAATTATATAAAATAGTCTTGTATACAGATTTACATGTTTGTCGTACATTCAGGGCCCGGGTTAGAAGCCGAGACATGATTAATAGACACATCACTAGTATAAGCCCACAAGAAGTTATCCTCACGAGTGGGATACCATTTTACATACGCAACTGTCAGTTGTATGCCTACACACCGTGCTTAAGTCGTGGTCATTTCAAATGAATGAGCCGAGGATATCCAGGACACGATTATATTAACCCCTAAATGCTTTGTATCAAACAAAACAGATTAAAACGGGTTATCTCAATGATTTAACCACTAATCGATTAAATACTCAATACCAGACCAAGCGGTATAATTTACCGTATCCCAAGCCCGTATAAGGGAAAATAAGTTAAAAGTATTTACCTGTGCTTAGAATGTAAAATTTGTATTCTCAGTCGTATATCCTACTCAACAAGTGTAGGTAGCTTTTACTAGGCTCCTAATCTGGAACAGAGGTTTTAGTATCCTATTAGATTCCTAACGGGTCTTATTTAAATTGTAACTTAGACCGGTTAGTTTTAAAGAAAAGTTTACGGTACGAAATGCAAGATTATGCGATGACCGGATTGGAATGCGATTTAGACCCAACAAGTATGAAGACTTGTATAAAATGGGTAAACTAAATACATTCTGGATTTTGAAATAAAAATATGATAAGGTTTGACCCGTTTCGGCTAATTTATGCAAACTAGTTACATAAACCGTACCGAATGTGTATAAGCATAACGGGTAACCGGATGAGACAAGTACAAGTTCCATAAGTTATTATGCTTAAAATATGTTGTGATATCAGTAGGATATCTTCAATTATGCCCAAGGGTGAGAGTTGGCTACAAAGTCCATTTTTCCTACAAAGTGTACAAAGTCATAAAACACCATAATGTCAACCATAAAACACACTCAAAACCCACAAACAACATAGTGGAGGTTACTAAAACACCATTTTGTGGGTTTTGTGTTGTGTTTTGAATAATAAGGCTTTGATTATTGAATTACTAACATTAGTCTGTTTTATGTTGATTATCATATTGTGTTTTATATTCATAGTTGTATGATGGTGTGTTTGAAGTTTTTAAGGAATGTTAGGGTTTGAATACCGTGTTTTAGTGATCTTCACCATGTTATTTGTAGGTTTTGAGTGTGTTTTATGGCTGAAATTGTGGTATTTTAAGACTTTGTACACTTTGTAGGAAAAATGGACTTTGTAGCGGAACCCCACCCTAATATAATATATTAAATATTAATTATAATATTTGACTCATATTTAAACATTAAATATAATAATATTTTTAAATAATAAGACCGTAAATAAAGGTTTAAATATATTATTATAAATACTAATACGTGGCATTGAATGTTCATGCCTCCACTAAATCATATTAAACCATATTTGTTCTACTATTGGCTAACTCTTTGTGTGACAACCCGAAGTTCCAAGGTTAGTGTCCTTCAGATTTGTGACCCCAATCCCTCACTACTTTCTTTTCACATTCATTGCTCTTGTGAGACTGTTAACGTTTGGGACTTTAATAAATATGCTTAACGAATCTGCTTAACGTTTGGGGTTAGTGTGTAATGGGTTAGTTGTGTTTAGTGTTGTTGGGCCCGCGGAACCGATCAAAGAGAAAGGGTCTTTGGGCCGCCACCATCTTAGACTTAGCCTCGGCCCAATCCTGTTATATAATATCGGCCCAATCCCTTTATATTGTTAGTAAATACAATGGGCCCAACCTCTTCTCCTTATATGCAAGTGTACGTAATTCTTATGTGCACAAGATAATACAAACCCTACTTCCCCCACCTATTGTGCGACGGCTGTAAACATACCCTCCCCATTCGAGATATCATCTTGACCGATTAAGTCTTTGGTTAATGATTCTTTATCCAAGTTAACTGTTGTTTTTTGTGTGAATATATATATAACCATTATAAACAAAGTGTTGAATTATATATGGTTACATGATAGAATTGCATGATAGAATCTTGTAATGTGAATTGTTTTGTAACGTGATTTAGGTTATAAGAATCTTGTGCATGATAGAGTTGCATGAAGTATCTAAATCAGCAAAAAATTGTTAGGGTTGAACTAGTATTAGTCTTGTTTATATTTTGGGGTATTCGATGATGTGTACATGGGGGGAGGATGTAATCTGTTAGGGTCATGTACAATTTCATAGGCACGAAGGGTTGGTTAATGAACTTTAATAATGAACCAATGATAATTGTAAGTTTAGATTTAAACTGAATATTAAACTGAATATGAGTTCGGATGTTTGTGGCAAATTGAGGAGTTAAATTAATAATAATAACATGCAAATCTAAGTGGGCTAAGTATTGAACGAACAACAACCACTTCGGTTGGGCCTGGTGGGGTATTGGGGCTGCGTGTGGTATATGGGCCGAGGGGACACAAGTTAATGGTCTGATTGTGATGGATCAGATTTTGTTTTTGTGATGAATTGTTAATTGATGGGTTGTAACTAATCATAAGGGCCAGCGAAACTTAACTTAATTGGGCCGGGATATGACAATAAGATACATAAATTATCTATGGGCTTTGTATAGTAGTTGGGTCGCATATCTTAGAGTGTTTCAGTCTGGCTTGGTTCTACTTGATTTAACTACTTGTGAACTAACTCGGGCCAACCCCTTTTATGAATATGGGACGATCCTGTATTGAGGGTGTTGTTATGTAGGATGCACAATAGGATTGATTGCTTATGTGTTCATAAATATGTTGATTAATTGTGCATTGTTGATTCGATTATGTATAGCAAGGTGTTGTCTGATATGTTATAGGCGTAATGTGAACATAAAATGTGTGATTGATATGTTAGTACGTGACCCCAATCAGTAATTGTAAATGTGATGTGCAATGAATGTTATGACATGCGGAGTTGATGATTGAGAACCTGAATCTGTGTTATGAACCGCTATGTGCACTGACTGATTAAGTGATATATCATGTATGTTGTTGAATGTATACTACGTGTGTAAATGTGAACAACGTATAAGCAAACTTAAAAATGATTATTACTGATAATTACAATAGGGACAAATTGATCAACTATTAAACAAGTAACTTGGTCTTACCGAGCAACCAAAGGTGAGTTCACTGCTCTTTTTCCAAGCATGCATCCCGGGGAGGGATATCGGGTAACGTTCCGGGGAGGAACGCTAGTTTATTGGGATGTTTGTTATTATACTCAGTTTCTATCATATAAGACCCCTTACATCTACTGATAGTTGTCAGGGAGGCAATGAGGTTATCAGTTGATAGCGCTATTAGGTTTGGCACCCTCACACCGTACCGGGGAGGACGAGCGTGAACTAATTACCTTAAAGCATGACCAATGTTTTGATAGAGACATTGGGGTTGGGCAAATTCATCTTGTAGCCATTGCGGTAATCGAGTTAATAACAATATCAATTCAAATCATCGAATCTGTGAAACGTTTTAATCTGGTAACTGGTATCTAAACACGTTAATAAAACTTTAAACTCACCAGCGTCGTCTGACACACTTGTCTGCATGCTTGCAAGTGTATAAGTTTATATCATTGGGACTTGCTGTCTGGGATGCTGGGGTGGTCATGGGTCGAGATACATGGTATCGCAATACATGTCTAATGGGTTTTGTACATGAAGTTTATAAAACACTTGACAAATGAGTTATGCATCCGCTGTATACAATGAATTATATGTAACGTTTTGGTAACACTTTATGTTAATGAATGAAAGTTTTATTTAAACATATTTATGAGTTCAATGTGATCGGTGGCTAAGATCCTGGTACGTCCCACGTCTCGCGGTGTTTCCGCAAGTGGTATTTTGGGGGTGTGACAGTTTGGTATCAGAGCCACTGGTTATAGTGAACTTGGTTTTAAAAACGTTTTTTATAAAACCAGACTATTACCGAACAGTTCTGAAAACGTGAATACGACCATGACACTCAGCTCCAGATTGCAAGGTTCGTCACTCGTATACTCATTGTACTGCATAACTAGTGAACACTTACATATGATATTGCAAGTGATTGCACGTTTAGCACAACATTATGAATTCATGTATTCCTTGCATGTGTTATGTGACTGATAGGGTGGTATTTCCCTAAACATTCATGGCTTACGTTTCGTGATGTTCTTTGTTTGCTACTCGAGTTTGAGGAACCATTTGACATGAGTTAGGAGGAGCTGAGATGAGCATGCAAATCACAATATTATTGTGGGTGCACACATAATAATAATGTGGGATGCATGCGAGTCCCAGTGAGCCCTAACAAGTGAAAAAGGGGTTCTTTTCTGTTATCTAATCAATGACAAACGTAACAAACCTATGTGGGGTCATAGCAGTGACTGTCTTTTACTCGAACGTAATCTTTTCACTTCTAACTGAATCCTTGCGAATCTCGATGCTATCGAGTATTACCTGAACACCCATCTGAACGCCTAGCGAACTGTGTAGAATGTTAGGTGCTTGTACGAACGTCCCCGAGTTGGATGTCGCCGCATCAAATGATTGGCCTATACCTTTTCTCACTCCTCTTCGTTGGCTGGAACTCAATGTATTGACATCTTAGATCCCGAAGTGCGATCACTTCTGCAACACTCTAGAAACATACCGTGTATTACTCAATCAACTTGCTAGATCGAGGGACAAGACAATGAGCGTAGTACTTTACCGACTTCAGTATTTGGACGACCCTGATTACCAGCAAAGAACATTAGCAATTTGACTCCAATCGAATCTTTAACTCTAGTCAGTGACTTACAGGAGTCAACTCTTACGAGCCAATCGAGACATAATCAATGGCGATTGACTATAGAGCGGAATGTGTAACCGCCCGCACCAGGAGTAATGCCCTAGGACGTGACACGAAATGTGAAAGGATGGACCCTAATGGTGAAAGGTCGCAGGACTCCATTTTGAGCAACGACATTAGAAGCAACAGTCACAATGACAGCAAGGTACTCGCAAATCATGACTTGCGGTATGGAAATGATGGTGGCTTCAACAAGGAATGGCCGATGTTAAGTCAAGCCCCCAACAACCCAGGGAACAATGACAGTTTTGGGAATTCTCGTAACGAAAACAACAACACTAGAAGTGGTACTCGTGGTAGGGCATTTAGGATTGGCGTAGGTGACGCAAGGTATAATAGCAGCATGGTAGCTTGTATAAGTAGCCCTGTTTTGGTAAGTCAAATGAAACCGAACTTGTTGTGGAAGCAACTGATGGCAAGTCAAATGAAACCTCATATGTTCGTCTGGATGCAAACTCAACCTTATGGGACAAGCGTTCGACATCTACCCTTAATAGTTTTGTTGTAGTAGTTAGTGTGGATTGGTCATCCAGATAACGCGCAGACATACCTTGTGAGGAGAAAATTTTGAGTATTCCACTCTCTAGTGGAGAATCGTCGTCTGTCTTGAAGCATCGGTGAGGTGTGAAGGTTAGTATCATTTCAGCAGTGAAAGCCAGGAGCTACTACGAAGGGACTACCCCGCTATGTTGGCAACCGTTACCAATATTTGGGCTAAGGAAGTGGGGATCAGGGATCCACCAATTGCTCGTGATTCCTCTCGGTGAGCTACTCGAAGAACTTTCAGGATTACTTCCACAACTGTTAGGCAGAATCTCAGTTTGATCGTGCACCAGGGGCAACCCTGATTACTCGAACGCCTTATTGTCTTGCACTAGGAGGGTTGCAAGAACTGTCTACTCAACTACGGGAGCTGTTGGACAGGAGTTTTATCGGACCTAGTTTTTCGCTTTGGGGAGTCCCAGTTATATCCATGAAGATAAGTCTTTTCGTATGTGTACTGATTATTGAGAACTTAACAAAGTAACAGTTAAGAACCGCTTACCTCGACCATATATTGATAACCTATCGACCAGTTGCGAGGGGCAAGCTTCCATTCAAGGATTGATTAAAGAACGAGCTATTATTAGATGTAAGTCCAAGGGGAGAATGTTCCTGGAATGGTATATCGAACGCAATACGGCCATTGCGACTTTGTACACCATGACCATTGAGTTAATCAACACACCAGCAGCTTTATGGAGCACATGAATCGACTGTGTTTATTGGTGACGTTTTGGATCATTCCCAGGAGAAAGGAACATCATGGGCGGCATTTGTATCTTATTTTAGAGCTCCTGAGGGAGGAGCCACTCCGCGCGAAGTCTTGATTGTGACTTCTGGATTCGAGAGGTACCTTTTTCTGGTTATATAATCAACAAAGTGGGAACACACTTGGATCACACTAAGACTCATTTTGGTTAGAAACTGATCGACACCAAAGATTCCTGCAAGGATACAGTAATTCATTGGTTTCGCTAGATACTATCGTAGATACATCAAGGGATTTTCGAGGATTGCGCAGCTTTAATCTCTTTAGCACAGCAGGGTGCTGTGTATTCGTGGGAGACAAAACAGGAGGACGTCTTTTCAGCTTTCAAATCCTAACTCTGCAATGCACTGAGTATCGTCTTTACCCGAGGGTATGGGTGATTTAGTAGTATACCTTAATGGTCCGAATCAGAGTCCCAGTTACACACTGATGCAACACGAGAGAGTGATGACCTACGTAATAGAATTACAACGGAGAACTGCATGACACACAACCTGCGGTGAAAACCATGGTCTTTGGATTTAAGTTGGAGGCATTACTTGGACGGTACCAGATGCGCTACTTAGACCGATCACAAGGGCCTCCCGTGTACCGTTGTTTTGAACCTTTGTAATGATTTCAACTGTGAAACCTAGACGTGTATGAGCCTCGCGGCACACCATCGACTTTAACCTACTTGATCAGATTTGCCCTGCTCAAACCGAAGCATTACAGGAAGAGAAATTTCAAGTTGGGTCCATGCGGGGTATGGGAGAGCAACTTTTGGGCACGTTGAATGATATTCGCTACTTCATGGGACGAATGTGGACCTCACTATACAGCAATCCTAAGGAACTTGTGTTGAGTGAAGCACACCAGCCTTGATATTCTAGTCGCTTAGATTCCGATAGGAGGTATAGGATCTACAAGCATGGTACTGGTAACTGGGCATGAAGGCCCACGTAGCCGAATATATTAACGATGTATGACTTGTGCGAAAGTCAAGGTGGAATATCAGAAACCTATTGCTTTGTGCCAATGACCTGAAACACCCTTATGGAAGTGAGAACATACTACCATGGATCTTGTCACTAGTCTCCTTACAACCTGAAATGGAGACAATACCACCTGGGCGATCGTTGATTGTCTCACGTAACCAGCACACTTTCTTGTAATCAAGGAAACTGATGAGTTTTGACTGCTTGTGAATGTTCCTCTGAGAGAGGCGGATTTTAGGCACGAGGTGCCAACTCCTGTTACCTCTAGTGTAAATCTATACCTGATTTATCACATGCACCACACGACACTCTTGACTCACGTCTAGGCATGAGCATTACTTGTCACCATAGGACAGATGGTCAGAGTAAACGAACCATCTAGACACTTGAAGACATGCTGCGAGCATGTGTGTGATTGACTTAGTAAAATTGGAAGGACACCTACCTCTGGTTGAATTTACTACAACAACTACCATTCTAGTACTCGGACAGCTTTGTTTGAGGCATTGCATGGACAGTAACGCTAGTCTCCTTGTTGGATTAAGGTGGGTAACAACCTAATCACAGGTCTAGGACTTGTACTCAAAACTCTTGGGAAGATTACTTAGACCGGAAATCGTTGGCGGCAACGCGTGACCCTCAGGAAAGCTGATCCGCTTAGGAAACACTGGGAGTTCGCTGTAGGCGAATGTATCATAATCAAAAGTCTCACCCTGGGAGGGTGCGGTACGCTGTGGAAAACGTGGTAAGCTTAGTTTACGATAGGTTGGGACATACGGAATTCTGGAAAGCATCAGGGGCATGGCCCACAAACTCAAGTTATCTGACAAACTGGGTAATGTTCACAACGTTTCCACATCTTAACCCTAGGGAAGTGTTTGTCTGATGGAACACTTGTTATACCGTCACAGGAACTGAAAATCAATGACAAATTGCAGTTGGTCGAAGAACATATCGAAATTGTGGATCGGAAAGTTAGGGTTCGTAAGCATAGTCGTATTCCAATCGTGAGAGTTCGTTGAAACTCAAAGCGTGGAACGGAGTTCACTGGGGAACGCAAAAATTACATGAAACTCAAGTACCCTCACTTAATCCCAACGGACTAATCTAAATCTGATACAACTGGCGAATTTCGGGGCAAAATTCCCTTTCAAGTTGGGGATGATGTGGCACCTGGGAAAAACTTGCAACAATCTTGATTTATCACTTCACTACACTATGCTTACTTGTCAAATTTCGGGACGAAATTTCTTTCAAGTTGGGCATGATGTGAGAACTCGAAGTTCCAAGGTTAGTGTCCTTCAGATTTGTGACCCCGATCCCTCACTACTTTCTTTTCACATTCATTGCACTTGTGAGACTGTTAACGTTTGGGACTTTAATAAATCTGCTTAACGAATCTGCTTAACGTTTGGGGTTAGTGTGTAATGGGTTAGTTGTGTTTAGTGTTGTTGGGCCCGCGGAACCGATCAAAGAGAAGGGTCTTTGGGCCGCCATCATCTTAGACTTAGCCTCAGCCCAATCCTGTTATATAATATCGGCCCAATCCCTTTATATTGTTAGTAAATACAATGGGGCCAACCTCTTCTCCTTATATGCAAGTGTACGTAATTCTTATGTGCACAAGATAATACAAACCCTACTTCCCCCACCTATTGTGCGACGACTGTAAACATACCCTCCCCATTCGAGATATCATCTTGACCGATTAAGTCTTTGGTTAGTGATTCTTTATCCAAGTTAACTGTTGTTTTTGTGTGAATATATATATAACCATGATAAACAAAGTGTTGAATTATATATGGTTGCATGATAGAATCTTGTAATGTGAATTGTTTTGTAACGTGATATAGGTTATAAGAATCTTGTGCATGATAGAGTTGCATGAAGTATCTAAATCAGCAAAAAAATTGTTAGGGTTGAACTAGTATTAGTCTTGTTTATATTTTGGGGTATTCGATGATGTGTACATGGGGGGAGGATGTAATCTGTTAGGGTCATGTACAATTTCATAGGCACGAAGGGTTGGTTAATGAACTTTAATAATGAACCAATGATAATTGTAAGTTTAGATTTAAACTGAATATGAGTTCGGATGTTTGTAGCAAATTGAGGAGTTAAATTAATAATAATAATAACATGCAAATCTAAGTTGGTTAAGTATTGAACGAACAACAACCACTTCGGTTGGGCCTGGTGGGGTATTGGGGCTGCGTGTGGTATATGGGCCGAGGGGACACAAGTTAATGGTCTGTTTGTGATGGATCAGATTTTGTTTTTGTGATGAATTGTTAATTGATGGGCTGTAACTAATCATAAGGGCCAGCGAAACTTGACTTAATTGGGCCGGGATATGACAATAAGATACATAAATTATCTATGGGCTTTGTATAGTAGTTGGGCCGCATATCTTAGATTGTTTCAGCCGGACTTGGTTCTACTTGATTTAACTGCTTGTGAACGAACTCGGGCCAACCCCTTTTCTGAATATGGGCCGATCCTGTATTGAGGGTGTTTTTATGTAGGATGCACAATAGGATTGATTGCTTATGTGTTCATAAATATGTTGATTAATTATGCATTGTTGATTCGATTATGTATAGCAAGGTGTTGTCTGATATGTTATCGGCGTAATGTGAACATAAAATGTGTGGTTGATATGTTAGTACGTGACCCAAATCAGTAATTGTAAATGTGATGTGCGATGAATGCTATGACCTGCGGAGTTGATGATTGAGAACCTGAATCTGTGTTATGAACCGCTATGTGCACTGAGTGATTAAGTGATATATCATGTCTGTTGTTGAATGTATACTACGTGTGTAAATGTGAACAACGTATAAGTAAACTTAAAACTGATTATTACTGATAATTACAATAGGGACAAATTGATCAACTGTTAAACAAGTAACTAGGTCTTACCGAGCAACCAAAGTTGAGTTCACTGCTCTTTTTCCAAGCATGCATCCCGGGGAGGGATATCGGGTAACGTTCCAGGGAGGAACGCTAGTTTATTGCGATGTTTGTTATTATACTCAGTTTCTATCATATAAGACCCCTTACATCTACCGATAGTTGCCGGGGAGGCAAAGAGGTTATTAGTTGATAGCGCTATTAGGTTTGGCACCCACACACCGTACCGGGGAGAACAGGCGTGAACTAATTACCTTAAAGCATGACCAATGTTTTGATAGAGACATTGGGGTTGGGCAAATTCATCTTGTAGCCATTGCGGTAATCGAGTTAATAACAACATCAATTCAAATCATCGAATCTGTGAAACATTTTAATCTGGTAACTGGTATCTAAACACGTTAACAAAACTTTGAACTCACCAGCGTCGTCTGACACACTTGTCTGCATGCTTGCAGGTCTATAAGTTTATATCATTGGGACTTGCTGTCTGGGATGCTGGGGTGGTCATGGGTCGAGATACATGGTATCGCAATACAAGTCTAATGGGTTTTGTACATGAAGTTTATAAAACACTTGACAAATGAGTTATGCATCCGCTGTATACAATGAATTATATGTAACGTTTTGGCAACACTTTATGTTAATGAATGAAAGTTTTATTTAAACATATTTATGAGTTCAATGTGATCGGTGGCTAAGATCCTGGTACGTCCCACGTCTCGCGGTGTTTCCGCAAGTGGTATTTTGGGGGTGTGAAAGTTTGGCCCATAGTAACGAGTGCCAAGTAATGTATAAAACTCCCCATACCGGTAGCTATCGCAGAATACAAAAAATTAATCACTGTAAGTATAACTTGTTAGGATCGAAGGCTCTCATGATTGTGTTTGTTCATATAATTTGAACAATGAATGAATATGAAATAATGTAAAGTGCAGCGGAAATGGAAACAAACTTTATAAACACAATCAAAAGGGAGAATAGTTCTGATAAACACATGCTTTTCATTAGGTCGAAAATTACAAATCAAATCAAAATATTACAATGCATGCTTACAACAAAACTCCCCCTCAGCCTGATGCTCCCTGGTTGATTGCACAAGATGAAAGGATTGGAGGGGATAGACTCACTCAGTCAATCAAATGTAACAGTACTGGGTACTGTTCCATTTATAGGCAAATCAAACCACTGAAGCATCTAAGCTAACGTCACCATGAAAGTGACATCTAACAACCTAACAACCTTTACCCACTGTTCTAATATAAACACTGCTAACTTAACCACTGATTCTATACAATATAAGTGACAAACTAAACTACTGCTTTCTCCTTCCATCAGCACTGATGTTTGACTATTAGTGCTTTCCTCAAAGTTGATCAGTCCTTGAGTGGGCAATTCTTTAATCAACAACAGTACTTAGATAGCATCAGTAGATCGAACCAGCAATGTTTAATTCTTAACAGTCTTCAGGGCTTCATCAGCAGTTTTGATGGACAGCAGCTATTGTATACGGACAGTGGATAGAGGACATCAGATGTTATAAACACTTTCAAGGGGAAAGCCTGATGTAAACTATTGCTTATAATGAATCCACTATTGTGAACCAGTTTTGGCTCTAATTATCTGTTCCTCTGATAGGGTTCAATCCTAACAATCTCCCCCTGGAACAGATAATGCCAAAACCCTTCATTATTCTGGATCTTTGTTGTCTCATCAGATGTTCCCTAACTTGTCCTTTAAATTGCAGTTCAAAATCCATAGAACTTGTATCATCCTCATCCCTACACAGTATAAGCTCAATGAGATCTTGTAGATCTTCAACACCCAGGCCTAGTGCTTGTTCCCTTGATATGTGATTTACTTCTCCATTGGATCTAAACAGTGTCAATACATGGGTCTTTTGATCAGACATCCATTTTAGTATTTTTGAACCCAATGGATTTCTTGGGAGAGGTTTATTTACTGATGAGTTGGGAGATTGTGGCCTTGCGAAAATTTGTTGAGTAGTACCCTGAGCTTTTGCTAGTTCAGAATTTTCAGTAGACATTTGTTTGAAAGCCAATTTGATGATGTCATTTGCTGCAGCTATGTCTTTTGCAGTTTCTTTTTCAATCTGCTCTTGTCTCTTTCTTTGATCTAGCTCAATGACTGAGACATCTGCTGATGTGAACAGTGGTTCAGAAGTATTGATCTGCTGTTCTGGCTTTTTGTAGTCAGGCCTCTTTGGAATGTTAGGATCTGTCATCCTTCTTTTCCTTAGCCTTTCATAAGCCTCATCTGTATATTGCTTTGTCCATTTCGATATGGCTTTAGCAGTTCCAACCTTTGCATTCACCAGCTCTTGTTTCTTCGTTTTGTACTCCATGGTGAGATCATCAATGGCCTTTTTGTATTTGCTCCAGTTTGGAGCTGACCTTTTCATTCCTGGATTGTTCTTGATTTTCTCAATTCTGTTCACCTCATGCTTTAAAGCAATGAGTGGCCATTCACTGAATTGTTCTTCATATGCTGAATAAATTTTTTCTTTCATGATGAATGCAAGATAATCCTTTCTCATCCCCTTTTGTAGGACAGCTTCAGGTGGCAGATTTGACATATCTTTGCTCAGGTCTCTTGCATAATCTTCCATATGTTTGACCTTAGTGAGCAGAAATTCCATTTCTTCAGAAATGGCTTTATCACCTTGATCTTTACATTCAAGTCTAGCCCATATATCAGCTTGCCTGGCTTTAAGTTTTAGATACTCATCCATATTTGCTGGATTCCTGAAGCCTATGACAGAAGGAAATTTTCTTTGTGAAGGATCATCCACTGTATAGAATTGTCTCATCTCATCCTTTACAGCTTCTAATTCCAGTGGATAACTTGCAGCAGTGGATACAATATCATCATTACCCTCCTGAAGTTTCCTTTTCCTTGTGTAAAGCCTTTTGGGTGAAGGGGGTTTCGGTTGTGATGTCACAATGGGTTGTATGGTGAGGGCAGTGGTAGATGGCTGACAAACAGCTATTGAAACAACTGGTGTTTCAACCTCTGTTGTCATTACAACTACTGATGTGTCAGTAGATGTCTTCTGCTTTTCAGCAGGTGGTGATTTGATGGGTGGTGATGTAGTTGAAGTGATGGTTTTTTGGTGGTGAAGTGATTTTTGGTGATGGTGGTGGTAAGGCAGTGGTTATGGTGTGTGTTGTAATGGTGACAGGTGTTTGGCTAACAGTTGCTGAAACTACTGAAGTATCAGTAGTTGTTGATACAAAAGATGTTGAAGCAACTGTTTGGGTGGAAGATTGATGTTGGGGGCTTTTGGAAGGTGGTTTGGGAGTATGCTTTGTGAGTCTGGATGGTGTGGATTTGGGTTCCCTCACTTTTCTAGTGGGATTCTTTCTTTTAGGCTCAGGATTTTTAACATCCTTTGGCTCTAAACAACCCTGCGCATTCAGCTCCATATAAGCTCTTTTTTCCTCATTCCACCTGGACATATCCTTTGCCTCTCTGTCCCTTTTTACACTTTCTTTTGCTTTGGCAAGTGCATTTGTGGTAACATCAATCTTTTTACTACCATCTGGCAAGGGAATATCCTTAGTCATAGCATCTTTTAGTGGTTCAATATAGAGGCCATTATCTATTCCCTTCTTCTTCTTCCACTACTTGATTTTCTCCCCCTTTTTGGCATTATCTGGAGGGGGGTTATCAATGAAGAGAACAGTGGGAGGGGCAGTGCCAGTGGTGTTTTTCAAATGGGCTTTTATTGCCTTGATATCTGCCTGAGTAACTCTAAATCTTGCTTCCATAGTATTTCTGATCTTTTGAACCTGTATTTCATGTGTCTGATCAGCTACTTGGTTTTGATGTATGAGCAGTGGTTGAAACAGCTCCCAAAGAGCATCAGGGGATGGAGCAGTGGATGTAGATGAAACATGTGGTGGTGCAGCAGTGGGTGTGGACTTTTGAGAATTTAACAACTGTTGCAGCATTTTCTTGATGTCTGTAATAGATGAGTCAATTATGTCTACCCTCTCCGTCAATTCCTGATATTTCAAATCATCACCCAAGTTAATGGGATCATCTGATTCCCCACCAGCAGTGGTTGTATCAATGTGTGACTTAGGAAACGTATCCCAAAAATCATCCATTGATGCCCCTTGTTCTCGGTACTGGGGTCTTCTTCCTACAACACTTGATAACTTTTTGATGGTACCAGTGGTCAAAACAAACTCACTAGTGGTTATCAGAGGTGCTATAGAAGGAATTGCCTTCAAGGGAGTCTGATTAATGAAACAACTGGCCAAATGTAGATCTGTTGATCCAACACTTATAGTTGCTGCTCCACTTGAACTACTGACAGGAATTACTTGTAACTCCTGCAGTGTAACCTCCTCAATTGTTGTCGGGATAACAGAGGTATAAGCATCAGACCCAGTAACTTGTGGGAGCGTACTCTTAGTGACAGGTGATTGAGAGGAACTGGTTTGTGTCTGAGCTATAGTAACTGCATGCAACAAGGGTAGTATGGATTGTGGTAATGAGAGAGGTGAAGATATGGGTGTTGAAAGAGACATATCCTTGGGATCAGGACTGAGGAAGATGGATCCAATTGGATCCAGAGCTTCATAATGTGGGGTCCCTGTGCTTACAACATGATCCTTTTGTGAGGATGCAGGAGGAGTTTGAGGCAAGGGTGGAGATCTTTCTTCCAACTGTTGTGAGGAAGTAGCAACAGTGGCTTTTGGTGACATTTGTGTTATCACTGGTAGTGGCTCTGGGATCTCATCTTCCAGAGTTGCCTTTTTAGTGGGTTTGCGGGGCTTTTTGGATGATTTCTTTTTAGGATTTTTGGTAATGGCAGGTGTGGGTTTCATAGCAGTGGGTGTGCTACTATGATCACCTGGAGCAGTGGGCTCAGCAGCAGATACCTGTGGAGTAGTGGTAACTGCTAAAGTCTGCTCAGGCACCTCTGCTTGTGTTTTTGCAGGTGTTAACATTCTAGTGAACGTTTCTGATGTTAAACCATGTATTTGAAAAGATTCACCTTGGATGAGCAAATTTTCATTCTCCTTTCCGAATTTTTGTTTAAAATAGTAGCTTAAGAACCTTGGAAAAAGCATAAATGATTTGCTATCAACATTTTTTACCAAATCATCAAAGATCTCTTGGGAATAGTTAAAATTTTCATTGTGTAAGATAGCAAAGCCTAGGTTTTGGATCTTTGATGGTATTTCATTAAAAGCAGTTGTTTTATTTGAGACACACATCAAAAGGGTATGGAATAAAAACCTTGGTTCAGAAGGGAAGAAGCCTTTTTGTAAGGTGTCCCTTTTCATTTCCGCACCATACCCTCTTTCCAGAAAATCAGTTTTTAACTCGTTTTTGGGAAAAGAAGTTTTACCTTCCTGATCATCGAGTGCAAAGACTTCTGAAATTGATTGTGGAGTGATTTGGATCTTTTTGCCCTTTTATGGAAGAATTAATGGCTATAACTGTGTCACCTTGATACTCAAGTGTGGCATTTTTCCAAAATTCTCTCTGGGTTTGTTCCTAAATAGGAGCATCAGGAGTCAACAATGTTTTGTACTTTGAAGCTGCAAGGGTGTCAATGATGGAATCGAAGACTTTGGTGGTAGTGGGTTTTGTGAGTAGACCCAAGTAGTTGTGAGGTGCTTTGTATGGGATTTCAATGGGTTCAGCGGCCTTTGGAGTGACCTTTTTGGAAGCTGAGGATGATTTTGATTTTGATGAAGAAGAACGAAGAATGATTTGAGACGGAAGGATGGAAACTGCTTTTGAGAAAAGAATTTTGGAATTCAATTCGACAGTGTAAAACCCTGTTTGGGGGTTTTGATCAGGGTTTTATAAGAGAAAAAGTGAATGCTGACGTGGCAGCGGTTACAAAGATCTGATGGCTAATAACTGATGTAAAGATGAATAATGGAGGACAGTTGCTTAGGGAACCACTGATAAAGCAAATATCAGTGGTTGCAACGGTCAAAGTAAAGACAATGGATGATTTTAACTATCAGTGGATAGCTTTATCAGTGGATAAAACACTGATTTTGAACAACAGTGATTATCAAGAAAATGAAAGAACAAGGGTTGACTATCAGCAGTGGACAATATTTAGGAAACAGATGTTTGAACAGAACAGTGATTAGGAGTAAGGTAATGGTAAGGATTTGAGGGCTATTATGTCAGCAACTGTTAGTGCAACAGTGGATAAACTTTTGACAGCTGTTTTGAACATCTGCTGCTCTGATGAAAGAAATGATTTTGTCTTGTGAAACCACAATATCATGTTCAACATCTGTTGATGGTGATTATGAAATATCTGCAAAATTGCTATCTTCAACAAAATACATTTTAGATGCAAATTGTCAAGTTTAATATGTCAGCAGTTTTTACAGGAATTTGCATTCAAGGTTTTGCCACATGTCTATTACAAGTTTTGAAGCTTTTATAGATTACAGACAGTGGTTTAGTACCCCAGATGATGGAAACCTTTTTACTATGGCTACTCATTTTGTGTCATGATATTTAAATTAGAACATGAGTACCAAGTATTTTAAGGTCTGTTAGCAATCAATCTCTTATATGTGTTAAAACAAACTTGAGTTTGACATGACCTTGACACTTGTACCATTTCCTTTTTGACCTATTTTCAAGGATAATATCACCAAAAATAAGGGTTCTATATCCTGACAGGTGTTTGAAACTTTTGCTATCAAAAACAAGTAAAAGTACAAAATATATCACTCTTAAAAAAATAAAGAATAATATATCCTGTTTTATTTGAGAAAAACTTTTTCAAGAAAAATAATTAAAGGTTTTTCTGAAAACTGCATCAAACAGGATCTGGTATATTTTCTAATTAAGCTCATAATCGCATCACTCTCAAGTTTTATGAAAATGGTCAGTGATTTGAAAATGTAATAACCACTGTTTGAGACCATTTTCTTGTTAATTGATTGCAAAAAAAAATGAGGAGGCATGTTCACATAAGTTTTGAAAGTTCGGTTATAGACTTTGTTACCATGTGATGGCTTTGAAAAACTTGTCTAGTCCTCTTGTAAGTTTAATCACTGGTGATACTATTGTTACCTGAACTTTCCTGAATCAATGAATTCACACTTTTGCTTAATGACCATTTTTCACCCAATTTTGGACTCTTAAGTGTTTTACATTTATGCTCTTTTCTTTTGACTTCAAAAGTTTTGAGATAAACACACTTTTGAGTTTTTGTGATTTTTCTTCTTCCCTTTTTACCCTTCCCATTCATAAGTACTGAAATACTCACTAGGAGTTTTATTGAAGGAATACTTATTCCAGAATCATTTTGCAGCAATGTTTTGAGAGATCTGGTCATATTTGTACATGCTTATATCAAATCTCACATTACATATGATTTGGACTATTTTAACACCTGATTTTCTTAATGTATTTTTAACAAAGTTGATTTGGTCCTTTTTAACAGGATTCCCAACTTGTTTTTCAACACATAAGATCTAATAACTAAAGTTTTAATTTCCCTCTTTTTATGTTAACAAAAACACTAATGTTTTTACGAACATAGGTTTTTGTCGACCTGAGGTACATACTTTAGCGGAAAACATGATGGTTACAGCACAAAACTTCATAACAACAATTGAAATAAATTTTGTAAAGAAAATGATTATACCATAGTTATCAGACATATTTTCAGATCTGAAAACTATAGGTGTTTTAAGTATGACATCACTTGTTATGTGAAGTTTGTGTGTCTTATGACATCTTGGTTGTTTTACAGAGTTTTTTGAATAGCAACTTTGAACGTGATCACTCGTTACTCTGTTTTTCAACTAAATACGATCAACCTTAGCATCAATGAATTTTGAGCTGAACTGTTATGTCAAATTGACTGTTAGATCGAATTTGACTGTCCATGCTCTGATACCAATTGTTAGGATCGAAGGCTCTCATGATTGTGTTTGTTTGTATAATTTGAACAATGAATGAATATGAAATAATGTAAAGTGCAGCGGAAATGGAAACAAACTTTATAAACACAATCAAAAGGGAGAATAGTTCTGATAAACACATGATTTTCATTAGGTCGAAAGATTACAAATCAAATCAAAAGATTACAATGCATGCTTACAACAAAACTCCCCCTCAGCCTGATGCTCCCTGGTTGATTGCACAAGATGAAAGGATTGGAGGAGATAGACTCGCTCAGTCAATCAAATGTAACAGTACAGGGTACTGTTCCATTTATAGGCAAATCAAACCACTGAAGCATCTAAGCTGGCGTCACCATGAAAGTGACATCTAACAACCTAACAACCTTTACCCACTGTTCTAATACAAACACTGCTAACTTAACCACTGATTCTATACAATATAAGTGACAAACTAAACTATTGCTTTCTCCTTCCATCAGCACTGATGTTTGACTATCAGTGTTTTCCTCAAAGTTGAGCAGTCCTTGAGTGGGCAGTTCTTTAATCAACAACAGTACTTAGATAGCATCAGTAGATTGAACCAGCAGTGTTTAATTCTTAACAGTCTTCAGGGCTTCATCAGCAGTTTTGATGGACAGCAGCTGTTGTATACGGACAGTGGATAGAGGACATCAGATGTTATAAACACTTTCAAGGGGAAAGCTTGGTGTAAACTACTGCTTATAATGAATCCACTGTTGTGAACCAGTTTTGGCTCTAATTATATGTTCCTCTGATATGGTTCAATCCCAACATAACTGATAAACATTTAGGATTTTGGAAAGAATTTTTAAATAAAAATGTATCACAAAAAAGTGATAAAAAGAAGAATGACTCGCTTTGTAACTTTAGGTTCAACTAAAAGCCTCCTGGTATGAATCTTGGGTATAACTCCTGAGCTATTTAATAAAATATATAATGCACTCGCATTAAGTATAATAACTCAAATTCAACTTTTATCAATACGTCACGAGACGGAACCCCAACGTACTTAGTCGGGCAGAGCCTTGACATACATTGGTGGGTCCTAAATCAATCGGACAAGGTATCGACTCAATGATCAGGGGTTAAAACACTTAAAACGGGACAGGGCTTTATTATTATTATTATATATAAAAAATAAACATTATAGAATTTTAGAGAGACAGTGAAAGCTGGCGAGAAGTAAGCAGGGGAAGTGTGCAGAATATGAATCCATGTATTGATGTTTATACTAAAAGTTCCAATCGTAAAGGCCAAGAAAAGAATCCTTATACATACACACACGTATACTCCTTTCATTTAATGCAAATAGTCTGATTCTGTTTTGAAATCATACATGCAGACGCATGCATGCAAAATGAAATTCAAATGTAAATTTAGATTTATTAATATTTTATTATTATAATTAATCCAGCTGCTTCACTTATTTGGCGCTCATAACTTCTAAAATATGATGTTTTATAAAACAATGAATATGTCATTAGAACGAAAATATTTGTGTCTACATTTTGACCCAAGTTTCATTAAAAACGGGGTAAGTTCAAATATAATGTATTTTTATAGTTAAATTATTAAACGGTTCCTAGATCCGTCTAGGTACTTCATATTTCTAATAGTCAACTTACTCATACTCTACCAGTCTATTAATATAAGTTTTTATATACTTTATTTTAATATAAAAATAGAAATATCACACACACACACACACACACACACATATATATATATATATATTGGGCTTTACCCATTGGTACTATGTTACTATACCTTACAACTTTTTATGAAATTTTAGACTAAACTTCTCAAGGTACACATATATGAAAACTATAAGAATAAAATGGGTCGAATAATTATATTAAAAATAAAACTAATTACTGGTGTTATATTAATAATTTTTATATACCTATAACTCTTATATGATAAAAGTGGAAAGGTTACAGCTCGATATACTGCAACTTCTGCAAAATATCTGGACATAAGGAAGAAGACTGTAGGAAGAAAGCTAGCAATAGAATATGCTACAATTGTGGAGAAAATGGTCATATTAAACCGAATTGTCCAAAACTAGCTCTAGCAGCAACCAGCAAAGTTAAGACAACCGAAGGACCCAAGAGGAATGCCAAAGCATTCGTTCTGATAGCCGAAGAAGCCAAGATGATTCCGGATGTGATTGCTTGTCACATTGTAGGTCCCTCTCGAGGATGAGATAAAAACCTTTTCCTTGTTATATCAAACACACTAGCGAGTGCGGAATCCAAGCTAGCATGCAACCGAGAATTTATACGAGAACAAGCACAAACACAAACACACAAGATTCACCGATTAACACCACATGTATTAATACGAATGAAGGGTCCGGTTACAAGCTCAATGTTTACAGAAGTGTTCTATAAACTCTCAAAGTGTGTGTGTTCTCCTGTCTCTCTGTTTCTCTTGTGTCCACTCCCCTTTTCTGTCTAACTGACGAACTGAACACAACACATGGGTATATATACCCGAACACAGCAGGTCTGGTCGAAGGATCATGCAGACTGATCGAAAGATCATCTGTCGACCACAAACAGCTCGAAGGATACACATATACCTCGAAGGATGATATCCTTCGAGGTCCATCTATCGAATGCTGTCTTTCGAGCTCATCATCGAAGGATATAAACTATCCTTCGATGATCTATCCTTCGACACACACAACTAACAACCAATGTGCTAACTGTTTGGCCAAGTCAAACCAGGAGGATGGTTGACTTGGTCAAACTTACATCGAACGCACATTGTAACAAACTAAGACGTAACCCAGACTAACATAAGACATCGTTTTGTATCATGACGAAATATAGACAAAGTACAGACACAAGTGCACCAACAAACTCCCCCTTGGCTGTAGCTTTGTCTCGATCTTCGTGTCTTCAAGTCTTCAAGGCCGAGTCGAACCGACCCGAGTCGCGTCCACACAAAGTGCATCAACAAACTCCCCCTTGGACGCTACTCGTGATGGTTCGTCTTCTATGTCTTTCATGTCGGAGGATCTTCAAATTCTTCACGCGTTGAAAGCAGAAAGTGTATCAACAAACTCCCCGTTTCATGTAGAAAGTGTGTTGACAAACTCCCCCTTAGATTGAACTCTCCATTGAGTCCTGCTCGTGAATCTTTTGACTTGACAATTCTTCAGATCCTTGTGGTGTTGAGGAAGGGACAGCGGCAACTCGATCATTTTATCCTTTGAGTGCCTCCACTTCGTGTCTTCATTCCAAAGCTTTTCATCGAATATGTTCTCCTCGCCTTTAGCATCTGCACATGCAAGAAAGCTAAACGCATAATGAGAACAACCGCTTGGAATATAGTTAATATTTAAACTAATGACACTTATGAGATCAAATCTCAATCAAACACCAACCGACAGCAGTTTGAAAGTTTAGAAAAATATTCATTTTAATCCTCTAACTTTCAAAACTCGTTTAACTTCGACTGTTTATGAAGAAGCAGTTGTTTTCCAGCTTACGATCAGGATTTTGGGTAGGATAGACTCGAGTTCCAACATCGGTCAATCAAAATAAACTTGAAGAAAAATCTTTTTGGATTTTATAAAGTTTAAATTAAAACACACCTAAAATCTTTTTGAAATTTTCATTTTTCAAAGTAAAGACGGAAAACAATAAATAAATATATACCAAGATACATAAACAGGAACATTAAATAAATATTTACAGACATTTTTTTTTTTTTTTTTTTGCGAGTTTCGAGGGTAAGAGAATCATATCAGTGTACGGTCATGTCCAAAACGCTCTTGTTGTTCAATTTGTTAACATTAAGATAAGCATCCTATAACGATTATCGGTATTGTTGTCCACTTAAACTCAACTTATCAGATGTAATCATGGCGAGGGGATACGTTAAGGTATAATTTATACTTACCGACCGGTGTTCATCCACATCACGACACATTCCCGTATCAAGGTATGCACGAGGATTCATCTTACCGGTGAGTATACCGATTATCATCTGTTTGACCGTATATGATGTGAGATTCTCACTTATTTTGATTGAAAACAAGCCCTATGTGATATAATCACTTATTGATGAGGAACTTGATTTTCAGATGCATGAGGGCACAGGAGCAAGTCCGTGAACAGGTCAGTACTTTCGTACAGCAGAGAGACGAACTTGACTCCCGGATGAATGTGATATATTATCACTTATTTGTTTGGACATGTGATTGTTGATCACTTATTGAGGTCGTATGCAGTATGTACACGTATGTATAGTATCATGGAAGATCTAGACTTGCGTCCCCGTTATTTTTCGGTAAAAGATACAACCATGATACCCAGATGATAAGCAGCATAAAGACCGAAAATCTCAGAACCTCGGCAATCTCTCAAACGAAATTTCGGTACTAAGACCATATGCCAATGAATGGTTCCCACCCAGTCTTCAGTCAATTTAAGTTTATATCACCCTGCACACTTTAAAATGATTGTGAGCCTACCGATACATCTTATATAGAGCTGCTTATCGTTTTTCATTTAAGGTTTAAAGAGGTTTAGACAGACCACTGATGTACTATCATTTTCTCTTTTGCTCGCCAGGAAACTCATTTTTGCTTTTCTATTGTTTTTGTGTTTTTGAAATTTTTCGATGTTTTTGGATTTTCAGATTTTGGATTACTCCCCCTAAAATCAATAAACTAAGACAAATTTAAAATACAAAGGTATTTACAAAAATGATTTTCCGATGTTGGTTAACTCATGTTTTACCTCAATGCCGTTTACCAAAATTAATTTTGAATCAGAAAAGATTTATCAAATTTTGGAAAAATGAGTTGGCATGTCGGTAAGCAGTGCGGACCATGACAACATTGTCTGGCCAAAGAGTGCTGTATGAGATAATAATTCACAAAGCAGCTTAAATATCGACAAGTATAGGAGAGATTAGAAATTCAAAACCGTATCCTTCAACTGCTTCATGCATTGCAAGGAATCTGAGAGCTCTCCCAAACTGAATATCCACCCGGTGTGAATTTCAAAGTCGATTTCGTAGCTACTGAAATCCCTTCACAGCAACAAGATCAAAAACCTTTGGGTCCGGCTGGTCGTCCACATTGCGCCAGCGAAGGTCTTTGTCTTTCTCTTTCAGAAGTAGTGTGCGGTTGTTCAACCCATGCCAAGGCGTCCGCACACCTGGTTGGTTTGTTCAACAAACACATTTTCTTCAATCACACCACGAAGAAATGTACACTGCACGTTCATCTTGTAGATTGTTGAACTTCAGACGTGCTGCAGGTGCGTACATTTTGATTTGAATCTATCCCGGAGACCCGATCAAAGCCTTGAACATTCACATTTTGAAATGATTTTCATTTTGTCAAAGCTTTTCAATTTCTTTCATCAGACATTTCTTTTTCCCTTTTCTTTTCCTCTCCATCAAAGGCAACAATTTCTTCTGTCGCCTATCTTGTGCAAGGATGCTCCACTATCAACAATCTTACGACTATCGAAAGTTCCTCCTGGAATATCCTACACACTCACTCAAAAATTAGTTGGAGAGAGGGACCCAAGCCTTTGTGGACTTGGGTCGTCCTTGATCATCAAGAAAAGTGATTTCAATCACTTGATGATTAGGAAAAAGAACCTGCGGTGCTCCCCCTGACTGAATTACCTGTTTTTGTTTCCAAGCTGTTTGTTCTTTACCAGTATTTGCATTAATTGTTTTAGCATTTACTGGTTTTACAGTTTTAGGTTTTGCTTGAACAGGTTCTTCTTCTTTGACCTCTGATTTTAAGGCCTTTTCAATTACCTTTTGATTCTTTTGTTTTAACTTCTTTTCCCTTTCTTTCAAGACACGTGGATCTTGTTTCGGGGGAAATGATCGTTTTTGGTAATTGGTTTCTTGGGGAGCACTTGTTTTTGTCTTCAACTTTTGCAGGTATGGACAGTATCTTACAATATGCCCAATTGTGCCACACTCAAAGCACATTCTCCGCTCTACAAACCTCGGAGAAACACGTTGATGACCAGACTGAGAACCAGACAATGAACTTTGTGATCTAGACGTGCTTGGACCTAAATCACATCCGTTGGTGTGTTGGGTGTAATTATTCTGATCATTTCGTTTTAAAATTCTAACTTGTTTTATAAAATCAAGGTTAGATTTATCCTGAAATGTTTCAAGTTTGTCTGAACCCGTGGATCCAACAAAGTTCACTTTCGGTTCTCGTTTCTTAACAGGAGCTCTTTTGTTTTGCACCCATTGTTGTTGAACCTTAGGTGCTTGAACATTCTTGCTCTGAGCCTTCTTTCCCTGTCCCTTACCCTTTCCGGAGTTGACTTGTTGTTTTCGCTCAACTTGTAGTTTTTGGTTTCCGTATTGTTTTCTAATTTGGTTACACGGAATTGGATCACATTGAGTGACGGTAACTTTGCCACTTTTGTTTCCCAAAAACTTGTCAGTACATCCTTCAAAAATTTGCTCAATTAAATCTTGATTTACATTTTTAATTGGAAAATCTTTGTTAGAGTAAATTTTGTCATCTCCTTTGAGCGTGTACAACAAGTTATTCCCTTCACTGCTTGATACAAGGGACTCCATTGGTTTTGACATTTCAGTCTTACTCGGTTTCACTGGTGGATCACACAGGATGTGATTCTCAATTGGAATATCTGTTGTAACCGAGTTAGACTGTTGTTTCACAATTACTTCAGATTCATCATCCGAAGAATCAGCATCCTCAACAATGGGAGGACTCTGTTCCTTAACACATGATGAATCTGTCACATTCTCAGATTCAGATTCAGTTTCAGATTGGCCCGAGGATGATGTACCAGTTGTGAACCCGAGGCCTGCTGCAAAGTCATCTAGACCGAGTGGCACAGTAGGTTCAAAACGGGGCATATCCTCGTCATCAGGCAATTTGGAGTAATTGTGATTCATTGGGGGAGGACATGATTTGAATCCCATACACTTCTTATCCCCCTTTTTCTTTTGAACATCAATAATGTGATCCAATACATAGCGGGAATTGGAATAACTTTCCAATTTCTGCTTGATTGTTTCACATTCACATCGAGCGGTTGCCAATTCTACCATCTGCTTTTCAATTGTGTCTATAAGATCATTGTTAGCATGTTGTTTTCGCAAAACAGCTTTTTGTAATTCTGAAACATCATGTCTTAATGACGCAATTGTTGTTTTAAATTCCTTTTCATTTCTGGTTAAAAACACGTTAGCTTCAGCTGCTTTAGAAAGATTTACAATCAATTCTTGATTGTGTTTGGATAGGATTTCAATCTGACCTTCCTGTTCAGCATATTTAACATTTAAACTATCACAATTTTCACAGCTAACTACAGTGGGTTCATCGACACATACCTGACCTGATGAACTGTGGACATTAGCCATAAAGGCTGAATGGAGAGAAGACGAAGAGTAAGCAGCTTGATCCATCAATTTAGATCTTCTTTCAGTTCCTGCTGCAGCTTCTTTCAAAAGCTCATCAATATCTGCATCGACTGACGCACTTGATGTCACATCCACATGATCATTTCCTGAAGTGGAGGATTCTTCATCTGAGCTTCCACTATAACCAGAACTGTCTTCATCTCCAGAAGATGCAACACCATTGGTGGAAGATTCTCCACCACTGGCGTGCTTTAAATCCTTTACGACTTCAGCAAAACATGCTGTTCCACCATTTCCTCCTTCTCCAAGCTGAAGCGACCAATCACAACCCTCATCTATTTGAACTAACAGCCCCCGGTTGGTATTTGATGACCCTGCTTGGCCTTGGTTGTTGACAGGTATCAACGTACGAACATTGTTCCTGTTCTGGTTCTGCTGGTTGCCTTGATTTCTGAAGGGATTTTGGTTTCCATGCTGAGCTGGTCTTGTGCATTCCCTTTTGAAATGACCCCGTTCACCACAGTTAAAGCATGTTACAGCTTGCTTGTCGAACCCATACTTGGTATCTTTCTTGCTTTCCAAGTTGGTTCTCCCCGTCCTTTCCATAAACTCCTTAGCTCTTCGAATTGCACTAGCAAGAGCCCATTTGATATCCATCATTTCAAACTCTTCTTTATCCACTTGCTGATAATCTTCATTGGTTAGATTGATATTCCCAATCTGACCTGCAACTAATCCACTATATGCACTAACCAAGGTATTTAACATCTCCATATGCTCCTTGGCTATTTCGACACTGACTTTGGAAAAGTTGGAAGTATCTAATCTGACAGTGTTCGGATTGGAAGTGGCTTGAAAGTTTGACGAGCTTCCATAAAACCCTTGCTGTTGCGGTTTTTGCTGCTGAGCTGTCGGTTGCACATTCGGTCTTGAAAACATCGTGTAGGCTGAAGGATCAAACTGATCTGTTGTTGAAGGTCCGGTGTTAGAAACGAAAGCTGTTTGAAGCTTCGCGTGTTGAGAGGCTGGTCTTTCTCCACTGATACCTCCTGCAATCCCAAAGTACATTTCTGGATTTTGAGGAGTTTGTGTTCTTTTTGCCTTCAGCTTTTCTTCTACATCCTTATTCTCCAATTTTTGAATCAACTCATAAACGTTGATTGTGTCTAGAACACCATTTTCTTTGAGAATTTCAAGATAACTGCTCCACTTTGCTGGTAAGCTATCAGCGAATCTCTTCACCATTTCTTGTGGAGTGGCAGTGACTCTAAAACCAAACATCTCGCTCAACAAGTGATGAAACCTTGTAGATAACTCTGCCAAAGTCTCATTCTCCATACACGTGAAACCTTCAAACTCTTTCTTCAGTAATTCTTGCTTGATCTTTCTAGATTGAGCATTTCCTTCACACCGTAACGTGAGCATATCCCACAAGCTTTTAGTAGTCGTGCAGTAAACAAACTGGTGGTAAATGTCTTTGTGAAGAGCTTGTGTGAGAATCATGAATGCCTTCTTTTCTAACTCAAATTTCTTCTTATCATCATCAGACATAGTGCTGTAAGTTTCTGGATTAGATCCTGCAACTTCCAAATCATGGTCAAATGCGGTGAAGAAGCACATCCATAGATCTTGACCTTGCCCCTGAACATAAGTTCTCAGCCTTTCTTTCCACCATCCCCAATCATTAATATGATTTAGTTTTGGCGGCTTTGTGCTTGTACCAGTCTCACTATCGTTCTGCATCATAGATTGAATGCTGTTGCTTTGATTTGTGACCAATGCCCATTGATTTGCAGTTATCATTGCAGCTTGAGGTGGGACAATAGCCTGCATCCATGCTTTGCTGAAATCTGACGCAGATTGCGTAGCGGATGATTGCGTAGCTGATGATTGTGGAGTTAGAGTCCACGCGGATGGGTCCCACTGACCGTTTGTTCCCATTTTATAAAAATTAATATATTAAGTGAAGATTGATTTAAAAATGAAAACAAGTTTTCTATTTAAAAATTTAATTTTCACAAACTATGTTAATATTTCGAATGATAACAACTAGCCGAAGGATCTTGATCGAAAGACCTGAAACACACAAACTGTTAGACTTAAACAAACAAGGATCGAAAGATCACACCTGTTCGAAGGATCAACAGTGTTCGAAAGATCACTGTTGAGTTTCGAACAATGTTTTCGAAAGATTCTCCAACGAAGGATCCTTATCCTTCGAAAACGTACTGTAGACCGAAAGATGATTTCGAAAGATGACTTCGAAAGACTCCCCAGTCGAAGGATCCTAGTCTTTCGAAAATGAGCAGAAGACCGAAAGATGTATGTTTCGAAAATATTCCTTGGAACGAAAGATAAGTCTCACACTTCGAAGGATGCTCGAATGATGACTATCTGTCGAACCTCCTTTGGTCGAAAGATGATCTTTCGACTTCGAAGGATATCTTTCGATCGGTTCTGACACAGTTGACAATCGGTGACAAGTTGGTGAAAAGTTGATGGGTTGGTAAATCTTTCGGCAGAAAGTATGGTCAGACCATGCTTTTCTGCAAAAACAGATTTTGTATGATTATTTTAAACAGTTCCCTTTTCCAATACACCAACAACTTTCGAAAATACCTAAACAAGATCAAAAGATGTAAACTTTGAAGAACACTTGAAGATATTATGAACACAAAGGGTTTTCCGGTAAAACTACAAACTTCCGAACAAGATTTAAACCGGATAAATAAAGTTTTTCAGAAAATACAACTTTTCAAAACCCGAAAAACACCCAAGAACACCTCGGTTTTAACAAGGAGAAGAGCCAAAGCTCTGATACCACTTGTAGGTCCCTCTCGAGGATGAGATAAAAACCTTTTCCTTGTTATATCAAACACACTAGCGAGTGCGGAATCCAAGCTAGCATGCAACCGAGAATTTATACGAGAACAAGCACAAACACAAACACACAAGATTCACCGATTAACACCACATGTATTAATACGAATGAAGGGTCCGGTTACAAGCTCAATGTTTACAGAAGTGTTCTATAAACTCTCAAAGTGTGTGTGTTCTCCTGTCTCTCTGTTTCTCTTGTGTCCACTCCCCTTTTCTGTCTAACTGACGAACTGAACACAACACATGGGTATATATACCCGAACACAGCAGGTCTGGTCGAAGGATCATGCAGACTGATCGAAAGATCATCTGTCGACCACAAACAGCTCGAAGGATACACATATACCTCGAAGGATGATATCCTTCGAGGTCCATCTATCGAATGCTGTCTTTCGAGCTCATCATCGAAGGATATAAACTATCCTTCGATGATCTATCCTTCGACACACACAACTAACAACCAATGTGCTAACTGTTTGGCCAAGTCAAACCAGGAGGATGGTTGACTTGGTCAAACTTACATCGAACGCACATTGTAACAAACTAAGACGTAACCCAGACTAACATAAGACATCGTTTTGTATCATGACGAAATATAGACAAAGTACAGACACAAGTGCACCAACAAACTCCCCCTTGGCTGTAGCTTTGTCTCGATCTTCGTGTCTTCAAGTCTTCAAGGCCGAGTCGAACCGACCCGAGTCGCGTCCACACAAAGTGCATCAACACACATCCTAACCGATGGCGGAATCATCGGGGCGCGGCACTAGGCGAATCAGATTGCTCAAGAGAATCCATAACAACTAAATTGCGACAGTATTTAATGCGTTCATTATCCCATACTAAGAAACAATTACAATCACATAAGTTGTCACGAATTTTATGTCCTCTTAAACAATTAAAATTCGACAACCTAGATTTTAGGTGAGTTTCTAGACTTCCTTGCTTCATTTGATGTAGACTGCAACTAAACCTGCAACATACGTTAAAACAACGTCAATACAAAAGTATTGGCGAGTATACAAGTTTTGATAGAGTAGCGTAAATAGTTAAAAGTGCTGCGAATTACCAAATACATAAACGGAATACCTCAACATACATGCATACAAGACAGATACTACCAGCTAAGTCACTCGAATTGCGATTGTAATTTCTATTCATCCTAACTAGACCCCGTCGGGTGCTATAGTACTATACTAGTTAAGGCGGGACCTCGCGAGTATAAGTCCTAACACATATGTAACTAGCATCACGTGTAAATATGCATAACAGTTATTCGCAAGTGATAAATAGTTTGATTGAATAATTCGTTTTGATAAATTTGATTTAATAGGAACATATGTTACACCCAAAATGTTCGAGTATACTCACAGTCGGTGTTCGGCAACCAAACACAACTTGGTTGGATTGAAGGGAGCGCTGAGAGAGATTAGCCTGAACAGTTTCGATAGCATAGACGATAAGTGGCGCGTGAAATGGTGTGATGTGACAATGGATCGGACGGCAATCCGATCAGGTGGCAATCCGATCGGATGACAATCCATTCGGGCGGTCACCCGATCGGGTGGCCACTCGATTGGATTGTCATCTCGTTTGGAATGGATGTATTTGTGTATGATGGCTTGTCTTTTGAAGTTTTCGTTGTAGCATTTTGAAAATAGAGAAATATCTCTACCCTTCAGGTCGGTCGATCGAACGGTCGTTCGATCGATCGGACAGCAATCCGATTGGCGAGACTTCTCAAGTTGAGAACAAGTTCACAGCAGGACGGTCACTTGATCGGGTGGCAATCCGTACGTACTGGACATGTTGAAAATTGTTTAAGTGTTGAAGTCAAACATCTCATGGTCAGGTGGCAATCCGTTCGATGTTCAACCCTCAGAAGTGGAAATTATAGTTAAGTGTGGGACCCAAGGTGCAAGCCGATCGGGTAGTTGTCCGGTCGGGTGGCAATCCGATCGGACGACAATCTGATTGGATGACAATCCGTCCCAGTTGACCCGATCGTCTTCATACTTGGTTGTTTGCGGTTTTGATCGAGATAACGTGATAACGTGCTAAACAACAGAAACTCGTCAAGACACAAGTGACCCGTTCGGACAGGAACCACCCTAGTCCGACCAGTCTGCTGTTCGAGACGGTGTTTCATGTTTAACCCGAAATCAGTAATCTCTTGGATAGATTCCAGATCTTGAACCAACACTTCACTAAGAATAAGTAGAAGATCAGAACAAGCTCTGATTCTATCAGTTTTGAGTGCATTGAGTGTAAAAGATTTGAAAGAAAGTTGAAAAAGTTTCTTTCAATCCTTTTATCCTTGAAGGTGTTTAGATCTATGCGAAATCGTTGTAAAATCATGTGGAAATCCTTTAGATCCGAGTTATTCTTGGTGGAATGAGGCCAATACTTGAAGTTCATAAGAACTCCATGATTATATCACCCTAAAACACCTCAAATATGTTGATTTTACGGTTGAAAGTTGATATTTAAAGGTGAAAAAGATGAAGACGTGTGTGTAGATCAAAGAAGTATAAGATTTGAGTTGAAAACTTACAAGAATCGCGAGAAATCGAGAGAAAATAGCCCCAAAGCGTGCTGGTCGACTAAGAGCAGTCACATCACTGTTCAAGTAATGTGACAAGTGCTATTTATAGGTGAAGTGGTGTGGAGGAGATGAAGTGCAACGGATCGGATGGCAATCCGATCGGGTGGTAATCCGATCGGGTGGCCACTCGATCGATCAGTCACTCGATCGGTGGTCTCCGGCGTGTTGCGTTTCTATGTTTCGTTTTGTTCTTTAAACTTTTCGATAGTTTGGTTACACATTTTCATACCCACATTCATATATCTATTATAATTAGTCACAAAGGGTCGTATAAATATCCACATTTCAAACTATGCGTTGCGATAATCAAGTTGCGCATTTCGAATATGCGTTGCGTGGTGACACATCATGGCTATCGAGGAGGGTAGGATAGGTCCTCACTCAACGTCATCGTGAGTGTTAGTACGTGCGATGTGATGTGTTATAGCGATAAAGTATGCGTAATATGCGAAAATACCGCAAAATAGCGATGTATGCGATATAGCTACATTATGATCCGAATCTCTGGTGCTAGGCGTAACGAGTATTGCGAGTTGTAACAACGCACGAATGTGCCAGTTGTTACAGTCTCCCCTGCTTTAGGAAATTTCATCCCGAAATTAATCCACCAGAAGGGTCGCTAGAGTTGATGCGAATGAGTGAGTAGCTGTAAAGCGTCAATATAGGCAAGCGATCAGTTGAGTTTCGACGAGCGAGAGCGGGAGATCGATTGAAGATTGATGAGAGAAAGCGTTGTGAAGTCTAGGTGAGGGCGGTGAGTAAGACAATTCGTATTAACAAAAGATGGCAACACACAAAAAGCGATCCAAAAGTGTTTTGAATTCTCGAAAAGTTGATTAATTCGAAAAATCTTTCCTAGTGCGGAGTTAACTATTTCGATGTTCACACCAGTGCTATGAGAGGTTTTTATTAGGTTACTAAAAGAATTCAGGGTGGTTAAAACTCGTCTTATGAAATTTTCTCGTCACGCGGCATTAACTTGAGTCGTTTGTCACACCAACATTACAAGATAATCTCGTTTTGTAAGAAAAGCTTTGTTAACACAAAGGTTTTAGTAATATCAAAGTTTTAAATTTAAAGTCGGCCCCGCATGGCACTTTCCCACTAAAGTTCGACAACATGGCTAAAACACTTATATATAGGAAGTACCAGCAACGTATCCACCATGTTTTAGCCATATGGCTTCCGTCCCGTGAGGCGGTGTCATGTGTGTCGACATGGTACTGACGGATTTCGATTCCCTCGGTCCAAGCGAAAGATGGTTGGAACAAGCGTAAGAGAAGGATTGAGCAAACTGAGCGATGAAGTCGTTTTCGAACTCAGTTTAGTGATACGAGCGAGTATGATAAGCGATAAGCGGTACACGATAATTGATAGCGCAATACAAACACAAACATAGTAGGCGAAGACGACGGCGATAAGCGAAGAGCGATAAGCGAAAAGCGACAGCGACAACCGTCGAGCGATAAGCGACGGTCGGCGCGCTGCTAGCGATGGAAACATGCGATTTGATTTGATTAGATTACACAACACCACAAATTTTAACTAACATTAGACCCCACATGGGCCTTTTTCCACAAAAGTCTGCTGACATGACTAAAACACTTATGTATAGGAAGTACCAGCGGCGTATCCACCATGTTTTAACCCTATCAGTTTCGTCTCGTGAAGCGAGGTCATGTGTGTTAACATATCACGGATAACATTAATAATGGTAAGCGATGGCGATAAACGTTAAGCGATACACGATGAGCGATGGAGCATTACACAAGCGATAGAGTGATACACAAGCGATAGAGCAATATACACAAGCGATATATCGAAACCCACGATATGCGATAGAGCGATGCACATAATAAGCGATTGAGCGAACACACAATAAGCGATTGAGATTGCGAGATAGATTCTAGCGATAATGCGATTGCGAGCGTGTTGACTTACGAAAAGTCTAGCGATTACACGCTTTGAGATGCGATTGAGACTGTTACACCTTGCGATGTAGTGTAGTGTGTCGAAAATAGATTCAATAGTATACTCGGTCTAATAACGTTCAACTTCCATGGCACTTTCTTCACAAGACATTGGTTGGCATGGCGAAGCACTTATATATAGGAAGTACCAGCAGCGTATCCACCACACGCCTCTGCCCCGTGAATAGGTGTCACACTGTGTCGACATGGTCAAGATGCTTATATATAGGAAGTACCAGTTGCGTATCCACCATGCTTGACCATGCTTTTAACGTTATGGCATCATTGAAACTCATTACGATCTCCGTGCACTGATCACAGTAATCCCGTGTGCACCCGTGATTAATTTGATCCTTGCACGTTTATCGTACTTCATCTCAAGAACGCATAGTAGGGGAAACACATTATATAGTACATAGTGCTAGTATTTAGTCCGTGCGCGAGTGCGAGAAAATGAGAGATAAATAGAGTCCAACTTGCGTCAAAAAATAGAACAAGTTCAGTATATAAAGGAAATTAACGGCGAAAATCATATTACTACAACAACATTGGAGGCGTAACTAATGTTGTTGTGAAGGACTTCTGCGGAGACTGCGATCGTTGCTGAAATTCCTCAAGTTTGCGACCCTGTGCGGCAGTGATGGTTAAGATGACCATACCAGTTGCAGTTTGTGCAAAAGAAACAGTTAGCTTCCGGCTGGTGATGATACGTACACATGAGACACAGGGGATGAGTTTCGTTGTAGTCGCACTTTGAGTGAACTGGAACTGCTTGTAGAGGTTCTGGTTGCGACAATTCAGTTGTTGAAGAGTTTGGGCTCATGGTCTTTCGTTTGCGGCTGGGTTGAGCTTCCTGAGGTGGTGTGTCGTCATCGGAGGACTCGTCTGAGGACTCACTTGAAGGATCGTTGGTAGAATCGTCTGAGGAATCGTCGGAAGAATTGATGACGATTGCTTGATGAGCTTGTTTGACAGGATTCTTGGAGAAAAATCCGTCCAAGACTCGTTTGTTGTTGAGTTCTGCGGCTAAGCGGTAGGTTTCTTCAATAGTAGCAGGTCTTGCAGCTTCAACAAAATCGCCCATACACTCAGGCAAGCCACGAATATACTTCGTGATGGCTTTTTCTGAAGTGTTGACTTGACTTGGGCAGATTATGCTAAGCTGTTTGAACCTTACGGTGTAGCCAGTATTGTCACCTTCGACTTGCTTGATTTCCCAAAAGTCGTCTTCTAGCTTCTGGACTTCGTGGGGAGGGTAGTACTCTTTCTTCATGAGCTCTTTCAGCTTATCCCAAGAGAGAGCGTAAGCTGTGGAGATCCCACGTTTGTTACGTTCGGCTGTCCACCAGTGGAGTGCTTGCGATTGAAATACTCTGGTAGCGCAAGTAGTACAGAAACCATCGGGACACCCACTCTGACGAAGGGTAACTTCGATAGAATCGAACCACTGGAGTAGCTGGGACACACCTCCTTCACCTGTGAACTCCATCGGGCCACAGGCTTTGAAGAGGAAACCAGATTGTGGCGCTTCCGTCTTAGAGTCTTCCGAGGTTCGAGAATTGCTGAGAGAGTGCACTTGAGCGGCAATCTGAGGAATGACCTTGGTCACTTCCTTGGCCACAAGCAAGGCAATCCTCTTTTCGGCGCTTCGTTTGGCTCTTCTCCTAGTTGTTTGTCTCGAGGTAGAGTCGTTGGAAGATATCTAGACAGAGAGAGATTTGGAGTGAGATTCGATCATAATGATTTTTTTATTTTTGTGTTGCGATTGAGCGCGATCAAAACTTGTTACGAGTAATATAATAGATATCATGTAGGAGCCATATAGGAGACACGAGATTCCTAAGTTCTCACACAATTGATTCGTTTTGTACATATAGTTAGTTGTAGTTTATACATACACACATACATGTCGGTGTAGATTGCACGAGGACGCGATGAAGAGGGAGAGCGAGAGCGAAATCGAGTAATTAGACATTAGTTCTGTTGCGAACATTTGGTTTTCGTTTTAGATTGCGATGGCTGTGCGTGTTGTGCGTTTACAAAGCAGGGTGCAAAAATCGATAAAGTGTAAAGTTTTAAATCGTAGCCACATAAGCGTAAATAAGTTCAGTAAAGCGTAAAATCGGAAAGTTATAAGCGAGAAACATAGATAGAATGCCTCGGGTGTTTAGGCATCGACTACCCAAGGTAACCCAACTATACCCAACAAGTTCGTGCACACGCGTTGCCCTAGAAGGCTTATGCTTCCACTGGGATGCAGCTCATGGCATTCGTCTTCCTAGGCATCGCGTGGCTCAAGTTATCGTTATAATCGAGTCCTTGGTGAGGGCTTTTGAAGACCATTTTATAGAGAGGGGAACGATTTATTAAGTTACGGGTTTCACCCCTGGCTTAACAACTTCGTTCCTAGCTGTGGTTATGCTCAACGAGTGAACTCGGGAGTTCCACTATATTTCGAAATGGAGACTTTCGCTGAGATATGGATGTCACTCCTAGCTCAACGGAAAGTCCTCGTGATAGAAAAATGCGCTGAGTGAGCGATCTTATCGAGAGTTTTTGGTTTTCACGCCTGATCTCGACTGGACCACTCAGTTGTGTTATGCTAATATTTTCGAAAACGTGTGTATTGTGTTGGCCTTAGGAAAGGCTAAGTAATATTCTAGCCTTAGGAAAGGCTCTTCGTGTGAAATTGTAGTATGCGGCATTCACGCGAAGTAGTAGTTTTTAGCGAATTCGAACGAGAGTATCAAGTAGGCCCGAACAAATCCTACGAGATTCCTACGAGTCGGCCTGTTGGTACTTAGACTATAGACTAGGTCATTTCTAAGACATCGACCCAGACTAGGTCGAGTCACAAAACATATGTTAAAACAACATCAATACAAAAGTATTGGCGAATATACAAGTTTTGATAGAGTAGCGTAAATAGTTAAAAGTGCTGCGAATTACCAAATACATAAACGGAATACCTCAACATACATGCATACAAGACAGATACTACCAGCTAAGTCACTCGAGCTGCGATTGCGATTGCGATTCATCCTAACTAGACCTCGTCGGGTGCTATAGTACTATACTAGTTAAGGCGGGACCTCGCGAGTATAAGTCCTAACACATATGTAACTAGCATCACGTGTAAATATGCATAACAGTTATTCGCAAGTGATAAACAGTTTGATTGAATAATTCTTTTTGATAAATTCGATTTAATAGGAACGTATGTTACACCCAAAATGCGATAAAAAGGGTTCGAGTATACTCACAGTCGGTGTTCGGCAAGCAAACACAACTTGGTTGGATTGAAGGGAGCGCTGAGAGAGATTAGCCTGAACAGTTTTGATAGCATAGACGATAAGTGGCGCGTGAAATGGTGTGATGTGACAATGGATCGGACGGCAATCCGATGGGGTGGCCACTCGATTGGATTGTCATCTCGTTTGGAATGGATGTGTTTGTGTATGATGGCTTATCTTTTGAAGTTTTCATTGTAGCATTTTGAAAATAGAGAAATATCTCTACCCTTCAGATCGGTCGATCGAACGGCCGTTCGATCGGACAGCAATCCGAATGGCGAGACTTATCAAGTTGAGAACAAGTTCATAGCAGGACGGTTACTCGAACGGATGGCTATCCGATCGGGTGGCAATCCGTACGTACTGACATGTTGAAAATTGTTTAAGTGTTGAAGTCAAACATCTCATGGTCGGGTGGCAATCCGATCGGATGGCAATCCGGTCGGACGGCAATTCGTTCGATGTTCAACCCTCATAAGTTGAAATAATAGTTAAGTGTGGGACCCAAGGTGCAAGCCGATAGGGTAGCTGTCTGGTCGGGTGGCAATCCGATCAGACGGTAATCTGTCCCAGTTGACCTGATCGTCTTCATACTTGGTTGTTTGCGGTTTTGATTGAGATAACGTGATAACGTGCTAAACAACAGAAACTCGTCAAGACACAAGTGACCCGTTCGGACAGGAACCACCCTAGTCTGACCAGTCAGCTGTTCGAGACGGTTTTTCATGTTTAACCCGAAATCAGTAATCTCTTGGATAGATTCCAGATCTTGAACCAACACTTCACTAAGAATGAGTAGAAGATCAGAACAAGCTCCGATTCTATCGGTTTTGAGTGCATTGAGTGTAAAAGAGTTGAAAGAAAGTTTAAAAAGTTTCTTTCAATCCTTTTATCCTTAAAGGTGTTTAGATCTATGTGAAATCGTTGTGAAATCAAGTGGAAATCCTTTAGATCCGAGTTATTCTTGGTGGAATGAGGCCAATACTTGAAGTTCATAAGAACTCCATGATGACATCACCCTAAAACACCTCAAATCTGTTGATTTTACGATTGAAAGTTGAGATTTAAAGGTGAAAAAAGATGAAGAAGTGTGTGTAGATCAAAGAAGTACAAGATTTGTGTTGAAAACTTACAAGAATCGCGAGAAATCGAGAGAAAATAGCCCCAAAGCGTGCTGGTCGAGTGAGAGCTGTCACATCACTGTTCAAGTGATGTGACAAGTGCTATTTATAGGTGAAGTGGTGTGGAGGAGATGAAGTGCAATGGATCGGATCGCAATCCGATCGGGTGGCTATCCGATCGGGTGGCAATCCGATCGGGTGGTAATCCGATCGGGTGGCCACTCGATCGATCAGCCACTCGATCGGTGGTCTCCGGCGTGTTGCGTTTCGATGTTTTGTTTTGTTCTTTAAACTTATCGATATTTTGGTTACACATTTTCATACCCACATTCATATATCTATTATAATTAGTCACAAAGGGTCGTATAAATATCCACATTTCAAACTCTGCATTGCAATAATCGAGTTGCGCATTTCGAATATGTGTTGCGTTGCGACACATCACGGCTATCGAGGAGGGTAGGATAGGTCCTCACTCAACGTCATCGTGAGTGTTTGTACGTGCGATGTGATGTGTTATAGCGATAAAGTATGTGTAATATGCGAAAATACTGCGAAATAGCGATGTATGCGATATAGCTACATTATGAACCGAATATCTGGTGCTAGGCGTAACGAGTATTGCGAGTGGTAACAACGCACGAACGTGCGGGTTGTTACATTTCTGGTACATTTTTAGTTAATGATGTTTATGCTAAAGTATTATTTGACTCTGGTGTAAACCAAAGTTTTATCAATACTTCTTTCTGCAAACTTCTCAATCAACCATTAACTAAACTTCAACAAAACTGTCTGGTGTAGACGGAAAATGGAGATCCCATCAAGATAAGTGAAATCCTGCAGGAAGCAAGGATAGAAATTCTAAACCATAACTTTACTGTTAATCTTTTTCCAATGAATCTAACTGGATTCGATGTCATATTAGGAATGGATTGGTTGGTAGCCAATCATGCGAGTATTTTATGTGATTAAAAGTCGGTACAAGTAAATACACCAAATGGTGAAAAGATCACAATTATAGGAGACAAGATAACCAGGTCAACAAAATTCATCTCTGTGATGAAAGCTGTAAGTTATGCAAGGAAAGGAGGAATGGTGTATATGATTTCAGTAATCATTAACACTAAGGCAAAAGAATTAAAAGATATTCCCGTAGTATCTAAATTCTCTGATATTTTTCCAGAAGAATTACCTGGATTACTGCCAGATCGATAGGTTGAATTTAGAATTCACCTAATACCAGGAACGACACAAATTGCCAAAACACCATATTGACTAGCACCAACGGAGATGCGGGAATTGAAGAAACAGCTTGACGAATTGCTAGAGAAATGTTTTATATAGCATAGCTCATCGCCATGGGGAGAACCAGTATTATTTATCAAGAAGAAAGATGGATCAATGCGCATGTGCATTGATTACCGAGAATTGAATAAGGTTACGATTAAAAATCAGTACCCAGTACCGAGAATCGATGATCTGTTCAATCAACTTTAAGGAGATCGATTCTTTTCTAAGATCGATTTATGTTTAGGATATTATCAATTGAAAGTACAGGAAGAGGACATTCCTAAAACTGCTTTCAGAACAAGGTACGGTCATTATGAATTTACAGTCATGCCATTTGGTTTAACGAATGCCCCAGCCACATTTATGGACATGATAAACAGGATATGCAAATCATACCTGGATAAATTCATAATTGTCTTTATAGATGATATTCTAATTTACTCTAAGAATAAGGAGGATCATGCGGAGCGTTTGCATATACTTCTAACATATTTGAGAAAAGAAAAGCTTTATGCTAAATGTCACACCCCGACCACGTAAAACAACAAAACGTGGCGGAAACGTCGGGGAGTGTTGTAACAGAATCATTGTTTCATAACACATGGAAATTGAAATATTGTTTTATTGATTAAAAGAGTTACAATGTCTTGACAATCAAAGAAACATAACATAAATAACTAGTCTTGCATCTTTTATTGTCGCTAAGGCCCAAGTCCGCCTAAGTGTATCTTGATAAATCCTATGCATCATATCCTGAAACACATGTGAAAATAGGTACGTCAGCATAAAAATGCCTGTGAGATACATAGGTTTTGTGAAAATAGAATTCATGACTTATGTTTAAGAAAATGTTTAGTCATGAACTTTGTAATTTGCTTTGTCTTGTAAATCATTTGAAAAGTGATAAATAAACCAAATGATATATATATATATATATATATATATATATATATATATATATATATGTATAAAAGAATAATACATGGTTAAGTAAATAACCAATTAAAATGAGTTTGTATTAGATAAGTTGTTTGTGAAAACAATGTATTGTGAAAAGTATGTTATTTCTATAAAATGTTATATGTCTAAATCGAAATGATTCAAATAATGCAACGATATGTAATACCATACAAGCACTTATATATAGGAAGTACCAGCGGCGTATCCACCATGCTTGTATCATATTACACACGCCTCGTTACTTAAATCACTTACTCAATCCAAACCATCAAAGTAGAATGTTTATGTATAATCAAATGTCAAAATGTTTGTGTGAAAACCATGTCAAATGTCTATATCTATGTCTAATGTAAATCATGAATTGTGTATATCAATGTCAAAAGGTTTATGTCTAATGTAAATCATGAATTTTGTATATCAATGTCAAAATGTTTATGTCTAATGCATATCATGTAATGTGTATCCAAAATATCATGTACGGTAAGTGAAATATATCAACTAAACCATATGTAAAATGTACAAAAACAAGGTATTGAAGTAAAACATGGTTTAAATCAAAGTTATGTTTTGTGGAACAAATGCATGCTATACTGATATAAACATCTATGCGGTATTGTGAAAATTCATACATCCAAGCCTTGCGACTGTAGAATAAACCCTAGCACAAAGTCTAAGGTCCACCTAGAAATGTAGTCGGATTCGGTCATTCCTTCCAATCCAAACAAACCCGGGATTTCAGGAATGGGAGTTGTCAAGTCCTATGGTACCAGGCGGCATGATCGGTGTTAATGAATGTACATTGTCCCATTTAAACAAACCAAATGTCATATCAAAATGTAAGCATGTGATGAATAATAAATGTACTAAGTATGCACACAATGGACATACATAGCATAGAATGTAATGTAAAATAATGTACTAAGTATGCACACAATGGACATACATAGCATAGAATGTAATGTGAAACGATGTACTAAGTATGCACACAATGGACATACATAGCATGAAATGTAATGTAAAACAATGTACTAAGTATGCACACAATGGACATACATAGCATGAAATGTAATGTAAAACAATGTACTAAGTATGCACACAATGGACATACATAGCATGAAATGTAATGTAAAACAATGTACTAATAGTGTACTAATGAACATAGCAAGCATATGATATGAAAACATGGAAAACATGAAAGTAACAAGTAGGCACATGTGTTTCACCCCAAAATGTTTGAAAAACAGTAAAAGAGGGGTCTATGTACTCACTTGAGATTTCTTAGTAGTCCTTGAGTAATAACCAAACAATGCTAGAGATCACGGAAATCAAACGGTACCTAATATAGGTAACTACATTAATAAACCGGACCTAAATCGGAGGATCGGCTAGAATGAGGGCTCATAAACCAAATGAGTATGGGAACTCGTGTAATATGGTTTAACAAAGCCTACATACTACAATGAAACCTAACCTAAGTGCTTACGACCCATTACGACCCGTTTAGGTAGCTTATGCTACTTTAACGCGTCGTTCGCGTGAAACGCGTTCGGAATGCCTAACTAGTTCTATGATAAGTAAAATATGCCTTAACATGTCTAATATTGTTACCAAATCAGTTTAGATACCAAAAGTTATGTTACATGTGCTTAAAATGAATTTTGGCGTTCAAAAGGGCATTTTGGTAATTTACCTAAGGCATATAAACTACCTATCATACAACTATTTAAACGAAGAGACCATAAGGTATAACCTCGGAAGGTTATTCCCTATATACTATGGTCACCTAATGTGTTTGGTCGAATCCTAATGATCGACCAAACGGGTCGGGTTCGAAAGTATAAGCGATTGTTTAGATCGCTTACCTTACGACCCTATATAAGCACTAAACTAAAAGTGATGAGCTAAGCATGTTAAAACATGCTTAACTAAGTTTAGAAAATAGGTTTGGTATCAAAACAAACGGTTTTGATACCCCAAGAGTAGTTTGGTTACAAAATACGCACGAATGCGCATTTTGGCCGACACTACGACTCGTCACTGAGCCTAGATAACGTGGTAATCAGTAGGTATAGTCACTAGGGACTATGACCATCGTGATTACGCTCACGTTATGAAGTTCAAATGAACTTCGCATTGACCATAAACTGGTCAATGCAGAAAGTCAAACAAAGTTTGACTTTCGGACTCGAAAAGCGATAAAAGAACGAAGGAACACTTACAAAGGGTCCCCGAAAGCTAATCTTGATCCAAGTAGCTCAGGTATGAAGCAATGGCTTCAACTTAGAGCTTTTAGATCAGATTTTGTGGGTTTTGAGTTGAATGGGGTTGGGTATTTATAGTATTTGGACAACCGTTAGGATCGTTTATCGAATACCGTGCTCGAATCTCATCCGTACATGTGTTGGAATGTTATGGTAACTCAATTTGCCCCCACCACCAGAGATTGACATGTGGCATTGGCCTTTGGAGTGTTGTCAAGATGTTAACAGCAGTCAAACGAGTTTCTGCATCTGACCCCTGCTTACGGACCGTAAGGGTGATGGCTTACGGTCCGTAAGCCATCAACTTTGGCAGAATTACACTTTTGGTCCCTGCACCTTGTTTCGTTGCGTAAAGGCACTTCTAACACCCGTCAAACCCAATTTCAAGCCCCACAATGATGTTAAGACATAGGGAACATGAAATATGCTTGAAAACATCTCGGATGTCGGTTCGTTTGGCCGTACGGTTACGATGTTCGGTTAATTATGACGGAAGTCGTAACGGACGCAAAAACGGTCCAAAATGCGCGACGAATGGAATTTTGACAAGCCAAACACTAAAGCATAATATTATAATGCTTACATAAATTTTTGGATGTCCGGATGTATTCAGAACGTAAGTTATGCGCGAAAGTGCAAACTTTTGCACCTTTTGACACTTTTAGTCCTTGAATGAGCCAAAAGTTTATTTTAGCACACCGAACCCCTCAAAGCCCATTTCTAAGCGATGTAAAGGGTATTTATGGTATGTTTAACTTATGGTCATGTTCCGGAATGTCTGTTACAGTTCAAATCGGCATACTTTCGCAGTGTGTCGAATTTAGTCCCTGTAAGCGATTAAACTTGATTTTGTCATACCAAAGCCTTCAAAACTTATTTATAAGTTATGTAAAGGTTATTTAAGGTATGTGAAGCCTATTTCACTATTCCGAAGTGTTCGTTGCATTAAACTGGTTATATTTACGCATCAGTGCGCGTATAACCTTCCAGAAAGCGATTTAAAGCTTGAAATCGAACAAGAATTGATATGTGCAAAGGATGCACATATTTATACAAATCCTAAGTATGAAATACAATATTTCATTGGTTTGGTATTTGTTTGATGGCCGTGGAGGCACAGGTGTCACACTAAATTCTCAAAATGCGAAATCTGGTTGCAAGAAGTGCAATTTCTTGGACATTTGGTTAATCATGAAGGAATTCATGTGGATCCCACAAAAATTGAGGCGATTACCAAATGAAAAGCCCCTGAGTCACCTACAGAAGTAAGAAGTTTTCTTGGATTGGCAGGGTATTATAGACGTTTTATTCAAGATTTCTCTAGAATGACGATTCCATTAACCAAGACTTAAGAAAGAATTTCTGGTGGATAGGAATGAAAAAGAATATAGCAAACTTTGTTGCTAAATGTTTAACCTGTTCGAAGGTTAAAGCTGAACATCAGAAACCTTCAGGGTTATTGTAGCAATTAGAAATGCCAATATGGAAATGGGAATTGATAACAATGGACTTTGTTACTAAATTACCCAAGACACGAAAAGGTAATGATATAATCTGGGTGATTGTAGACAGATTAACGAAATCTGCTCATTTCTTACATATGAAGGAAACCTTCAGTATGGAACAGTTAGCCAAGTTATATGTAAATGAAATAGTTTCATTACATGGAATTCCTTTATCTATTGTGTCTGACTGAGATAGCTATTTTACTTCTCATTTTTGGACAAGTTTCTAAAAAGTAATAGGAACCAGATTAAATCTAAGCATAGCTTATCATCCTGAAATGGACGGATAAAGCGAAAGGACAATTCAGACAATGGAATATATACTTAGAGCCTGTGTAATTAATTTTGTTGGAAATTGGAATGATCATCTATCTCTCATAGAATTTTCTTACAACAACAGTTATCATACCAACATCAATGCTGCACCATTTGAAGCCCTTCATGGACGAAAATGCCGAACTCCAGTCTGTTGGGCAAAGATTGGAGAAAAACAACTATTAGGACCTGAGATACTACAAGAAACAACGGACAAAATTATTCAAGTCAAAGAAAGACTAAAAGAAGCACGAGAACGTCAAAAGATTTATGTAGATAATAGACGAAAACCGTTGGAATTTCAAGTTGGAGACAAGGTATTGTTAAAAGTTTCTCCAGGGAAAGGAGTGGTCAGATTCGTTAAAAGAGGAAAGCTAAGCCCAAGGTATGTTGGACCTTTTGAAATTATCAAACGAACAGGACCAGTAGCTTATCAGCTACAATTGCAAGAAGAAATGGTTGGAATACATGATGTATTTCATGTATGTAACCTCAAGAAATGCTTAGCAAACGAATCGTTGGTAATACCTCTTCAGGACATGGAGGTAAATGAAAAGCTTAAGTTTGTAGAAAAACCACTTCAGATTGAAGATAAAAAAATCAAGAATCTCAAACACAAGAGATTAGTTCTGGTCAAAGTAAAATGAGATTCAAAGAGAGGACCAGACACATGGGAGCTCGAATCAGAAATGCAACGGAAGTATCCACACTTATTCCACTGAATCTCGAGGATGAGATTTAAAACAAGGTGGGGAGGATATAACAACCCTCCAAAAATGCCTTATAACACCCCTTGTACGAGAAACCGGCCCTGTATAACCCTAATTTTTATAAAAATCAAATAAAATAAGGTTTTATCTCCACTCACTGGCCGCGCCAGGATCAAGGGGTGTATGTTGTGGGGCGTGACCCGCCTTTGCTTGTCGGTCACCTGTGATACCATGTGTCCCGTAACGTGGTAAGCCTAGGGTCATTACAAGGCAACCCTAGCCGTAGCTAGGGTTCCCTCGGGAGGCGCGAGAGGATCAGGGGCAGGGGGTCGCGGGGCGCGGGGCGCGAGAGAGGCACGATTTCACTATAAATTGAGCAGACTTCAGCATTTCAAAATCGTTCATAAAGATATAAAAGCTTACTTGATTAAACTGGGATGCCAACATGACAAATACTGAATGAGTAATTGGGTAGATATAAACATTGTAATCGCTCTCAATACTTTAAAGTTATAAAAGCTTACTTGATTAAACTGGGATGCACTCGCCAATATTTCTTACTGATAAAATATTTTTAAAACACGTTTCAGGTAACTTGATGTGAAAGCTATTAGAAGGCAGCTATCGAGCACTAAAGGCTTAAAGAGAGTGGCTATAAAAAGTTACCTAAATAAAAGGAGTTTGTGTTTTCAATAATTAGGGTTTGTCCCTATAAAGATGTTATGAATGAAACATGGGTTTTATCCCATTTTGTTTAATATAAAAGTTTCGTGTTTTGAAACTCTAAAATCAATTTCCTAACTACGATCCTGATGTCTCATTTCCGCTGCCAAATTAATAAACACCGATACCACCGGACTGTGTTCGTGGCTCTCGCTCCCGGGGTGGGGTCGGGGGTTGTGACAATGATTGTACAATATAAATTCGAATTCTTTAGTTCTGGTGTAACCGCAATGCTTTGAGTTAAATCTGATACGTCAAAACACGCGTTTTCACATGGTTAACGCATCGCATAACACTTGGATTAATCCATTCGATGTTTGTGATGTATCCGTGCCACAAAGCGTGCGGGTTTAATTACTAGTTTGTAATAAAAAAAGAAAAACAAAGAAGAGGGTAGGACGATCTAAGTGGCGCCACTAAAGAGGCTATGAGAGGCAGTGGATAGTCTAAGTGACGTGACATAATGAGATTGGAGGAAGTTAGGATATCGGGTTTGAGCACCCCTTCCCCCTCCCCTGAGTGAGTTTTGCATATTTTAGAAGGTGGTTTTGAGTGGATTAGAGAGAAAACCATTGTTCATTTGTATATTTGGAAAGACACTGTTCTGCCGCATTTATTTTTTTTAAAGTGATTGTGAGTTGATAAAGAGAAAATAAAATGATAAAGGTATAAATAAGTATTATTTAATTGAAAATGAAAGAAAAAAATATAGTGATTTTTAGTGTAATTATTTGAATAGGGATAGAGAAGCTAATGTGAACGATTAATGTTACTCCTTTACACCCATAATTCTATATTATTTCTCTGTGCCCAGATTTGAACAAAAGGTAGCGTTTGGAATGAAGGAATAGAAGGTGGAATGGAATGGATCATTCTGATGTAATGAAAAGAAACATGTTTGGTTATCATGTCATAATGAAATGGAGCATTCCAAAGGAATGATAACTCCTTCGAGATATAACAATTTTCATTTCTTGGTAAGACGGTGTTTTTTTCCATTCCTCCCCGCCCACCCTAAGGGTCAGCCATGCTGAGAATTCAGATGCCCTGTTCGAGCTTGAAAAAAGAGTGAATTGCAAGAATTGTCCTTTATCTTTATAGCTCTTTGCAAGCGGTGTCCTTTATGTTTAAAATTGACGAGTTTTGTCCTTTCTGTTTAAAAATCAAGCACGTTTTACCCTTTGGGCCTAACCCAGTTAGTTTTTTTTGTTAAATCTTGTCACGTGCCTTGCACATGAGGGCAATTTTGTAATTTTAACGAAGCAGGAAGTAATTGTGTAAATAACTTAAAAATGGTTTTAAAAAAATTATATATATAAACACACAAAAAAAACCCCTGTTTTTTTTATTCTCTCCCTCTTCTCACATCTCCTTCTCTCCCACCACATCCACAACCACGCCACCTGAAACCCGCTGCCTCCATAACCGGTTGAGCACCACCGTTACTGTTGTCGTATCCCGACGACCGTTGAGCACCACCGCTGCTGTCGCACCCGTTACCACCGTGAGCCACCACTATTGTACCGCATCCCCTCCTGAAAGAACAACCAGTGGCCGGAGAAATAGATGGAAAAGAATGGCCGGAAAACGATAGGTCTACAAGATCTGAAAAAAAAGGAGTCTAGAGGGCTTACCGGGGTGAAACCCCTGACTTCGTGACTGTCGGAGTTCAATATGCCGTTTCCATCGCTCAAACCAAGAAATCAACACCGTGACTACGTTTAGAGGGTCTGGTTTAGGGAGGGTCCGTCGCTAGTCCACCGCGAAAATCCACCACCGGAATTCCACCGGCAACGTCGTGCCGTCGTCGTGAAGGAGAGAGATACAGGGACCGTGTAGAAGTTTAGAGTGAAGAGGAGGTTGGGGATTTGGTGGTTATGGAGGCAGCAGGTTTCAGGTGGCGGTGGTTATGGATGTGGTGGGAGAGGAGGAGATGTGAGAAGATGGAGAGAATAAAAAAAACAGGGGTTTTTTAGTGTGTTTATATATATAAATTTTTTTTCTAAACCTTTTTTAAGTTATTTACACAGTTAGTCCCTGCTTCTTTAAAATGACAAAATTGCCCTCATGTCATCATGTGCAAGGCAGATGACAAGATTTAACGAAAAAAACTAACTGGGTTAGGCCCAAAGGGTAAAACGTGCTTGATTTTAAAAAATAAAGGACAAAACTCGTCAATTTTAAACATAAAGAACACCGCTTGCAAAGAGCCATAAAGATAAAGGACAATTCTTGCAATTCACTCTTGAAAAAATATGCCCCAATTGTCACCCAAAGAAACATCGAATATTATTTAATTATCATTTTTTTTTTTTGTAAATCAAACGGATATTAGGCTATATAAACCTAATGGACTAACTTCTAAAACTTAAGAATTCTTTTGTAATAGGCCTATCAATAACTTAGTCTTTCTACTGGTATGCTATTTAAAAAACTATATAACCCATATATATCAATTTTTTTTTAAATGTACCTCTCAAAATCACGGTCCCTGGCTGGTGGTCCTCCTCGCCCACCCAGGGCGGCGATGATACATAGCTTAAGGATAATGTGATACTTGATTTTATGGTTTGAATATTTTAAAGGTAATAAAGTATATAGTTTAGATTTATGTTTGGATTTTTTTAAAACAATTTTTTAATAAAAAAAGTAAAAAAAATGATAACTAATTCTTTGTTTCTCTCTCCACTAAAAAAGTTTCGATTAACTACGAAATTTAATAAATAGTCTATAATATAATATTTATTACGTTTGTTATAGTATCTTTTATCATATTATATGAACCTTTATATGTCTATATACTATATGAACCTTTGTCATGGGTAGGGAATAATATGTTGTGTAGGTCACATTAGTGACCCATAGCATAGAATTTGCAATGATTCACTTTGTTTCTACCATTTGTCAATTATACCGACTATCATATTATTTTCTTTTTCTTTTTCTTTCTATATTAGTAAAATGTCATTTTAGTTTTTATAGTCTGGATTATTTTGTCAGCTTAGTCTAAATGTTTCATTTTTTGCATGTGGGTTCAAAAAGATTTCATCGTTGCCATTTTAGTTCACTGGGTTAACTTCATCTATTTTTTCTAGTAACGAGAAGGACAATTCAGTCATTTTATATGTAATACTGTTAACTAGAAGGGCCAATTAAGTCATATAAAATGACCGAATTGTCATTCTCGTTAACAGAAAAAATGAATGAAGTTAACCCAGTGAACTAAAATGTCAACGGTGAAACCTTTTTGAACCCATAGAAGAAAAATGAAACATTTAGACTAAATTGGCAAAATAGCACAAACCAAAGGGACTAAAATAGCATTTAACTCTTAGTTTTTTGTGTATACTTATAATTATTTTGTAATATTTTGTAACTATTTTTGTGTATACTTTTAATGCTATACAAGCACAAAAACACCTTTCTTTGTCACATTTGAAAATTTGGCTTTAATAAACCAAGTTGTCTAATTATTTGTTTTTAACAAGCGCTCGTGTAACATGTCCTAACAAGCCACAATCCCATCCTATCCCCTCAAACATATCCTCGTGTAACGCCAACTTTACATACCAAATCTGTCTTTAGCAAATAGCTTTTTGACAAATTTACAAAATTAGTCCATATAATAAACTCAAAAGAATAGATTAGCATGTAAACTTCAAAAACCTTGCAAATATATTACTTTTATAGTGTGATTATGTTGCGAATATCACTTTTAAAGTATAAATTTACATAAAAAATAATGTGTATAAAACAATTACATTCAAACTGAATAATTGTCATCCATTTTTCGTTCACTTATAAGTTTAATATAAAATACCAAAGTAACCCAACTAGTATAAGTTATGACATAACACGTCGGTTGAAAAATTGTATAAAAAGATATACATCAACCCACAATCCCTACGTATAACTCTATGGATATTCTTTTATTTTCTTGTCGTGTAAGAAATCATACCCTATTTTAACTCTTCGATCATTTTAAAGGATGTGGTTGAGGATTCATCTGTTGCTACTAACTAAATCCTCACTCCTCTCGTTAGACGGTCTATAGCACACTCATAGGTATAGCTTATATCATACTCATAGGTATAGCTTCCCTAACCCAGATAGGAATGGACGAGGGCCTATTAGGGGCGACTTCATATACACCCTTACAAAATATCATATATACCCATGCAAAATTATAAATATCATATATGCCCTTAAAAATTAGTTGAAATATCATATATATATATATATATATATATATATATATATATACCCAATTCATTAAAAACAGTTTAATAAATAACAATTTTACCTTTATTTTTCTAAAACTTTGAAATCTCATATATGACCCTTTTTCTAATATTATATTTACTCATTTCTAGCTTAATTTGTTTAGCTTAAATATAATATATGGGGTATACTATTCTTTACTGGTAAAAATAAAAAATAAATAAAAAATAAATTAAAAATAAAATGGGTAAAAATAAAATCTAAGCTAAAAATGTGTTATATAAAAATATGAAATTAAAAGATGAGCATATATGAAAACTTGAATTTAAAAAAATAAGGAGTAAACTGTCATTTTGGTCCCTGTGGTTTGGCCAGTTTTGCCACTTTAGTCCAAATCTCAAACTTATTACATCCAGGGCCCTGTGGTTTGGTTTTTGTTGCCATTTTGGTCCAAATCTCAAATTTGACCAGATTTCAACAAAAAAAAAACTGGTTTTTGTCCTTTTCCTAAGGGGCATTTTGGTCTTTTTATATTTTATAAATGAAAAAAATATCCCAAACACCCCATATCACCACCTCTGGCTATTCTTTCGTTCACAATGGTTTCTCTCTATAGCACCACCACCACCGCCCCACCAGAAAGACAACCTCCACCTCTTCTCAACCCCCACTGCACGGCCACCATCCCCACCACGGCCACCATCTGCACCGCAACATCTACACACAACGACCTCGTTACAACCATTACAAACAACCAAATTTTAATCAACCAATTTACAACAGCCTATCATACATCCACAAAGAATGAATTAAACCTGATTCTTTTTCTGTCTTGATTTCATGACACCATTGTTGGACTCTTCATTCTTTAACCCTAAAGATACAAACTTTAAGATTAAAAACAAATACCCAGATGATGAATTGCTAAAAAAACAGAGGATTGTTGTTAGAACAAATACCCAGATGTCTTGATTTCACCCAGATGATGAAGATACAAACTTTATGATTAAAAACAAATACCCAGATGTCTTGATTTCACCCTCACCTGTCTCTCCCCCCGCTCCGGCGACCTTAGCTCCTCCGGATCCGGCGACCTGACCTCTCTCTCTTCTCTCTCACTGTATCTACACACTTGTTAGAACAATTCAGATCCGTATTCAGATCCAAAACAAACATCACGCGCCGCCGTATAACCACCTACTCCCCCTCATCAGGAACCGTATTCAGATCCAAAACAACCATCTCCTTCAGCGACACCTTCATTAGCAGAATCAACGATTCAACTTCAGCGATTAATCTTCATCATCGACACCTTCATCATCTTCATCATCGACACCGGTGGTGAAACGCGGCTCCGTCTCTTCGATCCCCCTCTCTCTCATGCATCTCTCTCTCTCCGCCGCTCATGGCGGCTCTGCTGATGTCGTTGTGGTTGCGTGTGGTGGTTCACCGGTGGTGGTGGTGTTCTAGAGAGAGGAGAGAGAGAAGAGAGAGAGAGGAGTTGTTTAGAGAGAGAGTGCAGAGATAGATATGGGGTGTTTGGGATATTTTTTTCATTTATAAAATATAAAAAGACCAAAATGCCCCTGAGGAAAAAGACAAAAACCAGTTTTTTTTGTTGAAATCTGGTCAAATTTGAGATTTGGACCAAAATGGCAACAAAAACCAAACCACAGGGCCCTGGATGTAATAAGTTTGAGATTTGGACTAAAGTGGCAAAACTGGCCAAACCACAGGGACCAAAATGGCAGTTTACTCAAAAAATAAGGGTAAAATAATCATTTACTAGATTGCTTATAATAAATTGAGTATATTTGATATTTTAACTACTTTGTAAGGGCATATATAATATTTTTAGTTTTGATTGAACATATGTAAAATCTTTCAAGTTTGTAAGAGTATATTTGAAATTAATCATTTCTATTATAATTATAAAAACTTTACAATTGAGAGAGAACTTATTTAGTTTAGGAATATGCAATCTAAAAAATAAAGTTTTCGCTTTAATTAGTCCAATTGTACATCCTCAATTTCATCATTCATTTCTTTTTTTCTTTAATCAAATTACCTTATAATAATATTAAAAATTGTCATTGTCGAATCCCCAACCCACGGATGACGTTTGATGGATCTTCGGTGACGTCAAGAGCTCTTATCCTTGCTTGCTACAAAAGAACAAACCGTTAGCCTCGCCACGGGGGACCCCGGGAGGGGGATCCGTGACCAAGCTCCGGCGTGAGAGTAAGTAAACTTGCCGGGAATGAGAGGAGCTTCTTCCGATGGGTATGATCACCGGGAGGTTTCCTCTTTGGTGTGAATCTTATCAATGTGTGTATGTAATAAATACAAGAGAATATTGGTCGGACATTAATGTGTGTGTGGAGTAAATAAGGGTATAGTAAATGAGTGAGAGCTGGAGATGATGATACCTGCCTTTGTTCTTGTTGTCCCTTCTTATATAATAACTAGCCCTTATCTCATTAGATATTTCCCACATGTGATCTAACGGCTTTTGGAGGTTCTCGGGGAGTGAAGACACGTGTCTGGCTCCCAGCGGCAAGATGTTTACCTTAATTAATGTTCGTACCGGAGAAGTACAAGGTTTCAGACGGGATCCCATTCTTATCGAGCATTAAATGAGGTCTGCTCTTGCTAGCTGTTTTCCCGCCTATTTCCGAAGTGGAGAAATCTTAGCGAGCAAGGTTATCGTGATCGGTGGGCTTTTTAAGTGGTTGGGCTTCCAGATAAAAAGGCCCAAAGCGGGTAAAGTGGGTTTACCCACTGGCCCGTCGTCAAGTCATCTTTAGTCCCTGGTTGTGAGACCCGAGGCTCATGATCCAGGGCTGAGCCATAACTGCTTTGAGAGAGGTGGTTTTTCCCTGTGGGTCCTCCCCAGGTCAGTTACAATTACTCGTCCCCACGTAATCATTACTTAGCCGATTATCCATAGCGGGAGTTAATCCCCTAATAACACGTGCCCCTTTTTTTAAATTTTGAAGAGACTTTTGATGTGACGGTTACTTGTACGTCAGAGGCCATTCTCTTTAAATGTCCCATTTTCACCCCTTCCGTCTTCACATTCAAGCTCCACATCTTCCTTACTTTTCTCTGCAATCACCTTTCCTATTTACCCTCTCCTTACATTATGAGTCGCGGTGGCCGATCGTCGATAAGGTCTGTCTTGACGGCGAAGGACCTGAAATCTTTTATCTAGGCGTCTAACATACTGGATCGCTTTTCCCCTTCTTTGCCTGGCCCCAATGAATCGGCAGAATGCACACCGGATAGGATACCCCTTTATACTCTTGCTTTCTCTTCTTGTGGAGTCCGATACCCCCTTTCTGCATTTAAGATTTCTTTGCTTCGTCATTTCGGTGTACACTTCTCACAGATTCACCCTTTGGGGCTTATGAGGGTAGTTCATTTTGAACTGTCCTGTGCCGCTATCTCCGGGGAACCCTCTGTCCCTCTATTCTGTATGTTTTACCGGCTGATTTCCGATGGTGACTGGTTCACCTTTGCTAAACGTCAAAACAGTGTTTCGAGGCCTTGCTACAGCTTTATGCCAACCTCTACCTACCCAAAAGACTGGAAGTGTAGATTCATATTTATGTCTGCGGCTATGTTACCTGAGTCCCCTGTTCCAAAGGATCTTGATGCCGCTATTGAGGACATCATTCCCACCCTTTCTGTAGCCGAGACTGTTCAGTGGAAGAAGATGTGTGATAACCCAACAAGGGCGTTTACTTTCTCTGAGGGAACGCTTGCTATGGGGAGGCTGAGTCCCTCTTATCCTGTCCGTCCGAGGGCTTTTTTCGGCAAGAAAGGTACTTCTTTGTTCTTGGTTTGCCTTTTGCATTTATTCTTTCATTATTCTTTTGGAAATTCCGTAGTCATCTTTTGTGTCTTCTTTTTGTGTAGAGATAACTTTGTGGAGACTTCTTCAGGGTGATTCCAAGGATGTAAAGTATGTGGTTGATGATGAGGTCGATCCCCGGTTGAATGTGGAAGCGCAGGTTATGAGGGGGTCCGTCCAGGCAGGGGGTTCTGTTGCCCTGGGTGGTGCTGAGGGGGACTCTTCTGGTGAGGAGGAGAGTTCTCCCGACCTTCCTCCTGTTCATCCTTCTGGTCCGAGTGACGATGAAGAAGTGGAGGTACAGCTAGTTCGTAAAAGGAAGTCTGCTAGCCCCCAACCGGATCCTGTACCTCGTAGCATCCGTCAGAGGCTTCGTAGTGCCAGTGGTCAGAAGCTTCCCCCTCCCTCTAGAGCCGCTTCTGATCTTCCTCTTGCTGGGGTCAAGGGTTCCTTGTCTAAGCATTTGAAGTCCTCAAGCTTAGTGAGTGCCCCGCTACTGGTAGGTTATCCCTTTTCTTCTTCTTTCTTTCCGTGTCATTTCTGATTTATCCCTTTTTTTTTGTTTTAGGGGAGTTCCCGGGAGCCTATAGAAATTCAGACTGGTCCTTCTCCTCCCCGTATTCGGGACAAAGCTTCTGAGGTGGGAGTGGCTCGTTTTTCCTCCGCCTTCGACCTTTCTCCCCCACATGCTACTGGGACTAGCAAGCCTGCTGCCCTTGAAGGCCCTGTTCATCGATCCCCTCTTGCCCCTTTGTTTGCCGACGCCCTCCCCTTTACTTATGTCCCTAAGTGGAAGGTAACCAACTCTTCCGTTATAGGGACTCCTGAAGCTGCCAGGGACTTTCTAGACCATGCTGTCCCTCCCTCACATAAATTTGTAAACTCCGCCCTGCGGGATGATCTTTTTGATGATCAGTTTAGTATGTCCTTGTGCGAGGGCTTCTTCAGAGGTGCTGGGATGTTGCAAATGGTTGATGATCTGAGGAAGGCGAACGAAGGACTTAAGGCTGAGCTTAAAGCTTCCCAGTCGGCCGTTGCTGGGCTTAGGAGCCGGGTGGTTGATGCTGAGAGGAGGTTACAGGAGGAGAAGGTGCGTAGTCTTCTCCCCCCCCCCCTTTTTATACATATTCACTGATTCTTTGTTTTAGGGAGCTGGGGCTATGCTTGAGAGGAAGGAACGAGCTTGGGAGCGGGAGATGGCGTCGTTGGTTGAGGAGAAGGCGGAGCTTGCTGCTGAGCTGAAGCATTTGAAGGAGGTTGACTTTGTTTCCCAGGAGCAGCTCAATACCATTTACTCGGACTATGGAGTGACTTCCGATGATAATCAGCGATTGGCGGGAGAGAAGCATTGGCTAATTACTGAGGGTTTTGGGGCCTTCCTCTCTGCTGTAGCTCAGTCGCATGACTTTAAGAGCGGTTTGGAGCAGGTGTACAGGGCCTACAGGGATGTTGGGTACCAATCGGGATTGAAGGATGGTTACAAGTACTCTGCTCAAGGCTTGGATAGGAAGGAGACTCCTCTGTATGACTCCAAGGTCAAGAAGAAGCTGTCTAAGCTGAATGAGGAGTTTGGGCATAAGACCCCAGCTATCCTTGCCAAAATCCTGGAGCATCCCTTGATCTCAATTGACGAATTGAAGACCCTGTTCTCTTCTGCCGGCCCTTCGTCTCCGCCATCTCTTTCCGGGGGTGATCCCCAGTGAATTCTGAACATTTGACAAATTTCGATGTGGTTGTAATAACTCTAACTTATTTTGGGATATTTGTATGTTTTGCTTTGGCTTTTTTGGATGGTCCTTTGTGTTGGGGGCCATCTTAATCGCTAATCGTAATGCCTATGGTTATGTATAGCTCCTCCTTTGCTTTGTTGCCTGTTCCCTGTCTCGTTTGTTTTTGTTTTGCAGGGGTATTTATCGAAGGCTAGCTTGGCAGTTTCCTGAGGGCTTTCAAACTGTTTTAGTGAGGAGCCATGTTTTCATCTTGCCCTGTTTGTGATCTTGTATATTGTTTGATTCTTGCCCAAGTTATTGGGGCTTGTTTTTGTATATGTATTTCGTATTAAATAAGACGTGTACCCCCTTCATGATTTTCTATATATGGGTGTGTTTGCATTATTTGTTGTTTATTGTTTGCTTCGTTAAACTGTGATTGTCTGTTCGAGGCCAATCGGTGGACAAGTTTATAATGTGGTGTTATGTTTTTAACTTGCTTTTGTCCGTTTTAGGTTAGCTAGACCTTTATTAGCCCCACGGCCGGGCTTTGTGTGACAACTCGAGTTTCCGACTTTCACTTTCGCATTAAATGCACGTTGACCTTGACTGTTTAGTTATTTGATTTGTTTAAACTTGTAACTGTACGTTGGATTATAAGTGAAATGAATGATTAAATCTCTATGTGATGAATATGTGGGACATGATTGCATGATTACTACTTGAACATTTTATAATACTTAGACGAAACAAGAATCTGTTTTGCCATTACATACATGACGAATCAAGTTTTGGTTCGTCAAGAGTTGTTTCGCCGTCTGTTTCGCCGGCCCAAACTGATTCGCCGAGCCCACTAAAGCCCAAAAGCCTGTTTCACGTATAAATATTAAGTCACGTATAGAATCAGACATTTTAGCAACTTTCAAAACCCTAGAGGCTTTGTGACGGCAACCTAACATCCATTGGAGATTTGTAACCGAACTGATCATCGTCTATACTTCCGGTTAGTTCTAATCGATTGTTTATTTTCTGATTGTTATGTGATAGATGTGTATCTCGTTCTTTCGATCGATCCGCATGGTGATTATAACTAGGGTTTGCAAAAATCGGATGTCACGTATCGATGTTGATGGTGAAACTGATTAATATGTTCATTATCAGGGTTTGTTATTTTATAGATATTATATGTTTGTCATGATATGCTCGTCGTTAAACTGATAATACACAAATATACATAGGAAAGGTTTTCGCATGAACGTGTTACGTAAACTTGATATGATACGATGTGTGGCGGTTTTGACTAAAACCCTACCATGTGCACAGTTGATGAAGTGTTGTCAGATTTGTTAGGTAAGGCCATGTTGTTGAATTAATTGTTGATGCTATGTAATTGTAATGATGAAATACATGTGTAACATCCCTATTTTTATATAAGAATTATAGGTTTGGTTAAATTTATTAACCACTAGTAAACTAGTAACTAGTTTATTTTCAATATAAATATTCAACCCAAATAGTTTTAAACACTATTTTATATATAGTTGGTTGAAATATTATACTAATTAATTGACTTGTATATGAGTGCCATTTCTAATAAAATAAAAGTCTATAAAAACTTATATTATTAGACAGGTAACTTACGGGTAGATTGACCGTAAGAAATATGAAGTTCCCAGATGGGCCTAGGAACCATATAATAAATTAAATTATAAAATACATTGTATTTTGAACCTACTCTATTTTTAATAAAACTTAGACCCAAATGTAGACAAAAATATTCTCGTTCTAGAGACATATTCATTATTTTATAAAACATCGTATTTTAGAAGTTAGACGCGCCAAATAACTAAAGCAGTTGAATTAATTATAATATATATAATAATAAAATAATTAAAACTTAAATTACGTTTACTTTATAATAAAAACTTAATATATATATTTACGTTTACTTTATAATAATAAAATAAACAATTGAGATTTCTTTAAATGGTAAATGCATGTATTGAGATAATCAGAATTAAAACAAAATATATATAATAATAAAATAATAATCAAAAAATTAAAAATCTAGATTTCATATGCATGAAAAGATACGTGGAGGTCCAAAACAAGTTGAAAAGAATTAAGAGTGGACGTGGCATATTGTTAGGTATACGTGTCCCTTTCTTATTATAAAGAATGAAAATTTGCCTTGCATCAAAAGTTTTAGTCCTATATAAGGAGAGTTATCATCCATATTGAAGGTGCTCAGATTCTTTCTTTCTCCATATCGTCTATATGGGTGTCTCTTTTCTTTTTCTTTCTTTAATAATAATAATGAGGCTCTGCCCGGTTTTAAGTATTTTAACTCCCGATCACCGCTACCCTTTCCGATTGATCTGAAACCCATAACTCATGTCAGGGCTCTGCCCGACTAAGTTGTTGGGATTCTGTCTCGGGACATCGGGATAAGGTTGAATTAGGGATACTATACTTAACACAATTACAAATATATATTTTTATTACTACCAAACACACACTAGCTCGAATTCTGCTACGATACAGGGTATTAACTCGATCGCTATTACGATTCATTTTCCGACTGATCAATATATCCAATGGATGTTTAAGTGCCGCTCACATTAGGGTTATACTTTATCGTTCGTCATTAATTTGACGGATCATCGTTAATTCGATTGATGAAGTATTATACTTTGTCGTTCGTCATTAATTTGACGGATCATCGTTAAATCGATGGATGAAGTATTGCACTTTGTCGTTCGTTGTGAAAATTTGATCTCGTGAGTTATCGTAAATGTTGTATTAAGTTACCTACCTAGTTCGTATGCACTAGACTACAAGGCTAAATCAATAGGCTAAGCTCTGCCTATATAAATCTGCAATATATCAAGGCTTATCTGTAGACTAAACTTTGGCCGTATGAATCTGCATGATTATATGTGAGTCATTCTCCTTTTCTCACAGTTTGTGAGTCATTCTCTCTTTTTATTAAATCTATTTACAAAACCCTATTTATTTCAAAGTTATAATTACAGGGATTAAGTTTATGTAATCACCATATTACAGCCGGTATGTGGGGTTTTGTATACATTACTTGATAATCTTCACCATTGGGGCAGCCAATGGGTGATATGACCATAGTCACAGACACCATTGGACGGAAGGGCCAATGGGTCGAGTGACAAAATACTGTGGGTATTTGGTTTGATATCAGAAACATTGTAATCTTCCTTAATACTGTAAATTATAACAAATGTGTCGTTTTAGCAAAATGAATGAACTCACTCAGTATTTCCCGCTGACAAAACCTTTTTCAAACATGTTTCAGGTAATTACAGTAGAGATGGATACGGCACTGAAAGGCATCAAGAAGTGGCTTATTTATTAATTAAATCAAATTAAGAAATATTGTTTTATGTAATTAAATTTATCTTTATTAAAGCTACCTTTGTAAAACATGGGTTTATCCCAACTATTTAATAAATAAAATCCGGTGTTTCTAAACTCTGATATTTTTCCTAACTCACGGTCCTGATGAAAATTCCGCTGCAACATTTTCAAAATAATCACCGGTACCACTTGGCTATTCGCGACTTCCGATTCCGTTCAGGGTGGGTCGGGGGTCGTGACAGAAGGTGGTATCAGAGCCACTGCTTTAAGCCAATAGGTGTTGTATTAAAATACCTAAACAAAGAGTTAGGAACTTGATATTTTATGGTAGCACTCAGGATAGCATTTAGACTTGAACTTAAGAAAAGATGCCTTAGTATAAAACTTCAAGATAAGATAAGTACTTATGTAAATAAAATATGATGAATTTTGATATACCATAAGAATGGTAATTAGAATATTGCAAGATATGATAAATAAGAAAGAATTAATAGTAATTATTTCTTATCTGATATTATTTAGAATAAGATATGTTATGGAAATACAAATTTCCTTAATTCTGGATAAAAGCCTAAATAAAAGAGGCACTTTTAAAAATACTATTTATGGGAAATAGAAATTTTTCTCCGGCAAGACTGGGTATGGTGTAGCAGACCCTCCAGTTTGTCCGGATATAATGAGATTACCGCTCCGGCGCGAATTGGATAAGACGGGGTATATAATATGTCAAACAAATGACAAAATTTCCCCTAAAATAGTATCTTGACCAAATATTCGACTGGTTTTTGAAAATATGAATCTGTTAAATGCATTGACTTTATGAAGGGTATGTGAAATATATGATTATATAGATAGTTATATCTATAAAGAATTCGAAAAGTCAAATAGGAATAAAGCACAAGTATCTGTGTCTATATTTCTTTATCAGGAATTTCTTTTCCGATACCAAACATTATTTCGTTTAATCATCTGTATCGTAGCTCGTATGATAAAATAAAATAATGGAAACCCTTTAAGTTAAAATGCCATCAAAAGAATTTCTAACACGTTACCATAAACTATTAACGCAAGTAAGAAACATGTAAAGTTGTGCTAGTGCACAAGAAAACACATGAAACTTAAATTTTACGTCCACAGACGTTAAAGTATGTCACACACGACTTCTAAAGGCAAGACCTTTGAAAAATATAATTGGGCACAATGGCAACAAGGCTAATCCCGTTAGTGGAAAAGCTACTAATAAAAAAGGAGCACTTTGCCACATGATCCTACAAAATGAATATCGCTGAGGTACTTTGAAACAATATTTCACAATCATCGGTGCACAGTCTAATCAAAGTCATAATTATTATCACTGCAAAAGGAGTTACATACTTTGCAAATTCCCTATTTCATTTTATTTGATATTCCTTGGTAATATCACTTAATAACGATTATCATACAAAATTTTCAGATAATTTTTTTTTCTGACTTCTGCATATAAAGAATTGACTTTCGTGTTTTTACTTTCCCTAAAGGTCGTCATACCATGAGGATTTCTTTCATGGTGACAAATATTGATCTATTTCATTTCTTGATAAATCCATACGTTACACATGCACTATTTGTTGCACATATGGTTCATTTGATTTATGAAACCAACTGGAGGACTTCATTCTAATTTATTGTTTTATCCAAACTCAAATATCATTTCGCTATACTCGATTTTTTTTGGCACTGTATACCGCAGTAATGCAAAACAATGACCCTTTTATATTGAGTCAATAAATTTCTTGAGAAACTCAATTTTCTTTGGCATACATGATTTTGCTGTAATCATGTCCGAACTTTCTTATTAATACATGAACTCGTTGTGATTAAACCAAGTTCAATTGCTTGAACTTGTTCGCATTACATATTCATTTCAAATTCTCATATGATGGATTAAAGCTATCATATTCAACATAATCCCAACAAACACTTCAATTCTCTAGAACTATAAAATGCTTATTTGGTCTTCGACTTCACTAAATCATTTCTTTGATCACGGTCACCTTGTACTAACGTTTTCATAAAATTTAAAACTTGCACTAATCTCATTTATATATATATCATATACGGATATTTATAAAAGTCATTTTAACACAAATCGTGTGCTAAGATAATGATACACAAATTCTTGTCATATTTTAATGTATCCCTTAAAATCTAGCCTTTTGTGATAAATTATTATTTTAACATCTTCAATCGAAAAACATTATATAAAATTTATTTTATATATGGAAACTTACATAAGTGATTACCTAATAGTATTACTAGTCAACATAAGAAGAATAAGTAGGTGACTTATAATAAGAAGTACAGAATTTATTGTACATGTGCTTATATTTAACCAAAATAGAAATTTTCACAAACTAGGCACTTAGCTCGGTTGGCTAGGCGCGCGAAAGGGTGTGGCCTAGACCCGGGTTCGATCCTGGGGACGGCTGGTTTCACCATTTTTATTAGAAATTTTTCCATTTAAGTGTATGTTTAGTTATGTAATACTAATATCAGTTTTATTATTAGTAAGAAAATATAAATAATAATAGTGTTAGTATTATTTTAAAATACTAGGGTTATTGTCAAGGGCAAATATTGGGTAACCTAGCCTTAGTTAGGCATGGACTGGCCACCTATGCTTAAACCAGGCAGCACTAACCAATATATAACCATGATAATGACTAGTTAAAAAAAAATTCTTATGAAACGTAGACTCCATATCTATATGGAATTTTATCACATAAATATATCTTCATATATTCATAAAAAAAATCAATATATATAATCCTATATAAATTTTCTTTATAAAAATATTTGATATAAAGTAAATTTTCTCTATATATAAATATATATATATATTTTTATATATAAGAAAGATTATTTATAACTGCTAAATTATACTGTGATAACTATATATATATATATATAAGAAAAATCGAATATACAGTATAAATCATGTATATGTGTATCATATCAAAATTTATACATAAAGGTGACCGGAAATTTAAAATACTAAATAAGAGTTTAACATATCTAAATATAGTTATAACAATATTATAGGATTTCGTGATCATCTAGACGTAATCTATTATCTCACGATCATCACTTAAGATACGAACTCTAAAATAAAGATACACTAACTTTATTGTCTTTTGGTGTATCCCTGCAATTCACTCATCTCAACACTTTAATTTTCTCATAAATATTTGACAAATCATTTTTCATACTTCTATTTCATTCAAGCCTGTCAATTCTAAGTCTTCCTCAGTTGCCAATCAAAGTAAGTTTTCTTTTAACAAAGAATTTTTATTGATTCTAAAAAGTCCTTCACATTCGTTTTAAAATATCTATTGACCATATATCTTTTGGCTTAAAACTAGTCACCTTAGAAAACTATATCATTTCATCTCATTCGTTTGTCATCAATTTCTTGAACTAATTCAGTTGAATCATTGAATCCTACTTATTGTACAACTCACATTCACAAAATTTGATATTTTAATTCTGTGTCATCTAACTTAATAATGTTTTTATTGACTAAAATATGACATAAGTCTAAAAGAAACATCGTAACCCAAATCTCAAGGACGAGATTTAAAACAAGGTGGGGAGAATGTAACATCCCTATTTTTATATAAGAATTATAGGTTTGGTTAAATTTATTAACCACTAGTAAACTAGTAACTAGTTTATTTTCAATATAAATATTCAACCCAAATAGTTTTAAACACTATTTTATATATAGTTGGTTGAAATATTATACTAATTAATTGACTTGTATATGAGTGCCATTTCTAATAAAATAAAAGTCTATAAAAACTTATATTATTAGACAGGTAACTTACGGGTAGATTGACCGTAAGAAATATGAAGTTCCCAGATGGGCCTAGGAACCATATAATAAATTAAATTATAAAATACATTGTATTTTGAACCTACTCTATTTTTAATAAAACTTAGACCCAAATGTAGACAAAAATATTCTCGTTCTAGAGACATATTCATTATTTTATAAAACATCGTATTTTAGAAGTTAGACGCGCCAAATAACTAAAGCAGTTGAATTAATTATAATATATATAATAATAAAATAATTAAAACTTAAATTACGTTTACTTTATAATAAAAACTTAATATATATATTTACGTTTACTTTATAATAATAAAATAAACAATTGAGATTTCTTTAAATGGTAAATGCATGTATTGAGATAATCAGAATTAAAACAAAATATATATAATAATAAAATAATAATCAAAAAACTAAAAATCTAGATTTCGTATGCATGAAAAGATACGTGGAGGTCCAAAACAAGTTGAAAAGAATTAAGAGTGGACGTGGCATATTGTTAGGTATACGTGTCCCTTTCTTATTATAAAGAATGAAAATTTGCCTTGCATCAAAAGTTTTAGTCCTATATAAGGAGAGTTATCATGCATATTGAAGGTGCTCAGATTCTTTCTTTCTCCATATCGTCTATATGGGTGTCTCTTTTCTTTTTCTTTCTTTAATAATAATAATAAGGCTCTGCCCGGTTTTAAGTATTTTAACTCCCGATCACCGCTACCCTTTCCGATTGATCTGAAACCCATAACTCATGTCAGGGCTCTGCCCGACTAAGTTGTTGGGATTCTGTCTCGGGACATCGGGATAAGGTTGAATTAGGGATACTATACTTAACACAATTACAAATATATATTTTTATTACTACCAAACACACACTAGCTCGAATTCTGCTACGATACAGGGTATTAACTCGATCGCTATTACGATTCATTTTCCGACTGATCAATATATCCAATGGATGTTTAAGTGCCGCCCACATTAGGGTTATACTTTATCGTTCGTCATTAATTTGACGGATCATCGTTAATTCGATGGATGAAGTATTATACTTTGTCGTTCGTCATTAATTTGACGGATCATCGTTAAATCGATGGATGAAGTATTGCACTTTGTCGTTCGTTGTGAAAATTTGATCTCGTGAGTTATCATAAATGCTGTATTAAGTTACATACCTAGTTCGTATGCACTAGACTACAAGGCTAAATCAATAGGCTAAGCTCTGCCTATATAAATCTGCAATATATCAAGGCTTATCTGTAGACTAAACTTTGGCCGTATGAATCTGCATGATTATATGTGAGTCATTCTCCTTTTCTCACAGTTTGTGAGTCATTCTCTCTTTTTATTAAATCTATTTACAAAACCCTATTTATTTCAAAGTTATAATTACAGGCATTAAGTTTATGTAATCACCATATTACAGCCGGTATGTGGGGTTTTGTATACATTACTTGATAATCTTCACCATTGGGGCAGCCAATGGGTGATATGACCATAGTCACAGACACCATTGGACGGAAGGGCCAATGGGTCGAGTGACAAAATACTGTGGGTATTTGGTTTGATATCAGAAACATTGTAATCTTCCTTAATACTGTAAATTATAACAAATGTGTCGTTTTAGCAAAATGAATGAACTCACTCAATATTTCCCGCTGACAAAACCTTTTTCAAACATGTTTCAGGTAATTACAGTAGAGATGGATACGGCACTGAAAGGCATCAAGAAGTGGCTTATTTATTAATTAAATCAAATTAAGAAATATTGTTTTATGTAATTAAATTTATCTTTATTAAAGCTACCTTTGTAAAACATGGGTTTATCCCAACTATTTAATAAATAAAATCCGGTGTTTCTAAACTCTGATATTTTTCCTAACTCACGGTCCTGATGAAAATTCCGCTGCAACATTTTCAAAATAATCACCGGTACCACTTGGCTGTTCGCGACTTCCGATTCCGTTCAGGGTGGGTCGGGGGTCGTGACAACATGAGGGTCTTGTAGTGTCAGAATATTCATGTGATATATCATAGCATCTGCCATGTGTTTTGTGATGTGAGTAGTATAAAGTCAATTGTGCAATACATGTGATTGTGTAGTATATGTTGGCCATACCAAATTAAAATAAGGAAGGGTCCAATCGGTGGAATGATTTTCTTGGACCAATGATGTTTGGCGGTGGTAGCTAGGTGTCGGCCACTAGGGCATTAAGGTTTTGTGATATTGCGTAACTGATGTAACTGATTGACGTAACTGACATCACCCAGGCTTGACGAAATAGATCTCTTGGTGAAACAGAAAGTGTTTCGCCGAAGGAGACCTCGACGAAACAAACGTGTTTCGCCAAAGCATGTGTTTCGCCAACTATTGTGTTTCGCCAACTATTGTGTTTCGCCAAATAAGTAATCAGCACAGTAACTTGAGTTAATTCTGTTAAATGTTAACTGGATTGATTAACTGCTGTTAAGTGATATGCTTGACTTGTATGATATGGAATACATGTTTAGTACCTATGTGATTATAGTTATACGTGAACAACTTCGTGAACACAAACTGATTATGTATACGTGCATACTTTAGGACGTGATTGATTTACTTTGAGCACATACTTAGCATACCGAGCAAACCAAGGTGAGTTCACACAGCCAAGGCATGGGGTTCCCGGGTGGGAATGGGATTTGATGAATTATTGTGCATACTCATAAAGTAGAACCTAACGATAAGATACGACTAGACTAGTAACACTTATTGAACTGATCTTCGCACACCTGCCAAGGGTTGGCCGCGATATTATGACTGACTTCGCACACCTGCCTTAGGAAGGCCGCGAACTAAATTTACAAATCTTCGCACACCTGCCTGGTAGGCCGCGATACAATAAACCTAGTCTAGAATACTTGGGAAGAACATCCCCTAATATCTTCGCACACCTGCCTGGGAGGCCGCGATGGGAACTAATACGATACTTTGTAACGAACGAACATACTACTACTCACGCTATACTATTACTGAACTATTAACTGTGAACTCGCTCAACTAGTTGTTGACTCTCTCTTGCATGCCTTGCAGGACCTTAGGTACATATGGAGCTTGCACAGGGAGGAGCAGGTCGTTGTGGGACATGGATCGATGATGCCATGTTATCTATCTAAACATTTGAATTTACTATTTACATTGGGTTTACATACTTATGCTTCCGCTACACACTTGTTGATGTTTGGTTTTGAAAACACCTTTCGTATTGATGAATGATTTTTGGTATTTACTTATATGTTCAATATGATTGGTGGCTTGATCCTGGTCAGTCACGCCTCCAAGCGGTGATACTCCGCAGGTGGATTTTGGGGGTGTGACACTTTGGGCATGTCTTGAATGCCTCATACACGTGTGTTTGTTTGCTCTAGTTTAGATGTAAAGGGTGTTCATAGGCACGTCTGCCTAGGTATGGTTACCCATAGTTTTCAAAATGGGACGTCTTCGTCCGTCTTTCATTTAATCTTGGGGGGATCTATACCTCCCGTCATAGACTGTTTACAAAGGGTCCATCCTCTTGGGGGGAGATCCCCGTACATATAGTTATCTATTACAAAAGTGGCTCTCGGCTGTTTTTTCTTGGGGGTGCACCCCTTACATGTAATACTTCCTAAGTTGCATGAGGTTCCAGGTTCTGGGGACCTCTTTTCCCTCTAGCGTCTCCAACTTGCATGTTCCCTTACCGTTTGCCCATGTGACTCTGTACAGTCCTTCCCAGTTGGGACCTAATTTCCCGGTGTTTTCTTGCAGACTGGCCTCGTTGGCTCTGAGAACCAGGTCCCCTGGGACAATGTTGAGTTTTTTCATCCGGGTGTTGTAGTAACTTGCCAGGAGTTTTTTGTAGTGAGCTTCCTTCACTGCTGCTATCTCTCTTCTTTCTTCCAATAGGTTCAGGTTCATCCTTAGATCCTGTTCATTCTCCTCATCCCTTAACCTCATACGGGCGGTTTGGGACCCGATCTCTGCAGGGATCATAGCCTCCGTTCCGTAGGTAAGGCTGAATGGGGTCTCCCCATTGCAACTTTTGGGAGTGGTTCGGTATGCCCATAGCACAAATGGAAGTTCTTCCAGCCAGCCTTTCTGTTTTCTCCCAAGCCTCCCCTTCATTCCTTTGATGACGCTTTGGTTGGCTCTCTCCACTAACCCGTTGCTCTGGGCATAGGTAACGGAGGTAAACACTTGCTGGATCCGCATCTGCTCACACCATGGTTTGAAGGGTCTTCCAGCAAATTGGACCCCGTTGTCACTCACCAACTCCTTCGGGACCCCATACCTGCATATAATGTTATCCAGCACGAATCTTCTCATCTGGTCTCCGGTAATCTTTGCCAGGGGCTTTGCTTCAATCCATTTAGTAAAGTAGTTAATGGCCACCACCACGTATTTGACCCCTCCTGGGCCCTCCGGGAAAGGCCCAATTATGTCAATGGCCCATTTCTGGAATGGCCAAGATGTCGAGACTGGGACCATAGGGTGTTTATGCTGGTGGGTCATTGGTGCATGTACTTGGCAATTATCGCACTTCTTGATTTCTTCAGACGCCGTTTCGTACATTCGCGGCCAGTAGAACCCTGCGTTCATTACTCTTCTTACTACCGTTCTTGGTCCTGAGTGCATTCCACAGATCCCCTCGTGCATCTCCCTGAGCACATATTCGGCCTCTTCCATATCGATGCACTTCAGGGACGGACCCAGGTATGACCTTCGGTATAGCTCCCCTTCAATCAATTCGTATTGTAGGGCTTTAACTCTTATTTTTCTGGCTGCCCATTCCCCCTCGGGTAGGGTCCCGTCCCGGAGGAAGTTAATGATAGGGGTCATCCATGTTTCCTGGGGGCCTTCGATCGTGGCCACCTCCGTCGTGTCAAGGGAGGGGGATGTCAGGACTTCTACTTTGACCTCCTTCGCGAGATGGTCGAACGCCACTGAAGCTAACTTGCTGAGTGCATCAGACTTCCTGTTCTTCCCTCGGGGGATGTATTCTAGTTTGAAGGTTCTGAATGCTTCAGCTGTCTCCTTAAATTTCGCCACATATCGAGCCATGGTGTTATCCTTGGCTTCGTATTCCCCTTGGTACTGCTTTACTACTAACTGTGAATCGGTACTAGCCTCCACGTGTTTTGCTCTCATCTTCTGTGCCAACCTCATCCCGGCTAAGAGGGCTTCATACTCGGCGGTGTTGTTGGTGTTCTCGAAATCCAGCCTTACAGCGTATGTCAGCTCTACCCCCTCGGGACTTATCAGTGTGATTCCGGCCCCGCTTCCCTCTTCGCTGGATGCTCCGTCGGTAAGCAATTTCCACACCGCCTCATCTTCCCTCTCTCTTTCTTCTTTCTCTAAAGCTTCCCATTTCAGGAGTTCCCTTTCTTCGTCCTCAGGGACTTCTGCCAAGAAGTCGGCCAGTATCTGCCCCTTTATGGCTGTCCTGGGCTTAAACTCTAGAGAGTGTTCCCCTAACTCCACAGCCCACTTAGCTAGCCGTCCTGACAACTCTGGCCTCCTGAGCACCTTTTGAAGGGGCTGATCAGTCATTAAAGTGATCTTGTGCTCTTGGAAATACCTCCTGAGTCTTCGGGATGCGAAGACAAGAGCTAATGCGAGTTTCTCCAAGGGCATGTACCGTTCCTCAGGTCCTTTAAGTGTCCTGCTGATGAAATATATGGGTATCTGCTTCCCTTCCCTTTCTACCATCATGACCGCACTTATGGTCGTTTTTGAGGCGGATAGATACAGAAGCAATGGGTCCCCAGGTACTGGGGTGGCCAGCATTGGGAGCTTGCAGATGTATGTTTTCATTTCTTGAAAGGCTGCTTCGGCCTCTGTGGTCCATTTAAACTTGCTTGTTTGGAGGCAGTCTTTTAATACCTTCATGAAGGGAAGGGTCTTATCAGCCACCTTCGACAAGAAACGGTTTAATGCTATCAGTCTTCCGTTTAATTGCTGGATGTCCTTCAGGGACTTGGGGGATCGCATCTCAGCTACCGCCTGGGTTTTCTCAGGGTTTTCCTTGATCCCGCCCTTGGTGACCACTACTCCCAGGAAGTTCCCTTCCTCTACTCCAAAACAGCACTTCCCAGGGTTTAACTTCATGTTCACGTCCTGCATAGTGTGGAGAGTCTCGGCTATATCACTTATCAGGGCCGTCTCCGTCAAGCTTTTGATAACAATATCATCAACGTATACCTCCAGGTTCCTCCCTCGTTGCTCCCTAAACAGGGTGTTCATAAACCTCTGGTATGTGGCCCCAGCATTCTTGAGGCCGAAGGGCATCTTGGTGTAACAGAATGTCCCTTCGTCTGTGATGAAAGCGGTTTTTTCCTCGTCTTCTATTGACATCTGAATCTGGTGGTATCCCTTGTAGGCGTCTAGGAAACATTTCAGGGGGTACTGGGACAGGGAGTCCACCTGGGTGTCTATCTCCGGAAGAGGGTAACAGTCCTTGGGACATGCTTTGTTTAGGTCTTGGAAATCGATGCACATCCTCCATCCCCCGTCTTTTTTCTGAACCATGACTGGGTTGGCAACCCAGGATGGGTATTTAACTTCCCTGACTATCCCCGCTCTGAGTAGCTTTCGAGTTTCTTCACAAGCAGCCCTTCTTTTACTAGGTCCCATACTCCGCTTCTTTTGTTTCACCGGTTTTGCCCATGTAAAGGTGTTAAGCCGGTGCTCTGTTAGACTCCTTGGGACCCCCGTCATGTCTCCATGTTGAAATGCAAACACGTCTATGTTATGGAGGAGCAGCTCCTTCAGGGCACTCTTACATTTGTCACTCAAATGACTTCCCACCTTGACTGTTTGTTCTGGGAATCTATCGCAGAGGACCCACTCTTCCACCTTTTTCCCCTGGGGTTTCTCTGGTTCCTCCCCTTTGGATACGGTAGAAACTACTTCGTAGGCGGATTTGACCCATGCGAGGCCTTTTGGTGTTTGGAATACCAAGGCTCCGTGGGGGGTGGAGGCCTGTGCCTGCAGATCACCGATTCCGGGTCTCCCCAAGATTGCATTGTACTTAGAGGGTGCCCTGACTATTATGAAGGTCAATTCTACCGTTCGGACCCGATCCCCCACACCAACTGTGAATGGGAGCCTGATCTTTCCCAGGGGATGTGACACGTTGTTGTTGAATCCTACCAATGGAATTGAATCTTCCTCCAACCTGTCTCTTATGTCCCTGTCGAACCTAAGGAAGCAGTGTTCGTATATTACCTCAACACCTGACCCTCCATCCACATGTATCCTGGACACCTTGTGTCCCGCTATCACAGCCGAGATGTTCAGCGGGAGTCGTTGTACCTCACTTTCTTCTAAGTATGGCATGACGATGGGAGCTTTCATGCAGCTTGGGGAGCCTAGGATCCTGGCCTTTACACTTCGGGTGGTATCAAATTCATTCCTCCTTCTGATCATATCAACGTCTGCCCTCCCCGGCTCCCGTGCATCTCTCCCCTTGCGATCCCCTCCCCCTTCCTTGATTTCCTTGACCAAATGGGCCAGTCTTCCCGTTTTCACCGCAGCCTCTATTTCTCGTTTGAGGTACATACAGTCATCGGTTTTGTGCCCGAAGCCTTTGTTGAACTCACAGTATTCGTTCGGCTGTGCTTTTGGTCCCGGTTTTATGGGGGGTGGCCTTGGGAAGGAGTTCTTTACTCTCTCCATGGCTAGTATCTCACTTGGGGTTTTAACGAGAGGAGTGAAGCTATCGAGGTAAGGGAGGGGACCTCTCCCTCGGGGTCTGTAGGGTGAGTATGAGGGCCTTGCCCTGTCATGTAACATTCTGTCAAAAGAAGGTTTCCGGGAGTAGGGTGTACCTTTGTCAGGAGGTCTTGCAGCTGGGGCGACCCTCCGGGATGTGACGTCTGTCTCCTTTGCTTTTCTAACCGTGTCCTTTCCCCGGACAAAGGCCCGGACTCTGTCCATAAGATTATCAAAGGAAGGTGGAAACTCCTCCCCTAGCTTTTCACACAGTTGTGCATGTTTCAGTCCATTTATGAAACCGCTGATCTTCATGACTTCTGGGACGTCTTTGATGTTCATGATTTCTTTAACGAACCTTTCCATGTACTGGTCTATTCGCTCGTTATCTCTTTGCCTGATGTGAAGGATTTCGTTTGGATTTTTGACCACTTTCCTTTGTTGGCCAAAGTTCCTGAGGAATTTCTCACTCAGTTCTTCATAGCTGTCTATGTTCCCTGGGGGGAGGCTGTCGAACCAAAGCCGGGCTCCTTCCGTCAGGGTTTGTACAAACATGTGGCACCATACTGGCATGGGCCATAGTCCCAGTTGTCCTGCTCCCCGGAAAGCATGCAGGTGATCCTCGGGGTCCTTTGTCCCGTCATAACGGTCAAAGCCTGGGGGTAACTTTGTCTTGGGGGGTATTGGTGCTTCTGCAATTCTCCGTGTGAACTTTGAGACCTCGGCTAAGTCTCGGGGTAAGTATGGCTGGTCTAAGCTACCGCCACCAAGGTTGTCTTTCTCCTTTCTTTTCTCCTTGGGTTTCTGTCCCGTAATAAGGTCTTCCCTCTCTTCTGATGACATTTGTCTTAGGGCAGTCATGAACGTTTCTAGCTGGTCATTGCTGTTGCTCTTGCTTTGAAGGTTCGTTCCTTCCTGGCCGGAGGGCGTATCAAAAGAAAGTCTGGCCCTGAGGCTGTCGAGTTTTTCTTGTCTCTTCAAATCTTCAAGGTGCTTTGTTAACTCCTTCCTATGCATGGCCACGAAGTCAGGAGTGATAGGCTCTACCTTTTCTGGGTTTTCCACCAGGTTTTCGTTGCCGTCTTCATGGGTAATGTCCTCTATTGTAACTCTGTCCGGATCGTCTTGCGCCGCTTGGGTGGCACGTGAGCTGTGTGGGGTTGTCATGTCGTTTCTGGTAGGATAAACTGTTCTCTAGACGTCGAGTTCTGATGTGGGAACACCGGACAGGCTGATGTCCCACGGATGGCGCCAATGTCGAATCCCCAACCCACGGATGACGTTTGATGGATCTTCGGTGACGTCAAGAGCTCTTATCCTTGCTTGCTACAAAAGAACAAACCGTTAGCCTCGCCACGGGGGACCCCGGGAGGGGGATTCGTGACCAAGCTCCGGCGTGAGAGTAAGTAAACTTGCCGGGAATGAGAGGAGCTTCTTCCGATGGGTATGATCACCGGGAGGTTTCCTCTTTGGTGTGAATCTTATCAATGTGTGTATGTAATAAATACAAGAGAATATTGGTCGGACATTAATGTGTGTGTGGAGTAAATAAGGGTATAGTAAATGAGTGAGAGCTGGAGATGATGATACCTGCCTTTGTTCTTGTTGTCCCTTCTTATATAATAACTAGCCCTTATCTCATTAGATATTTCCCACATGTGATCTAACGGCTTTTGGAGGTTCTCGGGGAGTGCAGACACGTGTCTGGCTCCCAGCGGCAAGATGTTTACCTTAATTAATGTTCGTACCGGAGAAGTACAAGGTTTCAGACGGGATCCCATTCTTATCGAGCATTAAATGAGGTCTGCTCTTGCTAGCTGTTTTTCCGCCTATTTCCGAAGTGGAGAAATCTTAGCGAGCAAGGTTATCGTGATCGGTGGGCTTTTTAAGTGGTTGGGCTTCCAGATAAAAATGCCCAAAGCGGGTAAAGTGGGTTTACCCACTGGCCCGTCGTCAGTCACTTTAGTGCTTTAATTCTTTTAGAACGACGGATATTAATTAAAAACCCTAGACTAGCAAGACACTAGACGAGAGAAAATCATTTTACAAAACTAGATCTCTCTTTTGCAGTTCAATTTCTAAGTCAGAACCACATGTACCCCATTGGGAAGCTGTTTTAATTTTTTTTGAACGGCAACTTTCATTCAAACAAAAGCGCAACTAGCAAATCGCTAGCGCCCACAACAAAACAAACATTACAAGGCAAAATTACACCATTCTTTCCATTAAAAATTTGAGCATGGGGATCGATTCTTAACCCAAAGATAGCCTAGTGCTTTAATGTTTTCCTTCATCTTGTTAATACCTATCACCTTGTTTTGAAAAAACTGTCTCGTTCCTAGCGTTTCAGATACACCATGCAACCGTGAGTGAAGATCACAGCTTGTATACCCTTCCTCTTGTTCTTGCTAGCCTTCACATGGCTGTGAATATCGATCAAGTCTTTTGTTGAGAAGGCAAACAGACTTGAGATATTGCACCATTCACTAATAAACTGCCACACAATTGTAGTTACTAAGTAAGAGGTCAAGAGATGGTTGGTCTTCTTCCGCTTCTTTCAAGATTACAGACTTGGGAAGCTGTTTTAAATAATCTTGATTATGTTTAGCATACTTTTGACCAAGGGTTGTTTTTTAGTAATTCTTTAGATTATAAGCTACAAGCTTTTTGTAATTTAGATTGAGCGTCCTGCCCCAACACTAGAAAATCTATTACTGGTTATTGTATTCTGCTCAATGGTAGTTCCATTTCATGAAAATCTAAGAAGCGAGCAATTGTGTCTTTAAGTTCAGATGAAGAAGAGTATAGATCAATGAGATTATGAGAAGGGTTATTGCTGAGCTTAGAGTCGGACCGATAGGCATAGCATTCTACGCAAAGGCCTAGGGCCTCCAAAAATAGGGTCCTCAATTTTTTTCATATATTATATGTGTATTTAGCCTAAATGAATAAACAAATAGGTAAAGATATAATAATCCAAACAAGTAAAATATCTACACCCATAACTTAAAAGATTATGGGTCAAATTCCTTTTTTCTTGAATTCATAAGTTACTAGGTCCCTGATTTTCTTGAACACAATGCACCCTCCGCTACTATCCTGATTACTTGCGACCTCACTAACTGCAACCGACATGAATGACGATTGGGGGAGAAATTAGGGGTAATCGATTGCTGCCGATAGTGCAATTTGCGATTAAGTAACCATAAAAAAAAACAATTTTGCTATTTGATATTCGCGATTTTACGACTTTATTTTGCGATTTGCGATTGCCGATTGATATTATTTTAGGTTCAAGTCTCATAAAGGCCCTGACTTTGTAGTTCGCTTAGGACCTCCAAAAACGTTGGGCCGGCCCTGACTGAGCTTACTTGGTTAACCATCTACTCCATGAACTTTTTTGTTTGATCTATTACACCTATTTCCTGAAAGTGTGAAAGTCAAGCGGCCATCCATATTGCTTGAAATCCAGTCTATCATGAACAAACGAAACATATTGAATTAGAGTGCAACTTTGTTCGAGAAAAACTTCAAGAAGGTCTTATTGTTTACTCATATTTATGAGTTCTGATACAAAACAACAATGTTGGTTTAAATTTCCACTCTTCAAGATAGATAAAACTTTTGTTTAACGCTTTTAAGATGCAAAATAAATACTCATGTGTAGCTCCTTTTTATCAAGAATCCAAGAAGCATGCTTCATTTGTGAGAAGTTGCTTAGAACAATATTCACTTTGTTTGTTTCCATCCATTGTCATGTAGACTAACTTTCAGTCCTCTATTAATATTTCATCTTCATCATCATACTCAGTAAATCCCACCAATAGCAAAACTAAGGTAGGGTCTGAGAATGGTAAGATTATATTATTTTCTTTTTCTCGTGTAAACTTTCAATCCTCTATTAATATTTCAACGTCATCATCATACTCCGTAAATCTCACCAATAGCAAAACTAAGGTAGAGTATGAGAAGGGTAAGATGTAGACAACCTTACCTCTACCCCGAAGGAATAGAGAGGTTGTTTCGAATGAGACCCCGGCTCGATAGTAGCTTTGCATCAAGTCTTGGACATAAGGCACATGACGCTCATCAACCGGGACAAAGGCCAATTAGTGTATGTATCCCCATGTCTTTCAGCTATCAGCGCCACCACATGATGCATGATCAACTGGTTGTCGCTTTTAACGTTATTTTCACGAATAACGTTAAAATTAGTGCAATTTCACTTTTACCCCCGAGAGCCTACACATATATACATTATATGCGCACACCGGCAAGCGGGCGTAAATAGTAATATTTGAAGCCCCATAAATATAGTAATATCATCATCATCATCATCATACTCAGTATATCCCACCAATAGCAAAGCTAAGGTAGGGTCTGAGGAGGGTGAGATGTAGACAGCCTTACCTCTACCCCGTAGGAATAGAGAGGCTGCTTCCAATGAGACCCCCGGCTCGATTGTGGTTTTGCATCAAGCCTTGGACATAAGGCACATAACACTCAGCAATTGAGACAAACGCCGATTAGTGCATGCACCCCCTTGTCTTTTGGCTATCAACGCCACCACATGATGCATGATTAACTGTCCCCCTCTTTTAACGTTATTTTCACGAAATTAGTAAAATAACGTTAAAATTAGTGCACTTTCACTTTTGCCCCCCGAGCGCCCACGCATATATACATTATATGAGCATACCGCAAGCGGGGCGTAAAATATAGTAATATAAAAGACCAAAAATGCCTTTGTCACATTATAAAATTTGTCTTCAACCTCAAACAATAAAACTAATAATTTCTTTTTAACATACACGAGCGACAAGTCACAACCCCATCCTATCCCCTCTTAACATGTCCTCGTGTAATGCCAGTTTTACATTCACTTCTCTTGATCCCATTATTTCTCTTCTTTCACTATCATCATCTTATTCACTCTATTATGCACCATCCTTTGCATCTTCCCCACCTTTTTTTCATTCAACTATTTGATATGTTGATAATTATATAAAAAAAAATGTATACTTTGTTTTTTCTAAATAATTAATTATGGAATCTACTTTTAGAGTTAATCAAATAGATGGTCATCTCACATCACATTTTGTTGTTTTAGTCGCTTCTTTCTTTGAAAATTACCGATGTAGTATCTACGATTTACCAAACAGTATTGGCGTATTGCGTTTGGTATCTATCACCACATACATTAAAAATATATTTAAAATGACCATTTTATGTTAATATTTAAAAGATTTGTAAAAACGTCCCTCCACCTCTGTCTTTCGGACTTTTGTATCTTCTTCCCAGGATCTGAAGTTTATGGTCTGCTCAATGTTAATTTTTGTCAACGAGGCGAGTGTGTAAGTACACAAACAGCAGCTTAAACTCGCGTCTCAACCGATGGAACATGTCCATGAAATATTTAGGAACGAAATTTGGATGCTAATTTCAATACCAACATTCAAACATCAGTGTGAAACACATCAACCTTGAAGTAGCAAGCATTTCTAAATTAAAGAGTCTAACGATAATTCTTCATTACATTCGAAACTACTCAATCCAATCTAGCTTAATGATAAGATACTACCACCAGCAACCTAAAATGAAACTTGACATTGCTAATTAAAGGTGGCGTATGTTAAGATAGTAAATGAAAGTCAATAATCAGTTACATATGTAAAGAAGTTAGTTAAGTCAACCTAGCGACCGTTAAACATAACTAGTTCAATAAGGCAGCTACAATTAGCTCTATTAAACCCAACCAATTCAGTCAGTGGTTATAATTAGCTATAAGACCACATAGAGTGGAGCTTGAAGGGGGCATAGGAAGCCCCGAACACCGCCTCGTCCTTAGGCATGGGGGCAAGGGTTTGGAGATCACCACCGGCATGGGGGCATATGGTGAGGTTGAGGTGGCATTTGGTGATTGGCTGTTGTTGTTTGAGCCGTTTGGTGACTGGTTGTTGTTGTTTAGTTTTTATATTTAAAAAAAGTGGGTCCCAAAAAACGCCCATAACCATCCTGTTGTCTTCGGGCTTCGAGAACAAAATTGTAGGGTTATGTAAAATCTGTTGATAATGAAAGCCAAAACTTAAAAGAACCATCTTCCCTGCGTGATGGAATAAGGTTAAAATTCAACTTAAAAGTAAAAGAAGTTCCCCTCTTAAAAGCTTCACTAACAACCATCCAAAATTGCTGAAACAAGAACTACGGGGATAAAGTATGGAAAGACAAAGTACAAGTGCTGAAAAGACAAAGTGCTAGTCAACAAATGGGTCAATAAGTCAAAGCTGAAAACCAAATACTAGTCAACATAGAACACAGAAGTATTGGATTCTAAAAGTGTTGGAATTCTTCCAGCAATTTTGGAATCCTAGCAGTTTCTTTGTATTATCAGTAGTTTTAATGTAACAGTTGTTTAATTCGAACTGTCCAGCAGTTTTGCAAACCGCTAGTAGTTACATCATTTAATAGGTTGTTTAGGTCGCTTTCATGGTGAAGTCACCAGCAGTTCTCTCATTTTATGAATAGAACAGTACATTATGTAATCCTCATAACTCTTAGAGCTGAATATTCTTTGATCAAAGAATCTAAAGAGAGAAAGCAGAAGAACTAAGAGAGAGAGTGCACCTGGTGAGGGGCAGTGAATTGTGCTTTGATTATTTTTAAATCAGATTGAATATAACTGAATCACTTGAGAGTCATTTCCCAAATCCAGTTGTGTATTTATTGATGTGTTTATTATTACAAGCTTTGATGAATTGATAAATTTGTTAAACTATTTTATTAAAAACACACAAACACACACTCTCAGATCCAATAATTAGTATCAGAGCAAGGTTACACTGGGGTGACTTAAAAGTTGATTCAGATGATAACCTGAGCTCATATTGATAACTGATTGAAGTGATCAAGACTTGAGAAGAATTATCTGAGAAAAATCTCAATAGAATTCAGAGAGATGTTAATCACACATGATCCTCACAATACCAAATCGACAAAGAAGCCTTCAATTGATGTGTTTATTATTACATGCTTTGATAAATTGTTAAATTTGTTAAACTATTTTATCAAAAACACACACTCTCAGATCCAACAAATGCCCCTTCTACTAATATGGTAAACATGTGGCGCTCCACACCCCCTTCAAGCCCCTTCCACTCCGAGTAGTCTAAGATCATGTGTTCTACTACTGGTGATGGGAGGGGTGGGGTGCCACCTAGACTCCACGACCTCGACACACTGCTCCGATGCTCCGTGGTGTGAGCGTCATTGGGTTGGGCGTGAGCCGTTCCATGGTGTGAAAGCTTTCCCCATTTTGATTTCAGTATTTATTTCAATATTTTTTTTTAATATTTGTATGGCCACTTAAATGCTTTCATCTAATATTTAATTTTTATTATAATATTTAATTTTAAAACTTAATTGGTTTTTTTTTTTTTTTTCTCAAATGTGCTCGATAGTTAACAAAACTAAATACACGGTCTTGCTATTCTTTTCTGAACATTTCGATATTAATATTAACGAAAACAAAGTTGTTTTAAAAAAAGTATGTTAGTCTCGTAAGCAGTTTTAATACATGTTTGAGTCGAACTTTGGATGGCAAGTAATTGTTTCAATATAAATAAGACTAATTATTTAAAAATAAAAAATAAAATGGATTAAAAGTTAGAAAAAAGATCACTCACTACCACTAAACATCTGTTATTTTTAGTTATAATGTTTAGGTGACGCCTACATAACATTTTCACCATCATTGGTCAGATAAGATTTTGGGACCAATAGGTCCTGGGTTCGATTCACACAAGTGAGTTTTTCACATATTTATTGGGTTTCCTTCTGAATTGGTGTATAGGCATTATGCCTAGTGGAGATGGATATGATCGGGTGGTTCCGCTGGTGGCATGATGATACTCCAGTGGTACGTCAGTGATCCGGATTTGTCGTTCAAAAAAATGTTCTTTCAATTTATAACAGCCTCCAGAGGGTTTGGTAACGAGTTGGACCGGATATTTAAATTTTGTAAATTAATAATGTACTAAAATTTAAACTTCTTTAACAAAAAAATCATTATTACTTTGTGGCATTCTTCATATAAAAATTTAAATTTGCTTAACAAAAAAAATCATTATTACTTTGTGCGCATTCTTCATATAAAATCATTTATGTATTTGAATTCATTTCAGATTTCCTTTGACCTCAATAATAATAATAGCCTATTCATATGTTAATATGTTACATGTTTAACATCTTATAAGTTGTAACACAAATGCAACCTAAGTTGACCAAACGGATTGAAATTGCAACCTCTACTTCCACTTGTAGAGAAAAAGAACAACAAAACCAAAGGCGGCAATGTTGGATGTAAATACTTGTGGCTCATCTAAGAAACTAGCATCCCCATTCTTATTTGTAAGAAACTTTAAGGATTCTTTGAAGGCCATATTATACACTTGTATTTGTCTTCAATGGCCCTCATCACTATATTGGTACATTGGAAAGCATTATGAATTCCATATTTGCATAGAGACAGGGGCGGAACTATAGTTATAGGAGCCGTAGCACGGGCTACGACACAGCCCCGTATTCATAGTGTTTCTTTTTTCCGGTTTTATACAAAGGATAACCTTGAAAAATATGAGGATACCCCTAACAACAAATAGGATACTTGATATTACTAAAATCCCATTTTTATAAGCCCAAACATTTTTTACAACACGAAAACTTGTAGAATAATTAAGCCCGAATGATAAAATAAGCTCAAATTAACAATAATAGAAGTGATAGGAGGCCCAATTCGTAAATAACAAAGCTTAACCCAATTGGTGATAGAATTGAAAGGCGGGAATTTGGAAAACCAAATGTCGAAGAAGTATCTGTGTCGAACAGAAGCCAGCGACTCTGTTGGAATCGTCCCTGACCCTGCTGTTTGATCGCCCCTGGCCCTGCTGAAGCCTGGTATCTGTACAAAATCGTCCCAGCTGAAGCCTGTTGGAATCGTCTCTGATGTTAACTGTTTGACCGTCCTTGCTGTTTGAGTGAAATCGACGTCGTTGACCAACACTGACAGATTGGGTTTGACGTGATTTTTGAGTTTTCTTGTCATTTGATATCTTGTTTAGTGTTATAGTTTATGTAGAATTATACTTTGTATATTTGTTAGGGTTTAAGACTATAAATCATAAATGTTTTATGTTTAGATAAGTTAAATTTTACAAAAAGTTATAGTTTTTCGTTTTCTTTGTTATTGTTAAACTCGGTGCTTGAATTCTTTGAAGTAAAAGACGACGATGTGATGGAATGATTTCAAGCTACTAAAAAAAGAAGAGGACAAATCTATCAGCTATTTGTTTTACTTTATTTATTTATTAATTATTATTTTTTATTATTGTATGATAAAAAAAATCGAGATACACTTAAAATAATGGGCTAGTTTCGCCATTGTATAGAGAGGCAACTGATCAAGTCATGAAAAATAGATGTAAAAAAATGAATGGATCAAGTGGGATGAGTAATGGATTGTAAGGAATCATTTTGGAGAATGATATCGGACATGCAAAAACCTAACTATTCATTTCTATGTCATGTTAGTTTTTAAAATAACTTTCATTTCTAAGAACAAACCAACATGTATTTATTTTACATTTATTCTTACATTTTTATGAGTATCACTTTTTAGTTTTTACACTAATATATTGCGTAATTCAAAATCTGACAAATATTACATTTCACCTATTTACATAATATAATATGCTTGATGACTAAGTTTACAAATATGTTAGAATACACTAATATATTGTGTAATTCAAAATTTGACAAAACTTATATTATTTCACCTATTTACATAATACGGGGAGGTTAACGTGTAATATTATTTAACGTACGAGCGTACGATATGAAATTACGCACAATATAAAACTCAAAATCCTAATCACGCATGTTGAAAAACCATAATCAAGCATGTTGAAAAAACATAATCACACATGGTTATGATTTTTCAAATGCAAGATTATTGTTTTTCAACATTCGTGATTATGTTTTTCAAAATGCGTGATTATGTTTTGAGTTTTATAACGTACGTAATTTCATATCGTACGCTCAGACGTTAAGGAGTATTGTATTTTACACTTTCATTACATACTATAATAATGGTTGATGACTAAGTTTACAAATATGCTAGAAATTTTAATAAGTTAAGAAAGAGTACAAAATATTCTAAGTTATAAGCTATATATAATAAAGAGTACAAAATATTCTAAGTCAAAAGTTTGTTAACATCAATTAATCCTAAGTTTAAAATTTATAATATGTACCAAAATGACGAGTTGTTTTTTTATACACTGTGTTTGTTAAAGTGTAACCCAACCACTAGTTTGTTCATTTATCTGTTTTATTACTAGGTTAAGTTTTAGCGAAAACTTTGTGTTATCCGTAATGATAGCGACTTCTAAACACTTTAAAGCGAACATAACCAAATCGATTATGAGCTTAATTTAGAGGGTGAAGGGAAAACGATTACAAATGGGTGTTTAATCTACTCATTAGTCAACTATACGAGATCCACCATATATCGTTTCGTTATATATTTTGTCACATTGATGATAACGGTTTCGGATTGTCAATGTATGATACTTCATGAATTTACGTAATTACGGACATAAAACTATAAAAGTTATGTTTATTGTTCGGATAAACCTACGCTAGAAAACATCGACAAACTCTATCTAGTCTTTAGACAAAGAATTGATGAAATTGGTTGTCTAGTGTGGGCCGTCATATGAAACATCAATCGGCCCATGAGGTTTAATGGAATTGGACTTTTTAAGAGCATGGGAAGTTGGGGCCTCTTTTATGTAGTCCATGAGATATTCATTTTCTTTACTAATTTTTTCCTTAATACTTTTCTATGATTCGGTCACACGATTATATATACAAACTCAAGAAGACAATGTCATGCCCATAACTCTACAAGAGAGCATGATAAACGAAAGCCCACTTGAAGATGCAAATGGCACTAGGGTCGTAAATGAACCAAACGCTCAGCGAACAGTTCGTAAACTGTTTGACGGGAAGTTCATTTATATTCGTTTGTTTGTTAAATGAACGAACACGAATAAGAAATTCCATTTGTTAAGCCAAATGAACGAAAATGAACAGATGATGCGTTCATTCTCTTACGTTCGTGAATGTTTGGTAAGGGGAAGGTTCTATGCAGAACACTAGATATTGCGAGAACACGCAGAACACAATGAATCACCCATTTTTTCTATCCAAAAAACCTAAAAAGTAAATGAAAGTGTTACAAATATAGGATTTATTGTTTTTTACACTAGAATTCAAAAAAAAATATGAAAAATTTTCACTTTTTGTATAACCTACACATATGTAGGTTATGTGTAGGTTAAATTAGAAACATGTATGTAAGCTATGTGTAGGTTAAAATCGTTGGTTTTTTTATGCATATATAATACACATATGAATGTAAGAAACATAAAATTTAAAAAATGTGTCCTTTAAATCCCAAAATTTAGTATTTTAGAGTTGTTCTTTTTGTTCTTGCAATATTTAGTGTTCTGTAATGATCCTCATCCTGTTTGGTAATGTGTTCATTTGTGTTTGTTCACTTAAAGGTTTTTATATGTTATATTTTTAGTTCATTGGTTTTATTTTTTAAAAAGAATTGAAACCCCAGTTATAATATACGTCTCCGCCAACTTCCCTCATTTGATTATTTCAATTTTTGTTTGTGTTAAAGCTTGAGGAATTTCTTTATTTTTTGTGTTAATTATGTTTAGTTAATTACGTTAAATACTACTTATTTTTTTGTGGATTCTTTGTAATCTTTGTGATGAGAAATGCATATATTTTTGTAAAATGAATATGTATCTGTTTGTATTTTTCTTTTGTATGCGCGAACGTTCGTTTGTGTTCATGAACATTTGTTTGTGTTCTTGTATTCGTTTACGTTTGTGAACACGTTCACTTCCTCAATGAACGAACACGAACAAAAAATCCCGTTTTATAAGCATTCGTGAACACTTCATGAACATGTTCATTCCTTAATGAACGAACATGAACAAGGCCTAATTCATGTTCGTTCAATTCGTTTACAACCCTACTCCTATTTATAGTGCTAGAAATTTCTTAACCTATAACCTTTTGTACAAGGATCCATAAATCTAGTAATTTAAAAGACATTTCTAGAGAATTCTTTTAAGGGATATTAGATTTTAATAATTCTAACTTTCACCTATTGACTGGCATTAATCTCAACTTAAAAAAATCCCCCTGACAGTCTCAACTTGCAAACTATTTTCCTCCATCGAGCCTTTTATAACTGGGGTCTAAGAGCATTCACATCTTGTTCATCAAATTTTGTGAGAGAGGTTATGAGGGGTTGTGAGTAGAGCAGAGAGAAAATGTTACTATTTATCTGTAAATATAAAAAACAATGTTCTCTATAATTTTTTTTAATATTTTAGAAAGTGGTTGTAAGTAGAGAAGAAAGAAAAAGTCATGATAAAGGTATAGAAAATTTATTATTTAATTGAAAAGGGGAGAGAAATGTAGTGATTTTTAGTGTAACTATAAAGATGAAGATGATGGATAGGATGTGAATGTTCTAGCCCTGTTAGATTTTATGACGTGGCATATAACATGGATGTTTTGCTGATGTGGGAAATGACGAGGATGCTGATGTGTATATCAGTATATGTGTATACGTCTCTCTTTCATCCCTTTCTCCCTTACCTCCACCGCCATCAACTAACACCATCCACAACCAACCACCATGCCACGAGTATCATCCACCACCACACCACTGGTTACCACCACCCTCCACTATGCCACCCACCATCAGCCACCTCCTTCACACTAAACCTGCAAGACTTTAAAAACCTTAAAAACCATTAATTAGTTAGTAACTAGTTTTCTACAAAAAAAACATCTAAATCCTATGCATATAAAACTTTAAAAACCACCAGAAATGATAGAGGATTAGAAAGGGAGAGAGAGAAATGGATTGACGGATGGCAAATTCCCAGCCAAGTCTCTAGTGCGTGCACAGCCGAGAACTACCAAAGCAAGGATGGGATATCTGACTGTGGTGACGGTTTGGGTGTTTGGGCATTGGTAGTGTTGTTCTCAAGAAACACATCTCCAGTTCCAATGAAACTATGGTTTGCGTTGGTGATGTCGGGAACAACTCAGGTTCAAATCTGTAGCAAACCAGTGGAGCAAGGGGTTGAAGGAAAGCTGACAGTGGTGATAACAGGTTCGGCGATGGCTGAAGATGGTGGCGGTGTAGGGTGGTTGAAAATGGTGGTGGTGCATGGGGTTGATGATGGTGGTTGTGCGATAGGAGGTGGGTGCCAAGATAGAATTTTTTAAGTTGGGATTAATGCCAGCAATGGGTGAAAGGTAGGATTATTAAAATCCAATATCTCTTCTTTTGAAGGAATTCTCCAAGTGTTTCTAGTCCCCCTTAAAAAAAATTATAAGGAGTATGCTAGTCTCTTCCAAGTTCCACCATTCTAGAATTTCCTCTCATGGCCTTGAAATTTCCAAGAACGCCTTAGAAAACTCTGAAAACATGGTATCACGATATGTAATTTAGGCGCATCCTGACACTTAGCTATCATATATGCAGTCATAGATTGTGTTTAGAGTGAATTTCAAGTTTTGTCATTTATCTTTATAGTGAATTTCAGATGGTGTCCTTTATCTTTCAAATTGACGAGTCTTGTACTTAATGTTTTGAAATTTTGCACGTTACGTCCTTTAGCCTTAACCCAGTTAGATTTTTCTGTTAAATCTGATCATGTGACTTGCACATGAGGGCATTATTGTCATTTCACTTTTCAGGGACTAGTTGTGTAAATAAATTAAATACCTAACCATTAAAAAATAAAAAATAAAAAATTAGATATATCTCTCACCTCTCTCTCCCAAATACCACCAACATCCACCATCCACCACCTACTACCATCACCACCACCCACTGTAATAAAAACTATCTAATTATGCGATAACTGGTTTGGTCAATAGTCAGACAAACAAGAATATTACAGGAATCAAGACACATAGAAGTTCAGCAATTTGCATATATGTTAGCCTCAACAAATGAATAGCATAGAATTGATTTGAGGTAAGAAAGGGGATACAACATGATATAAAAAAGTATGAATTGTACACAGAAATAAGGAAACAAGAATAATTAACTAAAGCTACAAAGATCGAGCTCGCCTAAAGGTATGAATTAGGGCTTGTAAATTTAGGGGGTATAAGAAAGAAAGAGGGTTTAGTACCATTCTTTAAGCCACTTAACGGGAGGAGTTTTGGACTTGATGAACATGCGGCGTTCGAAGAGATTATGGAACGAGTTACGACTGATGCTCCATACGACGATTAGGGCTTTGGTTTATACGCCGATTAGGGCGTTCGAAGAGATATATTACTATATTTATATTTGCTTATTGATCAAACCGCCGCTAAGATGCTCGTTGAGATCTCCAAATCTCAAGACGTCGTCGCCAGTGACGGAACCACCACCGTCGTCGTAATCGTCGGTGCGTTTTTAAAACAGTGTCAAACGCTCCTTCAATCCGGTATTCATCTGACTGTTGTGAGGTACTACACTTACCAATTTAATGGATTTGAAGAATTGCTTTCACTTGGTGGTCGGAAATTAGTTATTTGTCGACTTTAGTTTTCAGTTTTTTAGATCGAGATAAGTTGAATTGGTATATGTGGTTAGGCCAGTTAAAAATAAAAATTGGTTTTTTGGGTTTTGGTGTGATGAGAGATAGGTGGTGTGCGGTGGGTGGTGGTGGTGATGGCAGCAGGTGATGTGAGGTGGATGGTGGTGGTGACGGTAGATGGTGGATATTGGTGGTAAATGGGAGAGTGAGAGGTGAGAGATATATATAATTTTTTATTTTTTAGTTTTTAATGGTTAGGTATTTAATTTATTCACACAACTAGTCCCTAAAAAGTGAAATGACAATAACACCCTCATGTGCAAGTCACATGACCAGATTTAACAGAAAAATCTAACTGGGTTAGAGCTAAAGGACATAACGTGTAAGATTTTAAAACAATAAGTACAAGATTCGTCAATTTAAAAGATAAAAGACACCGCCTGAAATTCACTATGAAGATAAAGGACAAAATTTGAAATTCACTCTTGTGTTTATTTGTGTATATATTCTCTATGTTTTAAACTGATTATATATTACGTGTCCCTTTGTAAAAAAAATTATATATACAACAATCGTGTCGAGTTTATTTCAAGGGTAAATTACAATTTTCGTCCTTTATGTTTGTATCGAATTACAGTCATAATCCTTTATTTGAAAAACTCATTACACGCTACATCCTTTAGCTCTAACCTGATTAAAAATTTCAGTTATGTTTAATCAATCAAGGGAGTTTAGTCTTTCTACCAACTTAATTAAAGAATAAAAATAAAACCTAATTTTAAAAACCCACTACATTCTTTCCCTTTCTTCTTCACCACCATAACCCCCCCCCCCCCAATCTCTCTCTCCAACCACCCCCATCTCTCTCACTCTCTCTCTCTAACCAACCCCCACCCTAGGGCTGTAAACGAGTCGAGCCGAGTCGAGCCAGGGTGGGGGTCGAGCTCAAGCTCGAAATTAATTCAGGCGGTTAAACTTGGCTTGAGCTTTACGTCAAAGTTAAACAAGCCTAAGAACGAGCCAATGAGCCGAGCCATGGGCCGAGCCGAGCTGGCTTGGTTACAAAATGAGCCAGCTTGGTTCACGTCATCTCAAATTGAGTTTTTTAGCTAGTTTTTCTCGAGCTTCTTTCGAGCGAGCTACGATCTGAGCTACGAGTCGCGAGCTTTATGAACAGCCCTACCCCACCCCTATCCCGCGTAAACCTTGTTTTCTTTCAAATGAAACTTGCCGCCTCCCCTAAAAAACCCAGATCTCTCTCTCCATTTATGTTATTCTCCAACAAATTCCGACGCCATTAACACCCACACTTTTCATCACTGCATCCACACAATCGGAAATTGCTGCGAATCTTCAAGGGTATTATTTTCGCCCAATTTTAGTTATTCTAGGGTTAGGGTTCTGATTCGTCATTTGATTCAATGTTTCAGAGGAACAAAATCGTTCTCAGTATCTTTAATTTAATATTAAAGTTTGTAAATTGATTAATTTGCTTAGATTAACTGATTTGATTCAATGTTTCAGAGGAGCTTCGACCTCCGTGTCGGCGGTGACTTCATCAACTCTGGCACCGTCAACACCAACAATCCCGGCACCGATTTTAGTGGGTTCAACTTTGATTGGAAGATGGGTCCACTAATCAGACCCAAAGTGCTGGTTTTGGGATCAATGATGGGTTTAATAAGGGGTTTTATTCAAACCCCAGTTTGAATTTTGGTCGTGAATTTGTAGAGAAATGGGTTTAATAAAGATTGGAAATTGGGAAAAATGGTGAGGTTGATCATCATTATATTGGGGGGGGGGGGGAAGCATGGGAAGAATAAGAAGAATAATAATAAGCGTGGTGTTAGTAATAATGAGAAGGATAATGGTAAGAATAGTGTTGATAAGAGGTTTAAGACTCTGCCACCTTCAAAATCTTTGCCCAGAAATGAGACTGTTGTTGGGTATATTTTTGTTTGTAACAATGATACGATGCAAGAGAATCTTCAAAGGCAACATTTTGGTATGTTTGATTCTTTTTGGTGATGGCGGTTGTTTTGGTCAAAAATCACACAAGGATAATGCAACCAAATCCGATTTTGTGAGGTGTGATGCTTAGCTAAATGATCAAATGTATGAACAATGAATGAATGAAATGAGTGATGGACACAAGGATTTATACGAGGAAAAAACCCTTGATCAATGAATGATCTCCGGCATAAAAAACCTCAGGTGATGGAAACTACCGATCACCAACTATATTAAACAAACAATGTTTACAAATCGGGATGATAACAAGCTTGGTACAAGGATCACTATAGTGTAAAACTGTGTAATCGCCGAGAGTTCTTGAGAGTTCGAGTGTAGTGCAGTTGTCTTGCCAATAATAATTATATTGAAGCTTGTTATCCCCTTTTAAAAATAGAAAATAATCTAACTAACAAACTATCCGAATAAGGTGCAAGTCTCCCATGATCACCATAACGGTCGAAGAGCTCATGCACGTGTAAAAATGTCAAGCATATTCCCCTGGAATCTCGGTTGGACCAAGTCCTACTCGAATACACCTGCAAAACAAGTTCAAAAATGACGGAAACAATTGTTAGTATTAGGATCATAATGAGGATCCTGGATCCTTAATCCTGCAATGTCTTCTAAGGATCCTTAATTCAAACTGAACTGAGGATCCGTGATCCAGGCCACACTTGAGGATCCGTGATCCATATGCTATGAAATTCTATCCCTAACAATTGCCCCCAAACATGACTAGTTGGTATCCAATTAGATAGTCATGTTTGAACGATTTTCGGACTAGCCGTTAGTAAGAGATATAGCCGTTACAGGCTGATGTCATCAACAGTCACCACCTGCAACAACAATCATTATATATAGGATTAGAGATAAGGACCAAATTGCATTTAAATTCGAGACTTCTCTCCTTTAAATCCTCATCCGAAGATCCAAGCAGGTATTCTATTCTCTCTTTTCCTTGATCTTTTCTTCTCTGATCCTCTGTTCTTTAAAATCGATGGCGAAGATGACCCTTCGATCCTCACCTGCCAAAAATCCTGATTACAATAGCTCATTAAAGAGTCAGGGTTTAACCAAAAACCCTTCAATGGAGCTATGCCGATTCACAGACCATGATATCGATCGGTTACGCCCATGTTTCCCTGATGGCACAATATTCAGGCCCTTTGACTCCTCTACCAAGAGTGATTGTGTCTCAGACACATGAATCACTTTTCCTGCAACCCCTTTCCTGATCGGATTCACCTACCCTTTCCCTGTTCTCACACAGGGATTCTTCACACTTACTGGCTTATTCTACATACAAGCCATGCCAATGGTGTGGAGGATCTTATATACACTTGAGCACATAGTCGAGCAAGAGGGTATCAACATAGGGATGTCTGAATTGAGCCAGTTGTACAATCTTGTAAGTCATGGTTCATACCGATACCTTTTCAAATCCAAACCTGACCAGCCTCACCCGATCTTGAAAGCCACCAAAAACGATACTAACTGGAGGAATCAATTCTTCTTTGTGAGGAGGGATTCTGTTCCAGATGGGAAACAACTTCCCAAAAAGTGGAACACCGATGGTAGGATATAGGATCCTTAGATTAGGATATGCGGTAAGGAATTTTATTTTCTTTTGAGGGTAACTGATCCTTTACTTTTGTCTTTGCAGCTATAACTCTGTCACATATTCAAGAATCACCTACCACTCAAGAGAGGATTGAAGCTTTTTGGAAGCTTGACCCTGCAATCAAAACCTACCCACCAAAATCCAAGGATCCAGCAGAGGTTTCATCAACTTCCTACACTATGTCAAGTAAGTATTAACATATGTAAGTATATAAACGTTTGATAAAAATATGAATACTTATCTGTTTGTTATGCTTGTAGGCGCCGGAAAATCCTCAAATTCTGCTTCCAGGTTCAGCGTAAGTGATCTTCATGAATATGCCTCCTCAAGGTCTCTCAAAAAGGAGCTGGCTGCAAGCCCAAGCATCCCGAATCCTAAGGGCATGAGCACAAGGGGTAAGGGTGCCAAAAAGAGAAAGACTGCTGAGCCCACTGAAGGCCTCCCTGTCATCGAACATCAGCTCCAGGAATACATTTCCGAGGTAATGATCCTAAATCCTTAAACCTGAACTTTCTTTACTGAGGATAAAGGATCCTGATTGTTTTCTCCCTATGTGCAGAAATTTGCTGAGGGTTCAAATCCTCCTTGATCAACATCTGGCAAAAGCTGAGCAGAAGAACCTGGACTTCCAGCATATGTTCCTTGCCAAAGATAAAAAGATCTCTTCCCTTGAAAAAGAGGTGAACCTGCTGCAGAAGGAACTGGTCTTGGCTCAGATCACAGCCCAGCAAGAGAAGGCAGAAGTCATGGATGGGGCTAAGCTTTCTGCTACTATTGCCATGTTGAAGATCAAGCTGCAAATGGCTAAAGAGGCTGAGGATCCTTCCTTCGACAGGTCTGAATGGGACCAGGAGGCTTGGAAGCAGAGGCTGGCTGAGCTGGATGATGAGGATGAATCTAAGGGAGCAGCAGCTGGTGAAGCAGGAGGCAGTGGGCTAAAGGATCTTGGGGTGGCAGCAGGCGGTGATGGCAATGGTGATGGAGACAAGGTGGTGGAGGCAGCGAATGTGTAAGCTGCATCAATGAGCGATGATGGATATTTCTAGACGTGGCCGGAGCCCATTTTTTATGGTTTTAGTTTTTGGTTGTTATGTTTCAAACAATGATGGTCTGTAACTAAACAATAGTATTTAGGTTTAAGGATCATGGATCCTTGGGACAATAGGGGGTAGCAAACGTGGATGGGTCCTTCTGTTTGTGGAGGATGAAGCCTTTGATGCCCCTCATCTTTTAATTTCCTGCATGACTTAGAAGTTTTTAGTATGGACACCCTTTGCCTACCCAAGAGGACGGGCCACGTTTTGCTGGTAGATGTTTGGGTAGGCAATTTTGACAACCTTTAAAAGGGTTAACTATGATAAATAAATAAAACTTTAACCTTTTGACTATCTTTGTGTTGTTTATCTTGTATGCATTTGTCTTTCAATTGTTATTGTACAATGTTTTGAAAGTATAAAATCAGCTTTATGTCAAAAGTTTAGGATATGATCAAGGATCAAATATCCTATAATCGAAAAGTTTAACAAGTGAGATAATTTTAGGCTCATATATCCTGTTGTCAAAGAATAAGGGTAACATTGATAAACCAGAAATAAAGTTAGAGTACCAGAGAATCCAAGTTAGGATCCTATATCCTTAACACTTACAAATGAAACAATCAAAGAATAAAACTTTGTAGAAGGTCAGGATCCTGGATCCTTAACTGTTCAGCTTCGGAAACCTGAAATATGAGATAACTTGGGACTAAGCCAACTATAAAGAAGATGTTAGTGTCTGGGGACAAGCCCAACAATCTGGGGACAAGCCCAAAAAACTGGGGACAAGCACAAAAACTGGGGACAAGCCCAAAAACTGGCGACAAGCCCAAAAAATGGGGACAAGCCCGAAGGATCTTGTGTAAACTGGAGTATGGCCCATACTGGCGACTATCCAAACTTAGTGACATGAAGATGCCAAAACCTTAGATAACGTGAAAACGTTAGAAACCTTAGGAACGGATGTATGGTACGTCTACCATTATACTTAGGATCCTAAATACAGCCAGAACAATGAAATTGTCAGCCCCTAAAGCGAGTACTGGTCCCATTGCCTTTAATTGCATTAGGATAATCGTGCGCAACTGGCGAAGGTGTAAGAACCTGATTCGTAGAAGGTAATAGATACCTTAAACTGGGGACAAGCCCAAAAACTGGGGATAAACCCAAAGACTTAGGAGATTTCAGTGGATACTTGATCCTTTGTCAAAGATGCACCCACTTCTACAAAACTTAGAATTTAGTGAAAAGGATAAAGGATCCTGGATCCTTCTCCTTGTAATCAAATAAATTAAGGGATTAGATAAATTAAAACCAAATCATTACCAGAATGAGGATCATATATCCTCTAAGGATCCTTAATATGTGTCAGTTATGAAGATGGCTAAGGATCCTGGATCCTTCTTACATGAAGTATCTCTTCAAATGGACAGCATTCAAGACTCTTGGTAGCAAATCACCTTCCATTGTTAATAAATGATATGCCTCCTTTCCTGCCTCAGCTTCAATAAGATAGGGGCCTTCCCACTTTGGTGCTAATTTGCCATCAGCGGGATTTGTGGTGTTTTGGAATGCTTTCCTCAACACCATGTCACCAACTTGAAACTTTCTGATCCTGACATTTTTGTTATAAGCTCCAGCCATCCTTTGTTGATAGCTAGCCAATCTCACCCTTGCCAAATCCCTGAGTTCTTCTATGGTATCCAAGTCTTGAACCAAGTTTTCATCATTTCCTTCAGGATCACGGATGCTTGTTCTTGCAGTAGGGACTACCATCTCTGTAGGGATCACTGATTCAGCTCCAAACACTAAGGAAAATGGAGTCTGACCAGTAGCATTCTTGGGAGTTGTTCTATCAGCCCATAACACATAAGGTAGCTCTTCTGCCCATTTTCTCTTCTTGGATCCAAGCTTCTTCTTCAAGTTGTTCATGATGATCTTGTCAGATGATTCTGCTTGACCATTAGCTTGTGGGTGGACTGGTGTTGATGTTATCATCTTAATCCCCCAACTGTCACAAAATTTAGTAGTTCTACTCCCAATAAATTGGGATCCATTATCACAAATAATTTCAGAAGGAATACCAAATCTGGTAATAATGTTTCATTTAATAAAGGATATCACTTCTTTTTCTCTGACTTGAGCAAATGCCTCAGCTTCTATCCATTTGGAAAAGTAATCAGTCATGGCAAGCATAAACACTTTTACTCCTGGTGCTTTGGGAAGTTTGCCAACTATATCCATTCCCCATCTCATGAATGGCCAAGAAGAGGATATAGGATGTAGGAGCTCTGCTGGTTGATGAAGGATATTGCTATGTCTTTGACAAGCATCACATTTCTTGGCATAATTCACAGCATCCTTCTTCATAGTAGGCCAATAGTATCCTGTCCTAAGGATCCTTGAGAACAGTGCTCTGCCCTCAATGTGGTTTCCACAGTCTCCTTCATGAAAATCCTTCAGGGCTTCTTGGATTTCTGGATCCTCGATGTACCTTAGATTTGGACCTGCAAGAGATCATTTATATAACATGTTATTTAACATTGTAAATTGAGATACCTTGACTTTAAAAGCTCTGGGGGTTTCTTCTGTAGGAATCTCTCCATATTGTATATATCTCATGATTGGAAGGATCCAGGATCCTGAATTTGACTGTGCATCATCACTAGGTATGATTACAGAATCCTCTACTATCTCCATAGCTGTGTGATCCTCAATAGCAGGAGCCAAAATGTGGATGATGGGAATTTTGATATCCTCAGGAATCTTCAATGATGATCCAAGGTTGGCTAGAGCATTAGCTTCTGCATTTTCTTCCCTGGGTACCTGTGTCAAACTAAAAGAAGCAAAAGAGTCTGCCAATTTCTTGACTATCTCTAGATATTTGATTAGTCTTTCACCTTTAACAGCATAAGAACCATTAAAGTGGTTAGTAATTAACAATGAATCTACGTGTACCTTAAGATACCTGATCCTCATATGCTTGGCAATTTGCGAACCAGCTATTAAGGCTTAATATTCAGGCTCATTATTAGTAGTTTGAAACTCACAAGCAATTGAGGGGGGTATTATGTACCCCTGTGGCGATTTTAGTAGTATGCCTAGTCCAGTTCCTTTGACATTTGAAGCTCCATCTGTGAAGAGTATCCAAGGATCCTTAGTCTCTTCAAGCTGTTGGACTTCCAATTCAGCTTCCCTTTGTAGATCACTACTGAAATCAGCCACAAAGTCAGCTAAGGCTTGGGATTTGATGGCAGTTCTTGGTTCATATCTTATATCATAAGCACTAAGCTTTACTGCCCATTTTGCCATCCTACCTGACATTTCAGGTTTCCTGAGAACATTCTTAATTGGAAAGTTAGTCTTAACAATAGTAGCATGAGTTTCAAAATAATGGCGTAATTTAGTAGATGCCATAATTAAAGCAAGGATAAGTTTTTCTAGATGAGAATACCTGGACTCAGCATCAAGCAAACTTTTACTTACATAATATACAAGATGTTGGGTACCTTCATGATCCTTTACAAGGACTGCACTTACTGCCTTAGAAGAGACTGCCAAATACAAGGATAATATATCCCCCTTTTCTGGTTTCATTAAGGCTGGAGCTGAGGATAGGTAATCCTTAAGGGCCTTGAGAGCATTCTCATGCTTTTCAGTCCATTCAAATTTTTGTTCTTTCTCAGGATGTCATAGAATTCCTTGCATTTCTCTAATGACTTTGAGATGAACCTGTTCAAGGCTGCGATCCTTCTTGTCAATCTTTGCACATCCTAGGCATTGGCAGGAGACTTGATGTTCGCAATCGCCTTGATTTGCTCTGTACTTGCCTCTATCCCTCTTTTTGTCACCATATAACCTAGAAATTTGCCAGCTTTCACACCAAAGTGGCACTTGGAAGGATTCAATTTCATGTTGAATTTATCAAGGATATCAAATGCTTCTTCCAAATCTCTAAGGTGATCCTCAGCTCTTTTGGACTTAACCACCATGTCATCTATATAGACTTCCATCGTGTGTCCAATTTGTTCTTTAAACATCATATTAACTAGCCTTTGGTAGGTAGCACCAGCATTTCTTAGTCCAAATGGCATGGCAATATAACAATAGATACTAGTAGGGGTCATAAAGGCTGTATCCTTTTGATTAGATGGTTCCATCTGAATTTGCTGAAATCCAGATGAAGCATCCATGAAAGTCAACAACTCATGACCCGCGGTAGCATCCACCATGGAGTCAATGTGGGGTAATGGTAAAGGATCCTTGGGACATGCCTTGTTTAAATAAGTGAAATCGACACATACCTTCCACTTTCCATTTTTCTTTTGAACAACAACCACATTTTTTGGATACTTAACCTCTCTAATCATACATGCTCTGAGCAGTTTATCTACCTCCTCCTGGATGATGGCATTCCTTTCAGGTGCAAACTTTCTCCTCTTTTGATGTATGGGTTTGAATGACCTATCAATGACAAGTTTATGAGTGATAATATCTTTAGAAATACATGTCATGTCCTCATGCTTCCAGGCAAAGGTAGCCTTTCTCCTCTTGAGGAAGGATACTAGATCCTGCTCGATATCATTGAGGATCCCGGATCCTATAAAAACTTTGGATTCAGGATCCTGAGGATCCATCAGGATATCCTTCACATCTTGTTCTCTTGCCTCCAGGACATCTCTTGGAGGATACTTTAATTGCTATTGCTCCCTAGGTCTTAAGGTTGGCTTCATTGATGAAGTATAACAATTTTTGGCTTCTTGTAGGTCACTTTCTATCTTCACCACACCCCATGGAGTAGGGAGTTTCACACATTGATGATACGTAGATGGAACTGCTTTCATGTCATGGATCTATGGCCTGCCAAGGATAACATTGCAACAGGATAAGCAATCTATAACACAATTTTTTTAAAAGAATTAAATCCCTATGTGTAAATGGGGAGTTTAATGTCCCCCAATGTGTTCTTTGTTTCTCCACTGAATCCCACAAGAACTGATGATCTTGGGATAATTTCTGATTCAGGGATGTTCATCTTCTTGAGAACATCAAGTTGAATGATGTTCACTGAGCTTCCTCCATCTATCAGAATCCTGCGAACAAAATGATTAGAAATAAACAATGTAATAACAAGACCATCATGATGAGGATCCTGAATATCCACACGATCATCCTCATCAAAGGATATAACTTTCTCCTGTGTAAGGATTGAGGTTCGAATGGCTTTATCCCCATTATCCATCTTTGTCTCTTTAGCATGTCTCTTGGCTGCTGAAAAGGAAGTGCCACATATGTCTAATCCACCAGATATGAAGTTGATATTTTGTGCATCAGCTGGAGGAGCAGGAGCTCTTTCTGGAATCTTTTCAGGATCCTGGATCCTTGACTTTTTTTCTTCCAAATAGCTCCTTCAAATGCCCTTTGCTCAACAAGTAACAAATCTATTTCCTGAGTGCTATGCATTCATCAATGAGATGACCGAAATCTTCATGATAGGCACACCATTTGGATTTGTCTTTTGTGGCAGCTGGCTTATCACTCTTTCTGGGCCATCTTGTTTTCTCACCTAAGTTCTGCATTGCAAGGATTAGTTCATTATTATCAACAACAAAGCAATATTCAGAAATGGGTGGATAATCTTCATCATCCTCCTCTTGCTCCACTACATGCACGTTTTGATTATCAGACTTGTTGTATGATTTAGATTTGTTGTTCCTGAAATAGGCTCCTTGTTTTTCCTGTTTTGAGGATCCTGACAGTCTTTATTGGATCCTTTTATCATCCTCTAAGCGGATGAATCTAAGGGCCCTGGTTCTCACTTCATCAAGATTCCTGCAAGGAGTCATGACAAGATCATCATAGAACTGTGAATCCTTAAGTAAACCCATTTTGAAAGCTTCTACAACCGTGGCAATATCCAAATTAGGATTCTCTACTGAATTTAGTTATATAATCTCTAAGTGATTCATTTTGACCTTGTGTTACCCTATATAGATCACTAGTTAATCGTTCAAATCTCCTACTGCATGAGAATTGGCTATTAAACAAATTAACTAGATTAGCAAATGAAGTAATAGAGTAAGGGGGAAGACTTAGCAGCCATTTAAGAGTTAATCCTGTCAGTGTGGATCCAAAACCATTGCATAGACATGTTTCTTTCAACCTTTCAGGAATGGGATTGATTTCCATTCTTTCCCTATATTGAGCTACATGCTCTTCTGGATCAGTTGAGCCATCATACAGTTTCATGTTTGGCGTTTGAAATCTCTTTGGTATTTCTGCATCACAAATAGGTGGTGCAAAACGAGATATCCTATGACTTCCATCTGGAATTTCAGGAATGGGCTTGACCACTCCTGGAACGCTGGATATCATATCCTTGAGTTTCTGCAATTCCCTAGCCATAGCTTGGTTGATTCCTGTATCTTGCACAAAGCCATGGTTAGCATTATGGGAAGTATTTAAAGTGTTACATCCTGATGGATTCAATGGTGGAATTCCTGATGTGAATCCATATTGATATGATTTCGGCAAGATTGAGGGACCAGATGAAGCAATAGTTTGCATAGGTATGAAGTCTCCGAAGTGAATCTTCGAACTTCTGGGTTGTACACTCCTTAAGGATCCTTGATACACCGAAGCTGAGGTTCTTGGAGGATAATCCATGGATTCATGAGCCTAAAATGAGGATCCTTGTGACACCCTGACCGGAGGCGGAAACGTCGAGGGCATCACGAAACTTGGTAGAATGCATATAAGCACATGGTGATTAAATTAAAGTTGAAATATAATTAAGTTGGTTGATAGGATTGCATTCACATCCCAACTAGTACGAAAAAAATACAACACATTGTTCACAAAAGTCTTTGTTTTTATTTAAGCTAAGGCACTTGTCTTGAGCAATCCTATGTGATCCTTGCAAAAGCTAACTTCAAACATTTTCACCTGAAACATATGTTAAAAACAATTTAGGTCAACAACGGTTGAGTGAATTCATAGGTTTTGGTTAGTTTGGTAATAAATAAATAATGTGATAATAAAATGAAATGTTTAACAATGTGGCATTTGATGCATCTTAGCAAAATGAGTAATACAAGATATGCTAGGTGGAACATTCAAACCTTGTAGACGTAAACACGGATCTATCATCCAAACTTCCAAATTGCAAAATGTGAACAACAACATCAACAACAACAAATGGTGAACTGGAAGTTAGGATGGGGCGTCACACCTATAGCGCTATAATATTACCGCTGGGCTTGTACGGAGTTAATGAATGTAGGTGTAAGCAACAAGTATCAAGCAATTGCAAGAAACAATCAAGATAGCCACGGAATGCCAAAAATATGTAAAAGAAAATGGGAACTATGAACTCACCTTGATTTCGGGTAAGTCCAAACAAGTATGCAAAGTGTGAGAGTTTTGGCGGGAACAAGGTTTTTCCACGTTACTCTAATGGTTTGAACATGCACAAAATATTGCAATTGGTATCAACAAATATTATTAATTGTAAACTGGAAACTAAGTCCATGGTGTTTGGTATGGTTTGACAAAAATGGTAACTATGGGTTTGAACAACTTAATTGGGGAACTCGGTAAATAAGTAGGATTCAAAGGGATTATTTATGAGAAATATATTTTCTTAAAATAATCAATTATATATATAATGTTAAAGTGAAATACATGATAATTATCTAACAATTATCTAAATAATTAATTTAAATCAGAATAATTAAGAATAACATCTTTAATTACTGGACAAAAATATTACTGATTTATAGTAATTATTAGGGCACTTGAATAATTTTATATGAATAAATGGAAAAAAGGTTAAAATATCAGTATTTAGGTTTATAAAGTTTAATTATTACAAATAATCTGAAAATGCCCAAAACAGTTTCTGACCTTTTATAAACTCAGAAACATGTGTATTTTGTTATGAAAATATTTTTGAGCAGAAATTTTATAATTATATAATTAAACTAGTTAAGTTTAATTAAATGATTTAACTGATTTAATTATGTAAAATAATCTGTAAATAATCAAACAGTAACTAAATTTATACAAACTCAGAATAATGCATATAATATCATAAAAATAATTTCGGACAAAAATTATATAGTTATTTAATTTAAATATATTAAATTAAACTATACTTTTAAATGTAAATACTGTTTTATTTATGTAAATATCAAAATTATATAAAATATCAGTAAGAATATTATTTTTAGAAAGATCAGTATTTAAAATAATTATACTGAAATTTTCAGACTATAAATAATTATAACCGATTTATTATGAATTTTTAAGGATTAAAACTGTTTTAATTTAAATAAAATAGTTTTGTAAACAAAATAACAGTTTTTATATTTTAATAAATGAAATAGTGATCAATGATAATGTAAAAATTTAATTTCGGTTTAAAACATATGTAAATAAATAACTAAAATGATTTGGAGTTACCCGGGTTCAAACCCGGGCCTCCGGTTTCTTTGAACAGTCATCTTCTTCCCCAAATTCGGTCAACAGAAGTCAACAGTCGCCATTAACGATCAAAAACAGGTTTGTTTTCAAATTAATTATAAGGGATCGTTGTATAAGCATAAACAATTGATTTAACGAAAAAAAAACGAACCGGTTTCGATTCTGAACGGTGAAATGACTGGATTCCGGCGACCGGTTATTCCGGCGAAGTGCAGAGATGAACAGGAAGTCAAATCGAAGTGTTTGGTGAATTGTGAGAGGTATGGGATGTTCGGGGGAGTTCAGGGGATCTAAATAACCCTTCAATTCAACATAAATCGACAAATAACAGTGGATTGATTCCACTTTTGAATTTTATAAAAATTTTCCGATTTCGATGTCGTCAGGCACACTATTGAACGATTAAATGCGTGTGGGAAGTTTGTTTTGATGTAAAGATTCCGCGTGCATTCTCGTTGGGCAGAGCAGACCACTAAACACGTGTTTGGTTCGATTTCCGGCAACAGACGTGGGTGTTTCAGGTTTGAATATATAATATTTAATATCTAATATGAATATATATATATATATATATATATATATATTACGGTTCGATATAATTACCGGATGAGGCTTATAGCCGACCGGTCACAACATCACTTGTTTAAACGAAAGGTCCCGAGTTCGATCCCCCCCCCCCCCCCGTGACCGGTTTTTTTGCTATTTTTTTTGTTTTGTTTTTAAATGTTACACTTTAGTCCCTGCGTTTCCAGAATATGCACAAATGGTCCCTGTAATAGTTAGTTAAATAACTAACTAGGTTAGTTTTTTTTTAAATAAGAATCCTTTTCATAACATTTAACCCGATTAGGATTATATGGTAAAAAAAAAGTTTCAAAAACGACACTAAGGCCCCTAAACTTATTGTTTTCAAAAATTACATTTTTAACCCGAAACTTACAAGGTTTCAAAAATGACAACTTAGTCCCCGGACTTTTGTACTTTCTAAAAATGACGGTTTTAGTCCTCAGACTTAAAATCAAAGTTTTTGGACAAGTTTTAAGGAATGACAAAAAGGTCCCTTAACTTGTACTTTCACATAATAACGTATTAGGCCCTTGTAACTAATGTAGCCTTGTTTGTAAGTATGAAACTCAATCAAATTTGCAAATATTCACGCGTTTGTGCCGGTAAATCATGTAAAAGCATGAAACAAAGCATGTATCAAATAAATTGCATTTCAATATACGATAACTGCTATTATGTGCATCAAACAAGTACATGTCTGAAAATCAAGGTGGTTACAGTCTCCCCTAGTTTAGAAAATTTCGTCCCGAAATTTATTCGAAAGAGTCTGTAGAATGTAATCGTAATGATTAGAAAGATAATCAAGTCATTGTTGGATGCTGAAAATTTTGAGGAATTTACGAGAATCATTGTATAGAAATTGTTTTGCATGGCACTATGCTACGCTGGATTTGTAATGTAAATATTATGCAAACAAATGTGTGTATCAATAAGCAAATAATGGATGATCATATAACCACATGATGTTTTTATATGCCACCTTACTTAACAAGGCTTGCTATGATTCTCATGCGTCGAACCTCGTAATTAAGTGTGCACCCAAAATTACGCGTTTCGTCGTATGGTCCACATAGCACTTCTAGTTAAGTGAGGAAAACAAATAAGATTGAGGTTTTGTTTAAATCAAATAAGCATCAATACAACATCAACTGAATCAAAACGTATTTCACATTAGCAATGATAGCATTGTTTGTTTGACAGTCTATTAAACAAATTTACATTTGAAATAAGTCATGTAATGGATCAAATTCAAGATTATAAGGTGGTGGAGGTGGTAGAGGCAGTTGCATATGATCAGTTAATTGTCTCAGCATGCTTTCCAACCATTGATTTCTTTCTGACAACCATTTTATTTGTTGAGACAAATTTCGAACTTGATTGTTTAACCTAGTCACTTCGGCTTCCAATGAATCTGGAGGTAGATGCATTTGAGGCATCGTACTTGGGCCGGCTATATCAGTTGGTGGCAGTTGTTCTACTTCGTTCAACAGTGACTGGAAAGACTGTGGAAGATACGGTGATTGCAAAAATGATTCCGATACTAATTGATCTTGGATCATCATGCTTTCATCAAACAAAGCTTCTTGCGTCGTTGGATCCTCCTCGAAAAAGATCGGTAAGAAGTTTGGTGTTGATGGTTGGGATAAGTTAGTTGTAATATGTTCTTGTATGTATGGCAGCGGTGGTTGCATATCAAATTGATAAAAAGACGATTGAGGAAACTGCAACAATGATTGTTGTAAATTTTGTGGGGAGGTATTCTCTAAGATAACTGGAGCTCCCTCCGACTGTGATGGTTGAGTTAGTGTACTAATATGAACAGGGGTTAGCCTAATGGTGTAAGGATTTACAATCCCAGGTGCCTTCGGTGGAGATAATCCCTGGATAATCTGATCACTTAAGACACCTAATGATTGTGCTATTTTTGTAATGTAAGACCCTCCCATGAGACATCTCAGAGGATGTGATTGTTGACTAGAAAAATATACAGCAAGCTCGTGGGCAATATTACAAGGGACTTGCTCAAAAATACTATACAGATAGAAAAGTTCGATTGTTCTAACCCTTTGTTGATTATGCTTGCGCCCCGTGATAGTGTTGGCTAAAACACGGTGCATATATTGATAACAAGGGTCTATGAAGTTCGTAGAATTATTGTGGACACACCATTCTTTTAATGAATGGCATTGCCAATAATTTACCATATCCGCGGAGGAACAAGAGGTTGATGCCTCCGTAAAAATGGGTTGTTTGACTTCTTCATCTGTATATATGCCCAGATGAACTGCGAATTCTGTTAATGACATAATATGAGGTTGCCCACAAAGTTGAAAATGAATGGATTCATTGGTAAGATTTTTATTATCATTGTAATAGAAAGTGGACAAGAACTCATACACCAGTTCATCGTATGATGGTTCTAGGATGTCGAAGAAACGGCGCCAGGGCGTATTAGGTAGTAGTGATCTTGCCAGTAAACCACTGGAATCAATCGTTCCCATTCGTTGCCAATCAATACCGCTATTAGTAAGAACTTCATGATGCTTGAGTTTTTTATACCTCTCTTGATTGTGTAAATTAGTAAACTGAAGGAAGGGATGAATTTTTGCTGCATTTGAAGATTCAGCATATGCTGCTGGGAGATTTGTCATTGGGATATGGGGTTTTGTTGAACTAAGAAAAGTTTGGGTATGTGTTGAGTTATATCAGAAGTTGCAGTTCTTGTGTAGATTAGCTCGAGTAGTGAGTTTCTTATATAGATAAGGAAATTCCGGATTACACCATATGATCAGTTAAGGCTTCCATGCTACGTTCTAAAACAGTTTACTGCAGCTAGTTTGAAAATTTGAATCTGACAGGTATGGTCTCGAGAAAATTTTGAAACTTGAAAAAAAGAATCGTATCGTATAAAATTGATAATAGTACAACGTAGGTTGATTAAAACTTGGATTGTTCTGAAACGGAGAAAAGAAAAAAATTCTTTTGAATGAGGGTAACATGCCTTGAGCCTATAGGCATACTGTACTCTCATCGGTAGTTCCCAGGTAGGCAAACGTGTGTCTTGTCGTGGAGGTGATTTCATAATGGGGTAAAGTAGTTTCATAAAATCAATGAGGATCAGAGAAAACACGTAACAAGATGGATATCATTTATTCCACGAATAAACGACATCAATGACAAGTCAAAGTAGTTGGGTTCTTATAATTTGGTGAAGTCATGCTTTAGCCTATAAGTGGACACTCATCCCAAGAATTCCTAGGTAAGCACAACTGGTCTCGCATAAGATGAGATTTATACGAAATGCTTGCCTAGACAGAAAACTCAGAATACAGTCATCCACCCTTCCATATTGCACGAGTTCGTTATTAGAGCCCAAGAATTTGATGAGAATTTAAAAATCAGAAGAGGTTTTGAAAATAATCACCTAAGGATAGGTGATGAGCATTTAAAGATGAGATCTGTGGTGATGAGGCATTGGTTACAAAAGATAAGGCTAGGGATGAAGACAAAGAAAAAGATAACGGAAGAGTTTGCTAATGGAAGGTGTCCTAGGTTAGTTATAGTCTAGGTCAAAGTATTACTAATAACCTAAATCCCTATAACCATGGCTCTGATACCAACCTGTTACACCCTGACCGGAGGCGAAAACGTCGAGGGCATCACAAAACTTGGTAGAATGCATATAAGCACATGGTGATTAAATTAAAGTTGAAATATAATTAAGTTGGTTGATAGGATTGCATTCACATCCCAACTAGTACGAAACAAATACAACACATTGTTCACAAAAGTCTTTGTTTTTATTTAAGCTAAGGCACTTGTCTTGAGCAATCCTATGTGATCCTTGCAAAAGCTAACTTCAAACATTTTCACCTGAAACATATGTTAAAAACAATTTGGGTCAACAACGGTTGAGTGAATTCATAGGTTTTGGTTAGTTTGGTAATAAATAAATAATGTGATAATAAAATGAAATGTTTAACAATGTGGCATTTGATGTATCTTAGCAAAATGAGTAATACAAGATATGCTAGGTGGAACATTCAAACCTTGTAGACGTAAACACGGATCTATCATCCAAACTTCCAAATTGCAAAATGTGAACAACAACATCAACAACAACAAATGGTGAACTGGAAGTTAGGATGGGGCGTCACACCTATAGCGCTATAATATTACCGCTGGGCTTGTACGGAGTTAATGAATGTAGGTGTAAGCAACAAGTATCAAGCAATTGCAAGAAACAATCAAGATAGCCACGGAATGCCAAAAATATGTAAAAGAAAATGGGAACTATGAACTCACCTTGATTTCGGGTAAGTCCAAACAAGTATGCAAAGTGTGAGAGTTTTGGCGGGAACAAGGTTTTTTCCACGTTACTCTAATGGTTTGAACATGCACAAAATATTGCAATTGGTATCAACAAATATTGCTAATTGTAAACTGGAAACTAAGTCCATGGTGTTTGGTATGGTTTGTCAAAAACGGTAACTATGGGTTTGAACAACTTAATTGGGGAACTCGGTAAATAAGTAGGATTCAAAGGGATTATTTATGAGAAATATATTTTCTTAAAATAATCAATTATATATATAATGTTAAAGTGAAATACATGATAATTATCTAACAATTATCTAAATAATTAATTTAAATCAGAATAATTAAGAATAACATCTTTAATTACTGGACATAAATATTACTGATTTATAGTAATTATTAGGGCATTTGAATAAATATTACTGATTTATAGTAATTATTTCCGCACTTTTGCACATAATTAAGAGATTATCTTAGTTATTGTAGTAGGCCCCTCTTTTGAAGGTGACGTTACCCTCACCCCAGTAGTTTGAGTCAGCAAGGATACAATCCTAAAAGGGTGGATTATTGGAAGATAATGAATTAAGTTATTAATGCAGTATTGTGTTAGGCCCCGCTTTTGGCGGTGACGTTACCCTCGGCTAAGTAGTCTGAGTCAGCAGGGATACAGTCCTAAATAGTCGGGTTATAGTATTAATAGTAGTTAACTTATGAGGGGGCAAAGAGTTTGGACCCCCGCCATCCAATACCGTGAAGTATTGAAGGAGGTCCTACTAAATTTGACCCAGGTCCATTGCAGGACCTCTAAACGCTGAACAATGGCAAGACCTTTACCAAACCGTTCCCTTAACCCCCGACCAGATAGCCAACATACCTCCATATAGGCCGTGGAGATATGAATGGTGAAAATCCTTTATTTTATATAGACAGTAAAATAATGCCAAGACACCACGGACAAACGATAAGGAAAGATCACCTTCAACATAAGTAACTAGTTATTAAAGTCATTAATACAAAACCAAATAAAAAGTGCAAAAGATTAGAAATAAAAAGTATTATACTAGACACTTTGTCTTCACCAAGTGATGTAAGAGACTTAGGCAAACATGGCCTTGATTGTCAAGAACTCTTACGATCAATTTTGGATCCCGAGACGACTCACACACTCTACGATGGACAATGGATGATGGTGGTGGATGATGGTGTTGTGATGGTGGTGGGTGGTGGATGAAGTGTGAGAGAGGTGGTGTGCCAAGGGATGGTTTGAGCTTGAGCCAAGCACTCCTATTTATAGCCTGTACAGAAGCCTGGACACGGCCCCGTGTCCGCTGGACACGGCCCCGTGTCCATCCTTTTCTCTTTCTTCATTAATACAGTTTGTCTTTATTAGCTCTACACGCCCCCGTGTCCGCTGGGCACGCCCCCGTGTCCGTCTGACACTCTCTCTCTTCATTAATTGTAATTCGTAATTACAATTAATGCGCCTGCTGTACTTTCGCCACGCCCCCGTGTCCGCTGGGCACGACCCCGTGGTGGGCAATAGAAGCTTCTACAGGTTTGTCTTTAGTGCCAGGGCTGTCCATCCTGAGCACTGCCCCGTGCTGAGCTGGACACGGCCCGTGCTGAGCTGGGCACGCCCCGTGCTCAGCTAGGCACAGCCCCATGCTCAGTTTTTTTTCTTGTTTTTGCTTTAGGAGATGCTGTTGAAGGGGGTCGGGCATGCTACATTTGTTCCTTTTCTTGTATTTATGCTAGATTTAGCTGCCTTTTTGCTTCTTTTGTTAATTTGAGCTCATTTAATCCTGAAAATACAAAAGGAAGACAAAAGCACACTTTTTCCAACATTGGTACTAAAAAGGGTTAGTTTTATGCCACAATTGATGTAATTTATATGTTACATTTTGAACACATCAAATACCCCCACACTTGAATCTTTGCTTGTCCTCCAGCAAAACTCTTTAATATGTGGCTATTACACTCCCAAATGGAATGGGTAGAGAAGAAGGTTTTTGGGCTTGTCGTAGAGTGTCAGGATTTCCAAGATTCTTTATTTAATTTTATTTTTATTTATTTACAATCCTATTCGTCATGGTTTATTTAAAACTTTTCATAAGATAAATTACTTATTAGGGCATAACATGCCTCTTTAAAATTCCATTTATATACAAGTTCACATACCTCACGGGGATCACTCAACACTCGGCCGAAAATGTATTTTAGTGGATCACTCGAGAGCGGCATGGAACTTACTCCTACCATAGGCTTGCCAAGCAATCAATCCTCCTCCTTTTTAACTATATACCTTTGTAAATATCAAGAGGACTTTGTGGGTGAAGGGTTAGGCTTGGGTTAAAGGTAGGTGGTTGGGTTAGTGGTTAGTAAAAGGGCGAAAGGCGTAAAAAGCGTCGGTTTTCGTAAGACTTTTTTTTTCATAACTTTTTATTTTGATGAAGCAATTCTTCAAACAAATTTGTTTTTGATAAACTTGTTTGTTTATTTCTTTTGGCTTCATCATCAACATTTTTTTTTTAAAAGTCATACAAAGAACCGAGCTAGTTACTAAAACAAAGGGTTAAAAATGAAAAAGGTTTTGGTGGGTGAAAGGGTGTTTGTTTGGGTTATGAAATGAAAAGGTTTAGGCTCAAAGGGGCTAACTAGGGGGATTTTGGGTAGGTGGTAAAAAAAAATAATGGTGTAAAAATAAAAATGGCTAGTCCTAATGCCTCCATCATTTACTTACTCGGGTTTAAGTTGGTAAGGACAGGGAATGTATCGTCATGGCAAGTTCTAGAGTCGTAGGAACCAAGCGGCTATTCACACAAGAAACGAAAATGAGCATTTAGTCAAATGATATGTAAGTGTTTGCTCAATAAAGGCTCAAAACTCACTTTTGTGGGAATGGGTTTTTATGTGATCAAGTATATATAATTAAATTTTTACTAAGCTTGTCATGCCTTTTCATAATTTTCTTATGTTGGTTCTTTTTATCACGACGCTATCGGTTGTAAATTCGTAAAAATATAACCTTTTTAAGAACTTGAATTTCCCGAGTTAAACCACGACAAGTAAAAAAAAATGAAAAGTTTTTGAAAAATTTGGGGTGACTAGCGGTTCCAATAGAGTTTTGTGTAAGGCTTGTTATTAGGACTTGCAAAATTCAAGGTTTTAGCATCCCCCCCACACTTAAATTACACATTGTCCTCAATGTGTCTCAAAAATAAGTTTTTAGGTTGATTGAATGTGTAAAAGTAGGTTAAAAACAAGATTTTATGGTACTGGGTAGCTGAACACGGGGTGGTGTTGGCTGAGCACGGCCCAGTGTCCAGACTGCCAGTACCAAAAGTAAACAGAAGGCTGGGCACGGGGGCGTGTCCAGTGAGCACGGCCCCGTGTCCAGGTACCTGAACTGGGCATTTTCTACAGAACCTTGGGCACGGGGCGTGTTGGGGTGAGCACGGCCCCGTGCTGAACTTGCTGTAATGAAGAAAAATCATCGGGAGGCTCTGTTTTTGTGTATGGGGTGTTGGTTCAAGCTTTCCTTTATCATCCTTCACCATCCCGAGTGTGTTTTATTCCTGAAAATTAAAAACTAAACTAGAAAACATAAAGGTTAATCTAAACTAAACTACGGATAGTTCCGCGGAATGCCTCCGTGGTGCGCCACGTTTATAAGGGTCCTTGGCTAGACCCACTTTATCAGGTGGTTCTGGCTCATCTTCAATTAGGGGGTCGTCATTGCCGAATGGATATTTCATTGATCGCTCAAGATCGACACTCTTTTTAAATGCCCCTAATTGAAGAGGTAGATTGTTGAACTTCCGGTTTTTCAAAGCTTCGTGAGTTTTTACAAATGGTCGCCCCAACACTAGAGGAGCGTCATCGAGGATGACAAAGTCGGTCGGGATTACCATTTGATTTGTTTGAACCAAGACATCTTCAACTATACCGATTGATTTTATTACTTGCCGATTGGATAGAAAAATGGGTATTTGAAGTGGAGAAAAATCACTAATACTTAATTTTTCGAAAATGTAATTAGGCATTATGTTAACACAAAGATCTTTATCGATTGTAACGTTACTAATAAATGAATTTTGAAAGAAACATGGAACCGGTGTAATGTTAATTTCAAATGGGTCTTCTTTTATTAGCGAAGTTTGATCATTAGTTAACTTAACACTTACCGTTTCGTCAATTTTAGCGTTAGTGTTTAACTCTTTTAAAAACTTAGCATGAGTGGGTACTAAACAATGATTTTCAAAAGAAGGTGACAAGAGATCAATTTTTTCAAAATTAGACTCTTCTTGAATTTTAACGTTGTCGGACTCACCTTTTTCGTTGTTTAACTCATGTGTAGGTTTTTCACTTATTTGTTCTTCCATTTTTACATTTTCAGTTATCTCTTCCTTTTTTAGTTCTTCTCTTGCGCGGGACTCCTCTTCCCTTGCGCGAGCTTCTTTTATACATCGATCGATAACTCTTATGTGTTCTAATATCCTATCAGTCACTTCGGTTATAGAAAAAGAATTGGCATTTTCTAAGCTTGAATCCGGTTGTTCGATCCTTTGTTCCTCATAATACCCATATGAAGTAGATGGTTCACACCATTGTTCTTCATTGTAAGTATATGATGGATAAGGGTCGTAATTTTGTTCTTCATAATACTCATATGAGGTGGGTTGTTCACGCCATGATTCCTCATAATAAGCATACGAAGGGGGTGGCTCATATCTTGGTTCCTCAAAGTATGAGTAAGAAGGCTCATACCTTGGTTCATCAAAATATGAGTATGAGGGAGGAGGTTCATACCTTTGGTCTTCATAGGATGTGTATGAAGTTGATGGCTCGTACCTGGGCTCCTCATAGTAGGTGTATGAATTGGATGGTTGATATGAGCGATTATTTTGAACCGAGCGTGCATTACGACAATTAGTGCAATAATTACCCCTATAATCATGCTCCTCATAGGTGTAGTTGTAACCTCCTGAGTATTGATCCATAAGAATCACTCAGCAGACCACAACCAAGTCTCGAGATCAGAAAACAAAAAGAAAAACGGAAACAGAAGCTGGACACGGCCCCGTGTTCAGTGAGCACGGCCCCGTGTTCAGAATCTGTATCTGGGCGTTTTAATTAAATTTACTGATTTCGTTGAGCACGGGGCGTGTTCAGTGAGCACGGCCCGTGTTCAAGCTTCTGTTACTAGGTGTTTTATGAAAAATATGCAGCACGGCCCCGTGTTCAGCGAGCACGACCCGTGTTCAACCTACTGTAAATGCAAAACTAAACTAAAATGCAGAAAAATGTGGGCCCGTTTTGAAAAGGTTTTGGAAAACTGATTAGGCCGTCGATTTTAAGCTTTCCTAAAATCTTGTGTCCCCGGCAGCGGCGCCAAAAACTTGATGCGTGTGAAGTGTCGTATATATTAGGTGTATATTTTAAGCCCCTTTAACACTTATTTTAGCCAAGTTTTAAATTTATAAAACACGATATTTTACTAACACTAAACACACATATGGGCAAGTGCACCCATCGTGAGCGTAGTATAGCGTTGGTAAGATACCGAGGTCGTCCAAGGACACAAGAGCTTTTAGTACCGGTTTATCCTCAACGTCTAATCAAAATAAAAAGTTTAGAAAAATGTTTTTAAACTAAGAAAAATAAAAAACTAACTAAAATGCTGAAAATAAAAATAAAAGAAAAACAGATAGACAAGATGAATCACTTGGTTCCGACTCGTATCTAGTATAACCTTTGATTATTTCCGCACTTTTGCACATAATTAAGAGATTATCTTAGTTATTGTAGTAGGCCCCTCTTTTGAAGGTGACGTTACCCTCACCCCAGTAGTTTGAGTCAGCAAGGATACAATCCTAAAAAGGTGGATTATTGGAAGATAATGAATTAAGTTATTAATGCAGTATTGTGGTAGGCCCCGCTTTTGGCGGTGACGTTACCCTCGGCTAAGTAGTCTGAGTCAGCAGGGATACAGTCCTAAATAGCCGGGTTATAGTATTAATAGTAGTTAACTTATGAGGGGGTCAAAGAGTTTGGACCCCCGCCATCCAATACCGTGAAGTATTGAAGGAGGTCCTACTAAATTTGACCCAGGTCCATTGCAGGACCTCTAAACGCTGAACAATGGCAAGACCTTTACCAAACCGTTCCCTTAACCCCCGACCAGGTAGCCAACATACCTCCATATAGACCGTGGAGATATGAATGGTGAAAATCCTTTATTTTATATAGACAGTAAAATAATGCCAAGACACCACGGACAAACGATAAGGAAAGATCACCTTCAACATAAGTAACTAGTTATTAAAGTCATTAATACAAAACCAAATAAAAAGTGCAAAAGATTAGAAATAAAAAGTATTATACTAGACACTTTGTCTTCACCAAGTGATGTAAGAGACTTAGGCAAACATGGCCTTGATTGTCAAGAACTCTTACGATCAATCTTGGATCCCGAGACGACTCACACACTCTACGATGGACAATGGATGATGGTGGTGGATGATGGTGTTGTGATGGTGGTGGGTGGTGGATGAAGTGTGAGAGAGGTGGTGTGCCAAGGGATGGTTTGAGCTTGAGCCAAGCACTCCTATTTATAGCCTGTACAGAAGCCTGGACACGGCCCCGTGTCCGCTGGACACGGCCCCGTGTCCATCCTTTTCTCTTTCTTCATTAATACAGTTTGTCTTTATTAGCTCCACACGCCCCCGTGTCCGCTGGGCACGCCCCCGTGTCCGTCTGACACTCTCTCTCTTCATTAATTGTAATTCGTAATTACAATTAATGCGCCTGCTGTACTTTCGCCACGCCCCCGTGTCCGCTGGGCACGGCCCCGTGGTGGGCAATAGAAGCTTCTACAGGTTTGTCTTTAGTGCCAGGGTTGTCCATCCTGAGCACTGCCCCGTGCTGAGCTGGACACGGCCCGTGCTGAGCTGGGCACGCCCCGTGCTCAGCTGGGCACAGCCCCATGCTCAGCTTTTTTTCTTGTTTTTGCTTTGGGAGATGCTGTTGAAGGGGGTCGGGCATGCCACATTTGTTCCTTTTCTTGTATTTATGCTAGATTTAGCTGCCTTTTTGCTTCTTTTGTTAATTTGAGCTCATTTAATCCTGAAAATACAAAAGGAAGACAAAAGCACACTTTTTCCAACATTAGTACTAAAAAAGAGTTAGTTTTATGCCACAATTGATGTAATTTATATGTTACATTTTGAACACATCACCGACCGGTCACAACATCACTTGTTTAAACGAAAGGTCCCGAGTTCGATCCCCCCCGTGACCGGTTTGTTTGCTATTTTTTTTTGTTTTGTTTTTAAATGTTACACTTTAGTCCCTGCGTTTCCAGAATATGCACAAATGGTCCCTATAATAGTTAGTTAAATAACTAACTAGGTTAGTTTTTTTTAAAATAAGAATCTTGTTCATAACATTTAACCCGGTTAGGATTATATGGTAAAAAAAAAAGTTTCAAAAACGACACTAAGGCCCCTAAACTTATAGTTTTCAAAAATTACATTTTTAACCCGAAACTTACAAGGTTTCAAAAATGACAACTTAGTCCCCGGACTTTTGTACTTTCTAAAAATGACGGTTTTAGTCCTCGAACTTAAAATCAAAGTTTTTGGACAAGTTTTAAGGAATGACAAAAAGGTCCCTTAACTTGTACTTTCACATAATAACGTATTAGGCCCTTGTAACTAATGTAGCCTTGTTTGTAAGTATGAAACTCAATCAAATTTGCAAATATTCACGCGTTTGTGCCGGTATATCATGTAAAAGCATGAAACAAAGCATGTATCAAACAAATTGCATTTCAATATACGATAACTGCTATTATGTGCATCAAACAAGTACATGTCTGAAAATCAAGGTGGTTACAATCCTTGACCCTAGGACGAGGATCCTTGAACCTGAGATGAGGATCCTGGATACTGAGAGTAGGATCCTTGAACTGTCTGCGTTCCCATGTATCCTCCTGAACCAGAGAAGGATCCTTGATGCTGGAAGGAGGATCCTTGAGGCTGAAGAGAGGATCCTGAAGGCTGGAAGTAGGATCCTTGAGCCTGAGTCTTTGCCGATGATCCATAGCGTATACCCGATGATCCACCCTGGTATTGGATACCTGATGCTGTGGAGTGTTGGGTAGTTATGACCGGAGTATCGAAATTCAGTGATCTAGGCATCAATGGAGAGTGATCCTCCGCGGATCTTTTCAGTTTCTTGATCTCATCAATCTCTCGAAGGATCCTGCATTAGTTCTGTCTTGCTGTTGCATGTAATCCTTCATCTGCAAAATCATAGAATAAAGATCTTTGTTAGTAGGACCAGAAGTAACAACAGTAGTTGATTTTGAGAAAACGGGGGTTTGTTTCTTCGCAGCATTCTCAGCATTCTTCTGGGATCCAGAAGAAGCAGGAGGCAAAGGTGGAATGCCCTGTGAAGAGGTGATCGCCAGCATGGAACTTGAAGTGTTCTTCGCTTGAGAAGCCATGTAGTTGAAGGTGATACACATAAATGAATGAAATGAACAAAATTTTTCAAGAATGAAGCACCGATTGCCCCACGGTGGGCGCCAAACTATTTTGGTCAAAAATCACACAAGGATAATGCAACCAAATCTGATTTTGTGAGGTGTGATGCTTAGCTAAATGATCAAATGTATGAACAATGAATGAATGAAATGAGTGATGACACAAGGATTTATACGAGGAAAAATCCCTTGATCAATGAATGATCTCCGGCATAAAAAACCTCGGGTGATGGAAACTACCGATCACCAACTATATTAAACAAACAATGTTTACAAATCGGGATGATAACAAGCTTGGTACAAGGATCACTATAGTGTAAAACTGTGTAATCATCGAGAGTTCTTGAGAGTTCGAGTGTAGTTCAGTTGTGTTGCCAATAATAATTATAATGAAGCTTGTTATCCCCTTTTAAAAATAGAAAATAATCTAACTAACAAACCATCCGAATAAGGTGCAAGTCCCCCACGATCACCATAACGGTCGAAGAGCTCATGCACGTGCAAAAATGTCAAGCATATTCCCCTGGAATCTCGGTTGGACCAAGTCCTACTCGAATACACCTGCAAAACAAGTTCAAAAATGATGGAAACAATTGTTAGTATTAGGATCATAATGAGGACCCTGGATCCTTAATCCTGCAATGTCTTCTAAGGATCCTTAATTAAAACTGAAATGAGGATCCGTGATCCAGGCCACACTTGAGGATCCGTGATCCATATGCTATCAAATTCTATCCTTAACAGCGGTGACGGTAGTTATAACACGGACAAGTTTCAGATCTGGTGGTGGGTTGTTGGTGACTAGCTTCAAATCTAGTGATGGTGGTGGCTTGCTGTTTGTTTAGAGAGAGAAAGTTCAAAGTGTGTGAGAGTGAGTGAAAGAGAAAAGGGTATTTATATTTGATTTTCTTTTCTTTTCTTTTATTTATACTATAAATAATTAAGTAGAAAGACTAAATTGCCCTTAAGTGAATAAATTTAACTGAAAATTTTAACCTTGTTACTTTGTTAGTGCTAAAGTACGAAAAATGTACTGAGTTTTCCTAATAAAGGATTGTGATTGTAATTATTGAAGTTAAAAACTATCCATTGCAACTCACTACAAACATAAATGCCGAAAAAGTGTAATTTACCCTTATTTCAAATATGAAATATTACTTCCTTTGATAAAGACAAGAGTGAGATATACAACACATACTCATTTACTCGCTTCATCGATCCGATGAATATGAATATTAGATGCAATATAGTAAATGGATGTAATCAACTATTATCCATGTATCACTTGTGAAAACTTAGCTAAACCTTATTAAGGCTAAAAACCTATTTTACCAAAGAAAATACTTAGTTTTGGTGGGCAACAGAAAGTTACTTTTTGATTTACCTAATATGTGGCTTTAAGTTAGGTAATTTTTTGTTAAATCTAAGAGTTTAAGCTAATTGGTTATAAGAAAGGAATTAAGATCTTTTAAGTGTTTGATAATAGTTTTTATAACCACATTTTTAATAAGTTTACCCAAAAAACCCCTTTATCTATATCTATGTTTGGAAACATTTTGAGGGCGATGATTAACTAGTTCAAACACGCTAATAGGATGTGCAAGAGGTTCTACTCAAAACCAGCTTAGCGATCTATAAAATGATGAGGTAATAGATGTTTTAAGTTCGTATGTGGGTTTCACTCCTATCAAGGTATGATTTAAACTCGACTTTTAAGTTGATGATTGATATTATAGGAGTGTTTGGTTAAACTAATTATTGTGATTTTAATACATGATAATTAGTTTTGAGTTTTTCTTAAGGAATATTGGATTTTAATAATCATAACTATTCGCCATTGGCCGCTAACAATCTCAACTTCAAAAATAACCAATGGAAGTCCCAACTATTGACATATTGGCCACTAATGGACCCTGACTAACAGAACCCTAACGCCGTTAGTCTTCGGTCGTCGGAAAACCGTTTTTGTCCAAAAAAGAGGTTTTCTAAAGGTCCGATCTAAGGTTACAAAGAGGTTTGGGGACGAAATTGTTGAGTTTTCCGGCCAAAAAGTTGAGTTTCCCGGCGAAAAAGAAGTTTTCTGGCGAAAAAAGAGTTTTTCGGCGACTTTAATAATTGAAGCTTTTACTAGAAAAAGGTTCCCAAAGGTCCATAATAAGGTTACAAAGAGGTTCGGGACGAAAATGTTGAGTTTTCCGGTAAAAAAATGTTTTTCCGGCTATCGGAGACTAACGGCGTTAGGGTTCTGTCAGTCAGGATTCATTGGAGGCCAATATGTTAAAAGTTATGACTGCCAGTGGTTATTTTTAAAGTTGGGACTGTTGACGGCCAACAACGAATAGTTGAGATTATTAAAATCCAATATTCCTTTCTTTAATAAAGTGATAAATGAATAAGAAGTTATGATTATATATGCTAAGAAATGTGATTTAGTTGACATGAATTGTAACAAAACCGAATCATCAATAGTTATTTGATTAATTGATTTCGATTTTTCAAAGCGTAACTACTTTGAGGTTACACATCTTAACACCACCTAGTTGAATTGTGTTCTTAAGTTATTGGTGTAAAAGATATGAAAACATGAATGTTTATCAGTATTTTTTAAGGGTAGCCATTTTATGGTGTTGCTATAGCAAAATAAAGTGTATAGATTGAAATTCACTTACCTAAAAACTTTGTATCAAACTTAATCTAAGATATAAGAACTCTATATAATAATATATAGATAGAAAGTGTAGAGAGAAAAGAAATTTATTAACAAACTATATACTTTTACAGACCTATCAACAAAGTGATTTTTATCTTGTCAAAACTCGAAATACCAAGTTATTTTGATCTTGTCGAAACACCGTTGAAAGAGTGAGAGGTACACAGAAAAGTGCATCATACTAGTTCACAATTTTCAGCAAGACTAAAGGTATGTTTGGATTGATGGTAATGAAAGAATAATAATATAGATCATAGTAATGAAAGAATAATAATATAGATCATAGAAGGTGTGTGGCTTTAGAGTTTGGGAAAACGAAATTTTGCACGAGAAAACGAAATCTTGCTACATATATGAGATAAACTGACCATTAGAAAAAGAAAGATAAGTTTTCTAGATTTGTTATATGAAGAAAAAAAAGTAAAAAGGGTAGTTATTAAAATTTGTGGGCTTTCTTGGATTTACATATAAACCTTTAGACTTGAATTTTGAATAATTAAAATCCTTGTATTTATAAAAATTAACAAATGATATCTTTTTCATATATAAAATTAAGGTACTTAGTCACATAAAAATGTTATTATTTTAAATTAAAGAGGATTTATTAATGGAAAATAACATTCTTTTAAAAAAGTAATTTCCTTCCAAAGACTTTCATCACTAAGTTTTAAAAATTAAGATATTTGTCACATAAAAATGTTAATTTTTAAATTAAAGAGGATTTGTCAATGAAAAATAACATTCCTTTAAAAAAGTAAGTTTCTTCCAAAAACTTTTATCACTAGGTTTTAAAAATTAAGATATTTATTATTAGAAAATAAAGTCTAGAGCTTCGTATACAAATTTTATAAAAGTTAAAAGGGTTTTCCAATAATCACCCAAAAGATGACTACTAACTTATCGGATTGAAACTACGTGCAGCCCAGGCAAAGAAAAAGAAGTTGTAAGCAAAAAAAGAACCCAAGAAGTAATTAGGTATATGTCTACATATCGGAGGCAAAATCAAAGTAAGTTTAAGTCAAGAGCGGCAAATTCTGATACGACATGAAAATAGTCATGTTATGGGTTAACTAATATAAACCATTTATTAGATGGGTAAACCCGAACACAAACTTTTTCTATAAACGGCTAACCTGAGCATACCCTATTTAATAAATTGTTGCGACGGGCTTTTGGTTAGTATCAGTTCAGTTCATTACAATACCAATACGATACCTGCACTCGACATAGCAATCAACACGTGTTTTACATCGACTAAACACCATAAAAATGAATACCTGTAACAATACACGTGTTCTTTAATTGATATTGATTTGGTTCGTTACGATACAAATTAGGGATGGCCAAAAACAATGACCTATTAATTTTTTGAGTAAACTGGCATTTTGGTCCCTGTGGTTTGGGCATTTTTGCTATTTTAGTCCAAATCTCAAACTTTTTAAATCTGGGTCCCTGTGGTTTCATCTTTATTGCCATTTTAGTCCAAAATTCAAAATCCCCCTTTTTTTGACTGTTCCAAAAAGTTTGAGATTTGGACTAAAATGGCAATAAAAGTGAAACCACATGGACCAAAATGGCAGTTTACTCTTAATTTTGGACTAAAATGGCAATAAAAGTGAAACCACAGGGACCCAGATTTAAAAAGTTTGAGTTTTGGACGAAAATGGTAAAAGTGCCTAAACACAAGGACCAAAATCGCAGTTTACTCTAATTTTTTTTACAAGTTAAAGGGTCTAAGTATGAAGCAAATTTAAGGCCACTTCTATTAAAAGTGTGTATGATTTTTTTTTTTGTTAACTTTTAATATGTTAAAAGATTTAGTTATTAGGTTTTCTTAACGCCTTCAATCATTCATTTATTTTTCCAATTTAAGTCAAGTTGTCTAAAATAGTCAAAATTCCTATATATTCCATTTTTTACTACATCTATGCGTTCTCTTTTTTGAAATGTGTGAATTATTCGCGAATGTCGGGAGGTCTAGCATATGTTATCTAAACTGGGTCCACGCTAGAGAGCTAACTCACACAATAGATTCCCAATTTAAACCCCTCAATGAGAAACCCCTATCACCCAGACTCGAGCTTGAGACCTAAAAGGGAAAACTCATCTGGGCCTACCATAGGTAGAACTTAAATACCCGTGACCACCACTAAAGCACTAGTGATGGTTACATCTATGCGTTCTTGGTCAAGCGATTTGGTTATATATAGAGAGACAAAATGGATCTCAAATATTGTGAAGTATATGTTTGTTTAGGTTTTGTTGGAATCTTGTGAAAGTAATGGGGAAGAAGAAGCATTTGGATTGGACAACTCTCTCGATTATGTCCCCGGGAAGCAATAAAGTTCCATTCGTTAAAAAGAATGTAAGATTTTTTTTTTTCGTTGTGTGATTGATTACATCGAATATTGTTATATTTGTAGTTGCAAATTGCAATCTACACTATGGAATATAACAACGTTAAAATGCTTTAACTAAAAAGAAAACCAATTATTCAATAGCCACTTGGGTTATAGCCCAGTGGTGCTAACAGGGATGGTAAGGTTTCTAACTAAGAGGTCAGGGGTTCGACTCCCACTAACTACTAACAGGGATGTAATATTTAGCCGTTCAAAAAAAAAATTATTCAATAGCACTATATATGCTATATACTATATTAAATGTAAGTTTTTTTTAAAGTAAACTTAATTAACAAACGCCACCGACCCCAAACAGGCAGGCCCAACCGGAACTACAACATAATTACATATTTACAAAAGAGCACCAATCTTTCCACTCAATACCTTTGTGCTTCTATCTATTCGAAAACCATAAAAAACTTAAAGCTTTAACCTCACTAAAAATACTTTCGATCTTGATCACCGAGTTAGAGAACCATTGAGACCTTGAGTACAAGTATGAATGTTTGATGGTTCAATTTTAAGTTTTTCTTTGCCATGTCATGCCATGCCAAACTCACAATTTAATTATTATTTTATTATGTAAGATTTATTGGGAATTAAAGTCACAACTGAAAAAGGGTTAAAACTAAAATAATTCCTTATTATTTAACTATATATTGTTTTTAAAAAGATAAAAATTTTCCCTAAATTATTATGATATTTGTTTCTTATTCTGTTAATTTACCGTTTGTCGATACCATACCGATACTGTAATAAACCAAATTAATACCATCAAACACCCTTTGCACTTTGCACAGCATGAGGGCAATTGACTAGTTGTAATTAGACAAGTTACATCACTATATAGTAATAACTTTTTAAATCATATTTAAATTTATATATTTATGATATTTTAAATATAAATATTAAATTTTTTAACTACAATTTTTTTCAACTTAAATATCACTATTTACACTGCAAGAATTTAAACCCTCATAATTTTTATAGGGCAAACACCAATGCGGGTAAATATTAAAACTTATTGACGAGTCAACTTATTTCACTCTTGACAACTAAAATATTATTGGAGCGGTATTAGTTAAATTGTTACTATAAGTTATTACTAGATTATAACCCTGTGTATTACACGGGTTTGAATAAATAAATTTTATATACTAAATATTAAAACAGTATATATTTAAAAACCTAATTTATTATACGGGTTGAATAAATATAATTTTATATATTAAATAATAAAAAGTTATATCTATAACAACCATATTGTACGGGTTAAATAAATGTAATTTTATATACTAAATAAAAAAGTTATATCTTTAAAACACGTATATTATACGACTTGAATAAATGTAATATTGTTTACCAAATAATAAAATAATACATCTTTAAAAAACCTCATTTATTACTCGGGTTGAATAAATGTAACTTTTTATACCAAATAATAAAAAAATTACATCTTTAAAAATATGCGCATTACACGGTTTGAATAAATGTAATTTTCTGTACTAAATAATAAAAAATATATATCATTAAAAAACCATGTGTATTGTACGAATTGAATAAATCTAATTTTATATATCAAATAATAAAAATTTATATTTTAAGAAACCTCATGTATTATATGGGTCGAGTAAATGTAATTTTTTATAGTGAAAATAAAAATATTTAATATATTAATACAAAATTTGGTTTTCGTGATAAAAATAGATTATTCTGTTGTTGCAAAATTTGTTAACGAAGTCTCAATAAATTTAACTCTTTATTTAAAACTCCGTAAATGTATAAATGATAAATAATATTAGTTAATTTTATTTTAAGTTTCGTAAAATCTATTTGATAAATTTGTTAACGAAGTCTCAATAAATTTAACTCTTTATTTAAAACTCCGTAAATGTATAAATGATAAATAATATTAGTTAATTTTATTTTAAGTTTCTAAAATCTATTTGATACCAAACTAAAAAAAACGTTCAAATATAATTAATTCAAATAAATAATACTATAAATGAGATGGAGATTAAACTAAATAATAATTATCCATAAGATATTAAACTAATAATATTTAGTAGGAGTGTTATCTATAATATAAGATATTAAATTAAATAATATTTAGTAGAAAACCCAATGCATTACACGGGCTGATAAATGTGATCTTATAACTAATAATAAAAAGTAATGTCATATAAAAAACATATGTACGAATGAATAATAATTGAATGAAGTATAATGTAAGTTGTTGACGTATACAATTGTCAAGGTATGTATTTAAAAAAAATGAAGATTAACGTGATAGTTATAAAGTATATACCGGTGGTCGTAAGAGTTTGTATCGGTTTTAGAAGGAGGTTGGTATCAATCAAAGCTACTAAATCTCTTTAATTCTTTTGTTCATCCTCCTTTAAAAAGCTACTAAATCTCTTTAATTCTTTTGTTTATCCTCCTTTAAAAACAAAACGGTTACAATTACAAAAATAATATGAATATTCGTAGTCTTTGAGATCTGACTCCAACCTATAACCTCCACATTGGAAGGTCAGGAATTTACTTCCTTCCATATCAATTGATCTTGGATTCATTGCCCGATTGTGATGCTTTTAATGTAAGAAAAAAGTCTTGTTCGATCTAGTTTTTTTTTATCAATCTTATGTTCGATCTAGTTTTTTTTATCAATCTAAAAACACAACTAATATGTTTAGCATAAACATGGGGTAACAAATAAAGGTAAATTCAATCATGTATCAGGAATATAGTTCTAAGAAATATATTATATTATTAAAAGTGATATGCTTTAATTTTGAAAAAAGTCTTGTTCGATATAACAGAACATAATTTTAAAATATAATATTTGTAAAAATACATTTTAGATTAAACTAAAATAATAATTATCTATAAGAGATGGCATAATATAATGACAAGTGTCCCTAAAGTGATTTCTTTTATTATATAGTATAGATTAGTGAACAAGGTTACAAATATTTCTTAGATTGTTCTAAAACGAAGACACTAAAACACCAATACACCCAAATCACCTCAAACATGTCTGATTAGCTAACACGTTAGAATAACATCGATTTTTCGAAAACATTCAAAACCCACCAAAAAAGTTTGCCACATTATCAACACATTTTTATTTTTAACCATTCATCTCTCTTTATGGTTTATATATAAAATCTACAATAGACCTAACCGCTCTGTTTTTTCTTATTCTTGACCAAGAACTATTCTCTTTTTTTTGAACGGCCAACGAATCCTCCAAACGGGCTACTGACGAAATTCACTACATCGGGATACACTTGCCTCCGAACCGGAGAAAATCCCACCTAGGGCCGAAGCCCGTGAACACACGCCCGAAGGCACGACAGTGCGGTGAGGTAAACCCGCTTAATTCAAGGACCGAACTAGCAATCTCCGCCTACTCGCCTAGTGTCCAATTATCAGCAGGTGCTGCAGAAAATAATGAGGAGAGCAGGAATCGAACTTGGGTCCCTTAGAACACCAAGTCTTCCCCATACCACTCCCCCACCACCTCATTGGCCCAACAACTATTCTCTAAGTGAGTAGGGGGCACTCCTCTCAACATCACTTTTACTCTACTCCATCTCTACACTTACCCCCCCCCCCCCCCCACCCCCCCCCCCCCCCCCCGATTTTGATACCCACTTGAGTGACGATGATCTTACCTAATTCGGTAGCCTACTCAAAATGCCTTACCCGAATACACCCCTTCTTTCTAAAAATGGGTGAAACAAGTGAATTCCACAAAACCGGATTATGTTACTTTCTTTTGGGGCTAAAATGCTTTTATAAAAAAAAAAAATTTAACAACTTAAATTAATAAATATAAAGAATTGACAATGCTTTTATAAAAAAAACATTTGACAATGACAACTTAAATTAATAACAACCACCACCAACAACTATATTGATTGATTGATAAAATGTTGATTTCTTTTTTATTCCATAAGTTAAAACATACCCAACAACTTTGGACTTCACGTCTTTCAATATTTTTTGATCAATCAAACTATTTTTGGTTCTTCTTGATAAATTATTCCTGCAACTCTCTAATTCTTTAGGGTTTATTCAAATCTTATGAGATGGGAAAGAAGAAACATTTGGATTGGACCAGCCGATCGATTATTTCTTCTGGAGGTGACAGAGTTCCCCTGATCAGAAAAGAGGTAAGTTTTTCTTTAATTCTTGATCCATCACTCATTTATATCGTATTTCTTTCTGTATTCTTAAATTTATCAAATTTAAATTGTGGGGTTTGCTCAAAATTTAATCTTGGAAGAATACCTAATGGTGGTAGCTGTGAAGTGACCAGTAGAATCCCAATTTTCAGTTTTTGTTTTGAATTTTTGTTGAAATTATTTTTGGGATTTAGGGTGTAAGGACCTGGGTTCCAAAAAGTCATAAGTTGTTTTGAAAAGCTAAGCCAAGCATGGCCTAAATAAAAAATGCAGGCTGTCTTATGCTGGTAAAAAATAAGTTAGATAACAAGAAGTTTTAGGGGGTGTTTGGATGCACTATTTTTAGGGGGTGTTTGGATGCACTATTAAACTGATAATTTCTGTTTGAACTATGAAGTTGCAATAATCAGTTTTGGGTATGATTGTTGAGATAAATGTAGGCTAACGCCCCTGGTGAGGTGGCAACCTTTTTTGGGCGTTAAACACCGTTCATAGGGGCGTGAAGGTGGGGAAGGTTAGGCAGATAACGGGTGTGAGAGGAAGGAGGTAGGTGGCCCCCACCAATTGTCAACCAATCAGATTAATTCTTTTTTTTTTAGATTTAAATATTATTTTAAGGGGGTAGTGGGTAGTGAAAACTTGTGAAACCATTACACGGGTGAAAAAAAGTGAGTGAGAACTCATGACTACATGGCAGTGATGTGGCTGACACTTTATGACATGGCGGTTAAAAAGAATGAAACCATTACATATGGTCTAATTTATTAAGTGGTTATAGTCACTTGAAAAGCACTCATCCAAACGCCCCGTTAAGCGCCTTCTTGTTGAGAAGTTAGTTAGTATATATTTATGATTGTAGGTAAAGAGAAACGAAGATGAAACCGGGACATCTAATAGTCCTGCAACCGATCTTGAGCATGGAGATGCAATACAGGTGACCATCATTTCGGTTTCATATTCTGTTATTTATCCTAAAGCAGTTTCTTACTGACTCACCGTATCGTTTTTGTGAAATTAGGCAGCAAACGTTGGATTTTCCAGAGTTCTACTTTTGGTAAGATCGCTTACACAGGCCGTGTTATTTCATTGCAATTTTAAGATTTAGAAATCAGTTTTTTGTTCTTACATTGCAGGCGAAACCTGATGCAGGGACGCTCGTTATTGCCACCATTGCGTTATTGATTGCTTCCACCTCGAGCCTGCTAATTGTATGCCATTTCTGAGTTGGTAGAATTATCTGAAAAATATTATACTAATTATATTCGGTTTTTATGGATTATATAACATTATAGTGTTATATTGGTCTTTTCGTGTTCAGCCATCTTTTGGTGGGAAGATTATCGACATTGTATCAAGAGATATAAAGTCTCCCGAAGAGCAAACCGAAGCTCTGAATGCTGTCAAGGATACTATACTAGCCGTTGTGTTGGTGGTTGTTGTTGGGTGTGTTTTTTTTCCTATAAATCACTAACTAAAACATATATATCAAGAATTCTATATAACCTTTTGGTCGTAGTTCATTGTCAACAGCACTCCGAGCATGGTTGTTTTCTTCGGCTAGTGAACGGGTTGTTGCTCGTTTGAGAAAGCAACTGTTTAGCCACCTTATGCAGCAGGTGAGTCAACACGACCTGTTTTTTTTAGTTTCGACCGCACATTTTGCTACCTATTGTTACAGTGGGTAAATACAACAAAAGATATGTAACTTGTTCAGGAAATAGCCTTCTATGATGTTACTCGAACAGGAGAGCTCCTCAGCAGGCTATCTGAGGACACACAAATCATTAAAAATGCGGCGACTACTAATCTCTCCGAAGCACTACGAAACTTGACTACTGCATTTATTGGTCTCGGCTTCATGTTCTCGTCTTCTTGGAAGTTAACACGTAAGTTTTCGTTTTTTTTTTCAGTATCCTGGACAGAATTACGTAAAATGAATAGGGATGACAATTTCTGACATGGCCCACAAAAATAATCAGGTTTTCCCTTTAATAAAAAGGTTGTGTTAAGGTTGATTTGTTTAACCCTTTTAATTAAACGGGCCGTGTTTTGGTTGACCTGATGAATTAAGCACCGTTTAATCAAACACGTCGACCCATCAACGCGTTTAGTTAAATAGGTCAACATGCCAACTTGTTTACAACCCGTTTTACCCATTTATTACAACCTGTTCAGGAGTTGTTTAACATGTTTACAACTTGATAATAAATCATATACAACCCATTTACAATTCGTCAACCCATTTGACTAGTTTAAATAAACGGGTTAATGGGCCGTGTTTGGTTTATATGGTTTTAAGTGTGTCCGGGCCCAGGTTGATGTATTTGACACCAATGAAACCCCTAAAAGTGAACACTATTTGCAGATAATATATATTTTTTGCTTTTTGTTTTTTGAAGTGCTGGCATTGGTTGTTGTACCAATAATATCTGTTGCGGTGCGCTATTTCGGAAGGTATCTTCGGGAGCTCTCTCATGCAACACAAGCTGCAGCTGCAGTTGCTGCCTCAATTGCAGAGGTTTGCGTCTTCAACCAACTGCTGTTCGGTCCTCTGGTTTTGACTTTTGGTTGACTTTTCACATATTTATGTCTAGGAATCTTTTGGGGCCATTAGAACAGTGCGGTCGTTTGCACAAGAATCTTATGCAATTTCAACCTACTCTGAAAAAGTTGACGAGACGTTAAAACTTGGGCTCCGACAAGCAGTAAGTGTTTTATCTTTTATCATAATATTTGTTTTATTTATTAAAGATTTATAACATATCTTGTTTACATGACAGAGAGTCACGGGTTTATTCTCTGGTGGTATGAGTGGAGCATCAACGTTATCTGTAATTACAGTGGTGATATATGGAGCTTATTTGACCATAATAGGCTCCATGACTGCTGGATCTCTTACATCCTTCATTCTCTACAGCCTCACTGGTACTACTACAAGTTACACATACACACACACACATATATAGTGAAAGGTCTAAATACAAAAAGGCTCTTAACGTGTAACGGCACGTGACCACCAATATCACGTGCGTAATTATGGAAATAACGTGCGTCATTAGGGTTAACCCAACCCATGCGTAATTAGGGTTTAACCCAACCCATGCGTAATTATGCAAATAACGTGTGTAATTATGCAAAGTTAATTACTATTTTGCCACCGCGTGCAATTGAAGGCCTAGATTAGATCAGATGTGCGGTTGAGATGCTCGGGTACGCATCACACGATAAGGTGGTCTTGTACGTTAACCGGCCTCTTTCTCTCTCTCTCTCTCTCTCTCTATATATATATATATAGTCTTAGGATCCTGTATAAATATATATACATATATATATACTGATCATAATACTAATAGAACTTCTTATTTGCAGTTGGATCCTCGATATCTTCATTATCCGGGCTATATACAACCGCCATGAAAGCTGCAGGTGCAAGTAGGAGAGTTTTTCAGCTTCTAGATCGTGTGTCGAGCATGGAAAAAGCAGGGGACCAGTGTCCTGTGGGGTCAGACTTCAGAGTCTTTCTTTATATCTTCTGCATCAATCAATTTTTATAGTTAGTTATTTGTTTGATTATGGTTTATAATATGTAGTGATCCAGATGGAGATGTTGAACTAGATGATGTTTGGTTTTCGTACCCGTCTCGCCCTAATCATATGGTACTTAAGGTAATAGCGTTAGAGAAAAAAATCACCTTCTTCTCTGATCGGTCAAAGTAAACGCACAATTAGTCACCGGTTCATGTACTAACGAAATAAATTGATAGGGGATTACTTTGAAACTGAGACCTGGTTCGAAGATAGCCCTGGTTGGGCCAAGTGGTGGAGGAAAGGTATCGTAAAGATCACTACTTTTTGTGTTTTCAAGATATTTGACGCGTCAAATCTTGATGACAAATATGTTTATGCACAGACCACCATAGCAAATTTGATCGAAAGATTTTATGATCCAGTGAAAGGAAAGGTTTTGCTAAATGGGGTTCCTTTACCTGAAATATCACACGAGTTTCTACACAAAAAGGTACTCTAATTCACATATTTCATAAGTTTATTAGCACAATAGCACAAATTCATCAATACGTTGACTTTGACTTTTATGTTTTTTTTGCGTTTAAGGTGAGTATCGTGAGCCAGGAGCCTGTTTTGTTCAACTGTTCTATAGAAGATAACATTGCATACGGGTTTGATGGCAAAGCCAGCAGTTCCGACATTGAAAATGTTGCTGTAAGTTCTTTATCTATTTCAAATTTATTTTTCTGGATTTTTAAGTTCTTGAGTGCTTACTAGTTGAAGTGGGATACAAAAGAAAATGGCAAACGCCCACGATTTTGTGTCATCGTTTCCAGAAAAATATCAAACGATGGTGGGAGAACGCGGATTGAGGTTATCCGGAGGTCAGAAACAACGAATCGCCATTGCTAGGGCGCTGTTGATGAATCCGAGAGTTTTACTATTGGATGAAGCCACTAGTGCTTTAGATGCTGAAAGCGAGTATCTTGTTCAGGTGCACCAAGCAAGCCATATTTTCACATACGTAATGAGCTGTGAGTTGATTCTAATGTGCGTGTTTTCGTATGAGTAGGATGCAATGGACTCGCTTATGCAAGGAAGAACGGTTCTAGTTATCGCACACAGGCTATCGACTGTGAAGAGTGCAGACACGGTGGCTGTGATATCCGATGGTCAAATTGCAGAATGTGGAACTCATGAGGAACTTCTTAACATGGATGGGATTTACACCGCGCTCGTAAGAAGACAATTACAAGTTCCCCAAAATGATGAATCATAGTTTAAAGTCTAAACCATTTGAACCCAATGAAGATCTAATTCACACGCACATATGCAAAGGCCATATGTATTGATGGGGAGAACATTTGTATAACAAAGGGATTTTGTATAATATACTACTGAAAGATTCACACATGATCCACAAACATGTTCCAAGTTACAGGATGTCTTTAACTGATCTTATATAAGTTACATGTTTTTGGACAAGAAGCTGTTGTTGTTTGGTTTACTGATTCTTGCCGTTGTGCTGCAAATTGTTGCGAATAATTCACAAAACGAACGTTACTCGCTTTCTCATTGTTTACGGTTGAGAGCGTCACATCGGTTCTATGTGTTCAACCCATGACATGTAACTGTATGACTGCAGCATTCACATCCACTCCATTATCTTTAACCCTATAATTTAACAAAAAATCACTACTTTCTAAAATTTACCTCCCATTTTAAAAAACCCTCCACATCCTATCCTTTATATTTATCTCTCTATTTTTTTATTATTGTTTTTCTCTTTCTTTCATTTACAATCTTAACTACCCACTATTTTTACTCATCCGAAATCTCCGTCGAAATTGCAGATTAAACTTTGAATTTGGTAGAGTTTGAAAATATGAAATTGAAACATTGAGTTAAATAAAGAAACCGGTTATAATACGACAAGTTCCACTAATTAATTACGAATTCCAACATGCCTTTATTATTGATTTGACTTGACATGCAGAAAGAATCAGGTTCCATGCATCATGTCTGCTTTTTCTACACATATAGGACAGAACCGGTTCCGACCCGACCCGGTTCCATACTACCCGTAACCGGGTACAACCGGTTATGGTTTTTTGGGCAAATACCCGGGTATGAACCGGAACCGGGTTTGAGAGGAACCGGGTACTGTTAACTTTGAGTGGGACCGGGTACGGGTAGGAACCGGTTCCGGGTTTTAAAAATACCCGATTATGCCCATCTCTAGCCTAACTGCCTGGCACTATTCCCCTCCATGTGAATCGTATTATACTAGGTTTTTCGGCCGCCGCACGTTACGGTAACGTAAAACCATAAGTAATTCGATAGCAATTCATTTGATTATACAACCTATTGTGTGTTGCGGCGCGTAGAAACCTAACTAATTCGATAGCGATTCATTTTATTATGCGGCACTAAGTATGTCTTTATATAGATATAGCGATTTGTTTTATTATACAAAGGACAAACAAAATTAAGTAAATATGTGTATATATAGATACTAGCCTAAGATCCCGCGAGCTTCGCGGGTGGCTTAACTCAAACGTATAATATATACTGGCAATGAGATGAACTTTGTAATGAAAGAACTTTTCAATATAAACGTATAAAAATATGATTTTTCTCACTTAGGTAAATATATTTTGATTCATTTTTTATAGGTATTGAGATGTTATTGTACAAATGATTTTATAGCAATTTTTAGAACCCGGATAGATTTCATTTTTTTTATTATTTTTTTATAACTTTGGTTATTTGATATATATTTTCTTAAATAAAGCATTTTTAACCAGTTTTGACCATAACGTATATTGAGCAGAACACATATTGACATGAACCTATTTTGAGCAAAACCCGTTTTGACTGACCCGAACCTATTTTGACCTTAACATATATTAAGCAGAACACATATAATCAATGCAATAAATCATAGTAAAGCTATTTCTGATTAACACATAACTAAATCATACAAAAAGTAATTTATTCGGTACACATGCTAATTGACAAATACTCTTTGCTACAAAGTAATCATCGGTAGGATTGAGTGGTGGAGTTCTTTGCTCCCATACACATATCGGAGCTTGCAGTTCTAGCATCGTCACGCATGCAATTTATACCAAATACAGATGTGGGTGCCTCATTTAAGCCTTGGATTTATCTACACAAATTAAACAAACGGTTGAGATGCCTTTTATAAGCAACGATGGCACTAAAGTTGGTACTATAGATAATAGTAAAACCTATATTATATTTCATTCATAATTACAACTTGAGTTGTCAAGCATAATGATGATAATGTCATGAATAAGAATCATCACTTCCAGATCTAATAAAAGAATAAACCAAGTTATATTCACTTTTTTGCAGTCCACATCTTATCCAAATTGTCACAATCACAAAAACATACAACAGGTAATCAATCACCACATACTTAGCACTTTCTCCAATCTCCACATTAGATGATGTTAAAACCACAGTGAGCCATTTATAGCAAGTCCCATTGAATTACACCAAAATACATAATTCTTAGTTACTTTATAAAGGATATGGATTCACATGCGGAATGGACTAAACAAACAGGTAAAAAGAGATTGAGTTATTGAAAAGTTGGAAAATATAGTGAAGCTTACTTGTACTACTGCCGCAGCTATCGGTTACCACCGCCACTGTCATTAACCAAGAACGATCTATCCCTTTCCGATGGCCAAATGTCGCGAAACCATAGCCGGCGACTAAACTCATCACTACTGGCACTAATGTCACTCCTGTTCTGGCTCCAGCCTTTATCTGTCTCTCGCTTACTTTGTTGCACATCTACGTATGCATACAAAGTGTGCAATAAGGAGAAGCAAGAGTACAGCTTAGCAGGAGAAGACGGCCTCTACCGATTTCGTCTAAGATCCCACGAGTTTCGTGGGTGGCTTATAACACACAAATATATAACTTAAAATTGTTGAAATAATCTTTTGAAAGAAATAAACGTTCAAGTACTATAAATTAAGATACCGATATCGGATCTGTATCAGTGATGATCTCGTGTTTTAACCTTTGATAAAGCTACGTACAACTGACCATGTGTGAAAACGGGCTGTCTCAAGTACAAATCAACTTTTGATAGCGACTGGACCCGGCTATTGTTGATCGAAACTCGCGAAACATACGGCTATTATAAATTGCCTCATTTGAAACGCGAAAGGAATCTTTTTATACAAAGGAATTAAATTAATTAGAGGTATGAAGTGCGAGTAGGTACCTTAGCTCTCAGGGCTTCCAACTCTGAGTTAAGCACTCGGTTGTTCGTTGAAGAATCACTGAATTGATGGCTCGCATTCGTGAGTTGCTTAAACACATATGGTTTTACAGGTTATTCAAAGTAATTATATTATATAATAGTGTTGACATAAACTTACTTGAAATGAAGAAAAACCTTTCATTACTTTACATAACTGATATAAAATATGTAATCTAAATGAAAACAAAATTCATCATAGTTTAAACTTCCAACTTACGCTTGATAGAGGTTAAATGTAAGAACACATAGTATGATATAAAAGTATATTTACAAAATATATAGTAATTATTTCCCACTAAATATCACGTGCTGCATCGATATTTCAAGTACGAATGATGTAAACAGTGAGTTACAGATCAAAAAATTAAACCACATACTCAAACGAACAGTTGAATTGCATACTGACATGTCTTAACACCTTCAAACTAATCCACTGCACCTTCAAAATAATCCACTGCTGCATGGATATTTCACCAATTTTAGACCTTTTTAACATCCACCAGTACGTGGATTCTTTGATTTCCTCTACTACTTGGAAGGCCGTTCTCGATACACCTTTGTAGATCTTTTGATTTCTTCTATTCCAAATACTCTATGGTGTTTACCACATGCTTCTTGTATCCCAGCTTGGATGCTTCCTGACCGTAAGTAAGAATCCGCTGAGTCGAATAGAATGACCCAAACACATATCTGCCACCATATTGTCCTTATGAATATGCAGTCCACCAGTAAATGGTGCACCGAGCCACCAACTCTAGACATATACCGCATGCCGAGCATGTTGTATTAATGTTTGGGACGCCTCTAGCTAGCAATGCATCTGCCGTTGGGATTTTCCCACTCATCGCCCGCCAAGCAAAATAATTCACTTTGGGAATAGCTATCTGTTCCATAAATACCGAGTCCCGTCCCGCACCCCGCTTGCATCATTCATATCTATGTGTAACTATTTAACCGAGAACGTATCTGTTACGCCGTGACTCGCCCACCCCCATTTGTCTTTCCTATCCTTTACATTTTGACTTCTATCGGTTCCGGGAACCCGCTTCCATTCCCAATCCCAGAAAACGTTCTACCCACATGTCTTGTAGATCCAAATTCCGCTTCATATACTCTGTTTAGAAGCTTTGTTGAAGATGCGAAAACCAAAACATCTTTGCGCCTTGTATGGCATATGGAACTAAATATCAGGGTAACATGATACTTCAGATCGACTGTCTAGCAACTAATGGACTTGTTAATTGTAACGATGAAGTCTATATATCATGACCAAGTAGGCCAAGTAAGGTCTATAACCTCACTACTAAACCTTTAACGGAAAAACCACTCACCAAGAGATGCAGTCAAAAAACTAAAAATTAAGGAAACATAGAGCTTAAAAAATACCTTGTATGCTCTCATATACATATCTAACAGCAATGCCTTCTCTAGTTTTAAAATTATCTCATGTAGAAGAGAAAATTATCAGCTGCAAAGCTTAGGTAAGAAAAGGAAAAAGCTATTAATCGTGTACAGAATAAACAATAATGTAATACTATTTTAAACTTAACTCACGGATGGGCCCATCGCTCACGGGCGCCCCACTGGAATCTGTTCATAGCTTGTATTAGTACAGATTCACATAAAATACAATTAAATTATTTGTTGAGTCATATGTGAACATTAAATTTTTTACAATGGGTCAAAAGACTCAAATGAATATAAAAAGGCCTGACTCAAAAAAAAATTGGCCAAGGAATTCCACAGATCCCAAACCACATAATTGACCTAAACCCCTAACCCAACTTAACTGTGAACATACGGGTTGAACAAATGTAATGTTTAGCATTAATGTCATAAAATTCAGCAACACATAAAAAGAAAAAAAAATAATATAAACCTTGAGACACCTCTGAAGGGGATCACGAAGATATTCAATTACAGACCTTTTGCTAATGTTTCTAAACCCTGGGCTGGAAAGGGCTTAAATGGTTAAATGAAAGAACTAAAACTAATAGCAAAATAAAATTATAACAACTTCGTAAAATTCCACATAGAAACACAATCAAGAAGTAGCATGGCATATGCCTTACCTCACTCGCCGGAAGATAAATTAGACTCCGCTGCCTTCCATTGTCACATAATATCACCCTCAAATACTGTGTATACAAAGCTCAGGTGAGTTGAGTTATGTTTGTACCTGAGTCACAAACCAGAAAGCAGACCGAGGAGTTGATGGTGGCGTTAACACGATGACGACACTTGAAGTGGTGGAGCAACCACGAGACAACGACGGTACTCTGTTCGCCGCTTCGTTGGGACGGCTCCGCAAACAACGATCACCATGTCAGATGGTGCAGAGAAGAGCCGCACACGTGACCCCATCCAGCAACCATGCAATCTACGAATAGTGTGGCCATCTTTCTTCTGCCAAGGATACACAAATAGTTAACCAGCAGGCTGCCTTCAATTGTTGGCAAATCAATCCCAACCCCATAAATGTTTCAAACGAAACCCCTTAATTAACCAATGATCAAAATTTTTAAAAAAACAAATCAGATCATTATATGAAACATAAATTAAGGAACTCTTTGGAGTTTGGTACCTATAAAGCCTATTGCCTTAAAACCTTTTTTTCACCATGAACTCTGCTTTAAGATCTGCAACCCAACGCATGCTCACCACAGTTTAGCTACTAAAGGTAAGTGATCCTATATACGCTCACAAAAAAGTTTGTGTCCAACCCGTGGTGGATCCAGATTTTAGGTCAGCTGGAGGAAAATATTTGCGGGTCAAAATAGTTACATTACTTAGTGTAGAAATATAATACTTCAAATATTAAATCTAAAATGATATACATATATTGAAAAAATCAACCATCAGTTCAATTTTAAAGTATTAATCCACATTTTAAACTATATCATATCAAAGCATAAACTATATTCTTCAAGTAAATATGAAAGTAGCTTTTGGAGTCAATGATTATACAGACCAAGGACTCATTAAAAGTTCCAATGGAACCCTAATCTCCAAATCTGACTCTGCCATAAATCCTAACAACTATCAATCATCAATTTACCAAAATCAAGCATTTAAAAGATTGAAGTAGAATTTACCCGAAATTCACATGTTTTTTTGACCTTTACGAAGCTCAAAAGCATCTAGATTCAAAAAGAAAGTAGAGAAATCAGCAAAATGCAACCCTAGCGTTCGACTAATCAGATGCCACATAGCCAATAGCTTTTTCAAGTGTCATCTACATAAAATTTGTACATAACATAATAAAAAAGATGGTAGAAACTTTTTTTTAAAAAATTTACAGAAAAAAATTAGCATCAGTAAGCTCAAAGTTTCTGGTTAATATTTAGGTAATCTTTGTTAATTTAACAAACTAAACAAATAAGATAATTAAGATTAAGTAAAATAGATAAATGAGACGAACTCTGCGAGGTGGTGATAGCTTCACATTCTCATCATTTCCAGCAGATCTTATATTTGTAAGTGCCTTGTTTCGTACTGGGTTAACCTGTCACAAATACTCTAGTTATAAAAAAAGTCATAATTTCTGAGCGAAATTAACATAGGTTTCCTCCTTACATCATGATCTGTGTCTCGTGAGTGTTCGCAAGTTATCCAAAGTAGTATTTTGATTAAAAAAAAAGGATTATTACCGAATATCAAAAAGTTCAAACTCATATTTGCAACTAAATATTTATTAATAAAAATTAGTAACTTGGACAAAAACATTTACATGTCAACCCGACATGTACCAACCATACGCATTTGACCCGTTACCCAACCGATTTCATTTACACACATATTTATAGCCATAACAAATCATACCATCAATAACTTGGTGATCACAAGCCAACGTGACAGGCATGTATGATGTGAAATTACGAACTTGAATTCTCCAACTCCTGAAAGAATATAAAGCTAAAAATAGCAAGACATTCACAAATCAAAAAGACAAAATAATAAAAAGATAACTACAGGGGTTTTGTACCAGGGTATTTTTATCTACTTTGTTTTTGCTATCTCATCCATAATGCGGCTTCGCTAAACTTCTTGCTGAAAAAAGAAGTTGAGTGTTACGTAGTTAACATTGTCTATAAAGCAGCTTATAATGTTATTTAAGTTGATAGTGTCTGTATAATTATCAAGAGGAATAAATATTTGAACAGTAAGTAAAAATAAAAAATAGATACCTTGGTACGAAAAAACCTTGCTGCACGTTGAACATGCTTCCTGTTTTTTAATCCCTAAGCACCCACCCGATGCCTACCATGTAAGAAGGTAAATTAGCAACAGGATATGTGCATAGATATTTGAACTAAGTTGAACTAAACAAAGCATTGGGACTTCTTTTGGACAGTTTAACAAATGACATACTGATAGCTAATAGGGATTGAAAAATTTACCTCCTGTTATTATAATCTATGCTAGAAATTAAAACCATTATATGCTCCTTAGGAAAGAGGTAGGCATTGACCTTTTCATCAACCTGTAACATGTTATTATTTTATCACAACAAAAATTCAGAATAAAAATGTTCTCAAGATGTTAAAAGGTTGTTAATCTAGAAAGCATACATATTTCTTGAATACTGACATGTCAGGACCTATTATTGGTTTCTCATGGCACATTGCTTTAATTAGAATGTCGGAAAAAAGATTGTTCTTCAATAAACGACCCGTATATCACAAGATCTACAATGTTATGAATGTTGTACACATCATCATTGTCATCAATGGTTGCATGATTAACAATTTCTCCTGGATGGGTAAGATTTGAAGCAATTTCCTGCGGAAAACATTGAAATGGAGTTTGTATGAACATGGGTGGGTTGCCAATCGGGTCAAAATGGGGTTGGGTTGAAAAACACTCAGTATTAAGATTGTTGAAACAACTTGATCCAGTTGAGATAACCCATAAAGGTTTCACCTTTTCCTTCTTTTGCAAAGTTGAAAGTAATATTACAAATAGCACCCACCTTGTAGATTCAAGCATACTCATATAGTGGAGCATGTGCCAACAACAATCAATTTTGGCTAAGAGTTTGTCACAACAGCTTCGTTAGCCAAGCAACCCAGCAACTTCCTTAGCCCGGATTCCAAACTACAAACATCCTGCCCACATAACACATTCAAAACAAACAATTATAAATAAATATAACCACAATTATCTAATTATCTGGTGAATTTCAAAGATCCAACCCATTTGTACGGCTTTTTAAAAAAACTAACAACTGCATATTAATTGCTAGCTCTTCATAAAAAAAACCTAATACACCTAAACCAGCAACCAATGCAATTGTGGCTGCAAACGATCTGTAGGCAGAAGCCCATGCATCTGCATGAACATGCTCTGAACCGCCATCAACAATGGAAAACCAAAAGCAAACACAAAACCAAACATTAGACATAAACAAAAAACAAAGCCTCACCGATTAAAATTTGCAGAGGCAACTGGATCAACGAAGAGGTTGATACTTCACCATCCGGAAAGTACGATAACAAAGCACACTTACGCAAACCTTGAAGAATAGGCACCTCTGAAAGTCAAATACCTTCATTCACTTAAATTAAAAACGTATTGTTTTTGTTCATCTTCTTCTTCTTCGTTTAGAATTCTGATTATGGTTTAGTCACCATATAACAACATTAAGGGAGGTTATAAAATATACCTTAGATCAAACTGAAGTTCTTCAATTACCCTTCAAAATTTCATACATATAACACATGAATTATAGGTTTTATTCAACAGCTAAGCTGGAATCCAAGAACACATCAACAATAATCAATCCCTTTTTAAAAATGTTAAAAAAAAAGCAAAGTTCATTGTGGCATTTGAAAATTAATAATTCCACAAACAGAGACATTTCCACAAACACCTTGGCTACACTACTCTCACAAGAAAATTAATAATTCCAACCAAAATAACCATCCAAAATTGAAATTGTGGAAGGCTAATACCACAAAAAACAAACAAACACACAAATCATCATAAGGAAAAAATTGTTGTTTGAAGAGAGAGTCTGCCTGCAAACTATGATCAATTAGGTTTAGATTGTCTTACCAGGTTGTAAGCGTCATCGATTTACTTGAATCTTCGAAGCACTTTTTGGTGCGATTAAGTAGAAGACAGCGAGTGCAAACCCCAGCAGCAATAGTTGATCGCCGTTATAGAAGTGAGAAATCCGATGAGTTACTTTCTGGAATGTAGATGATTGTTAACATTCAGGGTTTTTTTATTTGAAATAGAAACCAATTCATAATTTTGGCAAGATTAATTGATTGGAAAGAGAAAGAGCGTGTGAAGGTAGCGTAGTGAGGAAGGAGAATTGGACAAAAGAAACGGCTTGAGTAGGGCCGTTCAAATCGCTCGTCGCTCGCCGCTCGCTCGACGCTCGTTCGGAAACTGCTCGGAAAATGCTCGTTCGATTTGACGCTCGGTTATAAACGAGCCGCTCTGCTCGGTTCGGTTTGTAAACGAGCAAAGCATGAGCAAAGGTCCGCTCGGCTCGGTTCGGCTCGAATTATTCTTTTAATTAGTATACATATACATATACATATACCTATACACAAATATAAATTATAAATAATACACACACACCTATATATATATCTACACTTACACATACATATATAAACATGTATATACACACAAATATAAATTATACATAATACACACACACCTATATATATATACACATTCACACATACATATATATACTTAAATATAAATTAAATTTATACTTTTATGTGTACCACTCTATTAGATTTTGGTCAACGATATACAAATTTACAACAATATCTATATGTACAAGCCCAACCACACCAATAAAGAAATTAATATTAAAACTAAAAGTTAAACCCTAAACCGATAAAAGATAGTTTGTTCATCGCCTCAATGTTTCATGTCGTTACCCTAAGTCGATCGTCTCCTACTCTCAACGTAATTGTTTGTGCAATATGATCATCGTCTCGTCGGCCACAACATTGTTATTAATAAGAAAAATATTGTGCCATGAAATGTGCATATTTTTTAAGACATGAAAACTTGAGACCCAACATTGTCACTATCTCTCTCAACAAATTTAAATCGGGCGACACAGTTGTCTAAATCGCTCGAATTTCGCTCGGCGCTCGCTCGGAATTTTTATTGCTCGAAAAATGCTCGATTGATTTGAGGCTCGGTTTTAAATGAGCCGCTCCGCTCGGTTCGGTTTGTAAACGAGCCAAGCACGAGCAAAGGTCCGCTCGGTTCGGCTCGGCTCGTGAACAGCCCTAGGCTTGAGGGAGTGGTTTGGAGTGGCGCTCAAATGAAAAAAAGAGCAGACCATCAGATGCCACGTGGCAAGTGATGGGTTAAGCTAATGACAAGTGGCTAAAGATTATTTTGTTTTATTAGAAGTAGTAGATCGGTACAAGGTCTTATGTCCATTTATAGATATCGGTCCAACATCTTGTCTAACATTATTTGTTGTCTATATGGATATCTGTCCAACAATATTTGTTCATAATTGGCTCATATCGATTTTATAATGTCATTAGTTATTCGGGTTAGTATGCGTAGCTCGTTACCCACTGTTAAACGATATTAATATATTTTTCATCGGTTATTTTTCAAAAAAAAAAATATATATATATTTTTCATCGGTTATTCGGGTTAGTAAACTCCTTACCCACTCTTAAACGATATTAATATATTGTTTCATCCACCATATTATTTCCGGTGTTAAAAGTTTGATTCTATATATGACATGCAATCAAGGAAACATATAGGAAGCCAAAACTGATAATGACCAAAACCACAATAGTGCCAACTGCTTTCTTTTTCCAATCTACTTTATTGTAAGACAGAGAAATCATGGTTATATTATTTTATAAACCTTTATATCATATGCTTTATTGTACGATATAGAAATCATGGCGAAACCAACATCAGCGGAATTCGTGTTTGTTGTCGGAGAGCCGATTTTGAAACACAAAACTGCCTTCGCCGCAGGATCTGCGAAAGCTAGCAGAGGTGTTCAGCGGATTTTTTAACGGATGCTTTCTAGCATGGTCAATAAGGGTTGATAGGATTATTCGGCCGAATGAATATGTGCCAGGCAGGTGCCTGGCACTATTCCGTCCATATACTTTCTATATATAGTGTAGTGTAGTACAGTATAATATAAATTCATTAACTGATGCGACATGGGCTGAGATTTAGATGAGTTGATGGACCGTTAATGGTTTGGGCTGGTGACCAATGTTACAGTGGTAAAGAATTAATATTAGGCTATGGACCAACAATTTAAATGAAGCTTGGGCTTGCTGATTGGGATGAACCTCGTTGTTTATAACCTCCGCCTCTGCGCTTTTCACCCCGGTTTGGCCAAAAAACTGCAGTTTTTCAGCAAAAAACGCAGGTTTTTTTCTATGAAAAAACTCGAATGTAATTGGTAATTCGAAATGTTATAAACGCCAAAAAATGTTATAAATGCCAAAAAGTGAGATTACAATAATGTTATTGTTGAACTACAGTGAATGTAATTGGCAATTCACAATTCTAAAACTTAACAAGTAACAACAGACTCTACAACTTGAAATTCAATTAAAAAGAGCTTAAGTAATTCAAAAGAGTTGGATTTCACATATTTGATTTAGTTAACTGCAAGGAAATGAATGAATTTGACTAACAATAGAAATGCATTCATTGATAATATCCTAAATAGAGCTACACTTATCCACCTAATCTAGCTAGAACCAAGGTAGAAATTCAGTTGATGATATCTCAACCAGAGAAACACTAAATCAACAAGAGATGGACCAAACCGTTATCTTGATCATCCACAAAACTAAAGAGGCAGCTATGCAGTTAATAGCGGCGCTATAGCGGTTAGCGGAGGTCTGGGCTTGTAGCGGTCCAAATAGCAATTGCTCATAGCGGTTCCGCTATTAGCGGCGCTATAGCCCGCTATTTGGCCGCTATTTGAAGATCTGTATAGCGGCTACAACAACGCTTTTAGCGGTCAGCCCAAACATAAGGAAAAGCCCACTTTTTTTTTAATTAAACCCATTACAGTAAAAGGCCCAGATGTTTGATAAAACCTAGATACGACCAATTAAACCTAAATTTATTATGTTCGACGACCAATGTCTGGAGCGCACACTGGTTTGAGGTCGCTGGAAGCAGTTCGTCATCATCAGGAAGTTGTTCAAAGCTGATAAATTAATACATGGTTGGATGATAATAACAATTGACATAATTGAGGATGAAAAATGCTACAGTTATTTCTATTTCGCTACGGTAACTGAAGTCTGCACGCATGTATACACACACATATACCTATGTATACATATTTGATTAGAACACATATACCTTGCATATATCGAAAAGATAGGTAGTTTAAAAAAAAATATCCACAAAGGTTCACTTCTTGCTTTCTGTTAGATCCCAAAATATAGATTTGATTAGAACATACATCCACCTCTGTTCACTAGCCTTTATGTTCTCTAATTATAACTAAATGCTAGGTTATCTTCCATGATTGTTATACTTTTACACCTATATATCCTACTACTGATGCACTCTCACAACCGTAAAATCATCATCAATACAACAAAATAACCCTTAAAAATAAAAACATCAAATAAATTACTGATTGATGTAATTAGGGATGACGAAGGGGAATGACGCACGTACCGTATCCAGCCCACAGCTGATGGTCGGTGCCGCTGCATTCACGGATGAGAATGGCCGCTGCATTCACGGATGAGAATGGGCAACCTAGGGTTTGCTTTCTTCAGAATGGGCGAAGCTTGAAAAAAAAGTTCGGGGGGTCGGAAGGTAACGGACCTATAAAAAATTTTCTATCGCGTAGTTTCGAGGTGTATGTTCGGGTCGGACGTCGGTGATTCGGGTCGGGTCGGTCGGGTCAAACATTAATATCAAATAAAAAACGTTCTCAAACATTAAAACGTAAACATTGTTTAACAAACAAACGAACAAAGACACCAAAACATTAAAAAGGAGAGAAGAAGGTGGGCACCCGGTTCTCCTGGATGAGAATTATAGTTCTGTCCGTCTTCCCCATAGCATAATCTAATAACAAAACAAGTGAACAAATCACCCTAAATTTCAAACTCTAATTTCTATCTAAATCAAATCACAATAAGATTAAACAAATAAAATTAGACATAGTTACAGAAAGATTCAACAAGTTTAGGGCAAAAATTCGGACCAATTTCATCTCTAATTTCAACCTAAATCATATAATTTGCAGCCCTAAATTAAACCTAAAGATAAAAAACACATACCTTTAACCTTATGAATATTGAAGAAGTTGAACAAGAGTACAAGACCACAACAACGAGCAGCTTTTTGGCTTCTGTTCTTGAACAAGAAGCTGAAGTCGAACAGTTCTGGAACCTGCGTTTTCCCCCCTTCTGCAGTTCTGGCTTCTGTTCATCTAGTCGATGTCCCAAAGTAAACGAATTTGGGTTGTTTTTTTTTTTGATAGGGTGGGCTTTTAAGTTGGACTATATAATGATTTGATTTGGGTTATATAATATACATTCTAGTTTTTTTTTTTGAACGGCTGCTCACCGGTTTGTCTCAACACGGGTATTGCGCGCGGCCCGGGTTCGAGACGGCGCCGTAGGCGTCTGCGACAAGCATACCAAACCGAGGCCCGGCCAAAGGTAACTCGGGGCTGCCAGGAATCGAACCCGCAACCTGAGGATGGGAACCACACTGGGGTGTAAACCCACCCTCACCTCACTTGTAGTGAGTGGGGATCGAACCGGAGTCTCTATAGAGAACTCAAGTTCTTTCCACCACTAGACCACAAGGTCATTGGCAATATACATTCTAGTATTCTACCAAATATAATGACTTGGACTATAATATTTGGGCTAATTAAATATTTTATTTGGGCTATATAAATAAAAAAAATAAAATTGGGTGGTCGAAAATGTATATACCTAATTTTTTTTTTATAAAACCGGGGGGTTGAAAACGTATATACCTACAAAATCCTATACGAAACGTACATATATAATACTACTGGCCGAAAAGTTCGGGGGCCGGGCACCCCCTCCCGCCCCTTAAATTTTGCGCCCCTGCTAATGAGGCCTGGAGAAGAAGAGATGATATGGGCGAGAGTATATGAGATTGGCGGGTGATTATGAGTGGTTGAAGATACAGTAGCTTTTCAAAAAGTTACTATAGATTCTTTTTAGAATATAGGGTTAGAGAGAAAAAATAGGGGATAGGATGGAGTGAATATTTAGAAGATTTTTTTTTAAATTTTAGAGGTGGGGTTGAGATGGTGGATTGGATGTGAATGCTATATGATTTTATAGGGTCAATTGTACAGAGTAAGTTGACACCAATAACATATTTAGATACAGTTTTCATATTTTCAACCCAAATAATGCATTTGTATTGTTGTTTAGATGGAATATTATGTATGTAATAGTTCACCCAAATTAGTTTATCATTATAATTATTATTTACAAGAAATAATAATACTTATAAAGATAAGGCAAATTGAAAATAAATAATCTCACCTAGCTCAATTTGGTCGATAATAATCCCACGTCAGTTATTGGCCGATAATAATCCGAATTGGTCAATTATTGTTATAAAATAGTCTGCCGTTAAAATAGCTTAACGGAGTTAAGTTTTTTTCCGAATTACAAACCGATGTTTTAGGGCTTTTGATCAGAACGAGGATACGAGTCGATTGATGTAAAATTTACCTCGAAATACTGCCCCAACCCACGAAAACGATGCTTCAATTTGGGTGTTTAAACTTCCAATTAACAAAAATCAAGCCATGTCGCGCACAATTTCGAGATAAGTTTTACATTAATCGACTCGTATCCTCGTTCTGATCAAAAGCCCTAAAACATCGGTTTGTAATTCGGGAAAAAAACTTAACTCCGTTAAGCTTTTTTAACGGCGGACTATTTTACAAAAAAAAATTGACCCGTTCGGATTATTATCGGCCAATAACTGACTTGGGATTATTATCGGTCAAATTGAGTTAGGTGGGATTATTTATTTGTAAAGATAAATGTGATATATAAACATTATCAATGAAGTTAAAAAATCTTCTGAGTAGGTTTGGGACGTGTATTTTGGTACAAAAGATGTTTGTATAGAAGGTAATGCAAACTTAGGTGTAAAAGCTTTTAAACTTAGGTCTTGATATCATATTAGAAACTTGGTATGTCCCAGGTTGATAAATTATAATGTGTTATAAATATATTATTATTATTATTATTTATTATGGTTATCAACACTTAAAATAGATTAGGCTTATTCTCCAAGTTACATCTCCTATATATACCATTGTATATCTTGTATTATATACATCCCAATCAATAAAATATTAGATCTCTTCTCCTTATTATTTTCTTTTCTTTCTTTGCTATTAGGCTATTTTCACAACACGTTATCAACACGATGTTTTTTTTCGATCTACGATGAGATCATCATTCAAACAATCACACGAAATCCACGAGCTCCGTATGTGCAACGTTAGAAGCAGTTTGATATCTTATCGTTGTAATTTTCTGCTTGACAATAAGGATCGGACGATGCCTTACACATTCGATTAGATCGAACCCAGGTAACACATTATACCCTTACTTATATTTATATAACTTACTTCATGTCTTTGAGTATGGTAATCGGACGATAGGATTAGAGTTATGGGTTAATTGGATTTTGGGTTTTATCATAACTAGTAGCATCGATTACCAACCAGAGACCTTGCTAACCGCCATGGGTATTTTCAGTTTATTTTTCTTGAGAAACTACCGGAATAGTTGCGGGCTTTTTGGCGTTGGACTCGGAAAGAAAAATAATTTGTATTGGTCAAACAAAAACTGAGTCACTCAACCTTTTTATTTTAGTATATCTATAAAGTTCTTTCGAAAATGGTAGAAAAAAAAAGTCAATAATTATTTAAGAGTCATGGTTTTATAATTATCTAAACTGAAATTATATAAAAGAATGTTACTTAAAATACATATATATATATATATATATACCACATTTGTTTTGGTATAGATATATAAATTATACGTTTTAAATCTATTTAAAGATAAATAAATATAATCAAGTTGTTAATATTATCATTTGTTTTTTGAAATTCTTTAACCAAACGATTTTAGATATGCATTCCTAAATGAATATTTTTGCATCTCGTATGGTTCATATTTAATTGTCTTCTGTTACATTTTCATATTTAATTGTCTTTTGTTATTCAAAATTTCATTAAATCAATATATTAATTTAAGTGACTACTGCATGAAAATTGATTCTAAGTTTCTATTTAGCTACTGCATGAAAATGGTCTTTAGTCTATTTGTCTTGTTTGTAATGCAATACCATATCCAATTTAATTAATTTTAATCCTCTTCAAACGAAAAGAAGAGACTAAAAGAAAACTACATAGATTAGATACAATTTAATGGTGTCAAATATTGCTCACACTAGGGCCTAGTAAGAAACCTAGTAGGTGCTAGGCTAGAATACTTGCCAATATCAACCCTTCAAATTTAGGGAGATATGGTTTGATTATTATTATTATTAATATTATTATTATTTTGTTGTTAATATCGGCCTGTCGATCAAGTAATACTTCAAAATAATACTAATGGAAATATTAAGAATACTTCCCGCTTTTGATAATCATTTATGTTTTATTGATCTTAGATATATATAAGAATACGATCCTTTATTTTAATTATAATAAAGAATCTTAGAATCTTATTTTGAAAAACAACAGGTTTCTATATTAAAAGGATTGATAATTTCTAATCATTTAGAAACTTATTGCATCTTTTAAGTGCTTTTTTTTAATATGCTATCTTGATCTCAAGGTATGTTCCATTGTTCGTTATCATCAAAGTTTATGTTTAACTTTGTTTACAAAGAAAATGTATAAATTGTATAAATATTCAAACATATGATATGTTTTGTGTTCTAAAAGATTGATATACCCTTCTATACTACTGGGAACAACATAATTTATTATTATGGAAGAAAAGGCTTATTACAACTGATAAATGATGATCCATATGTTAGTTAAAATGCTATATATATGTATAAATGATGAAGATATATGTTTATGTTTCAAAGTATACTGATAAATTATATGCGAAATATACTTTTAGATTACGCCGTGATTAATTGTATCTTGATAGATTAGTACATATAATTATATGCATTTGCTTAAGGTTGATGAAATAGCGTATGCCATAAAGTTTTACTATAATTTGTTTAAGATGATGACACGTTAATGACTATTGTTTATTGATTTTATGAGATAACATGTACTATTTATTTATGGTATCGTTTATTTATATAGATAAAGGATACTATAATCATAACTAAGATTTATTATCACTTTCATGGAATAGTATAAATATGTTTAGTATGACACCCGAAGTGGAATCTCATTATAAAGTTATAAAAATGGATACTTGGACATATTATTACTTGTCAATTGATGTTATGTGAGGAGAAATTTATTTATAATGGAAAAATCGGATAAAACAAATTTTGTTTGTCAAACCTCTAAAATGCTTCTGAAATAGCAATACCATTAAAATGGTATGAACGGTTTGAAGTAACTTTATATCTATATGTTCAAACATAATAATGAAAAAAACATGAAAGTTGTTTGGTTTTACTCTGATCCATGAAGATGGTTATGTTAATAATGAGATCGACCATAAAAAATGAAATGCAACGATGATCATGTTAATAAAGAATATGATCACTTGTGGGACTAAAGGGATTGATTATATGAGAACAAAATGTGAAAAGGATAAAAGTTATATAACATGATAGTGTGCAATGATAATGCGTTGTTCGCTCGCATAATGCAACTAATACACATACGATCGTAAACTAGAAGTTTATGTATCATGATTATTTACTTAGTTGGCATGACCGGTTAGACCACACCGAGTCAATGATGATGTGAAACATAATGAAAAGCTAAAAGATTATTCAAGCTGGTAATTAGCATGTAATGTTTGCTCTCAAGGGACATTTTATATTTTGCCATATAAAGGAGGGTGTGTATGCCTAAATATTCTGGAAGTGATTAAAGGATACACATATCCTAACATGATACTATTTTATGTTTAAAATCGATGCATCGTCTAAGTGGTTACTTGGTTTTAAAAAGCGCGCCTTAAGCGCGAAGCGCATCTAGGCGCAGGCTGAATCGCCTTGTGTGACATAAGGCGCACTATGTACAAGAAGCGCAGCTGAGGCGCGCTTTTTAGGGGAAAATTGACCTAAGGCGCAGGCTGAGGCGCACACTTTTTGTACATGGGTTGTTTCTATGCTTCTAAGTGTTGTACAACAGGCTTTTTATGCATTACATTTATGTTTTTTTCATTTTAAAACATATATAAAGCTTAATTATAGCTAAATCATAGGTATTGGAGGCTAAACACTTATGGGAGATATAAAATAAATTTTATAATCACTTTGCGCTTCGCGTACGAAAAGCTCACTACTTTTGCGCTTCGCTTTAAAAAAAGCTTTTTTAGACCTCATCGCTTTTGTGCGCTTCCCGCTTTTTTAAACCAAGAGTGGTTATCGAATGCACAACTAAGGATTGTGTGATTTGTGGCTTGGCTAATGATATAGCAAGTACATTGTTCCAGATTGACATATTTATTTTGGTTATAACTGTGAAATTTATTTTCAAGTTATTAAGATCACTAAAATAAGTGTTTTTTGTTGAAGACGATCACTAAACGTCTACAACTTATTGCAAAGTCAATGATCACAAGAGCAAAAGTTCATGCTTCTATTTTAGTACATGTAATTTTACATGCAATAACATTAACTCACATCAAGCCAACATGTTTTAATAGTTTCTCCCCATTATAGTTGGTTTTTGGTCAGAAACCAAATATATCCATTCTAAGATTTTGGTTGTGTGGTATATGTTGAAATTGATCCACCACTACGCACAAAGATGGGAACTTAAAAGGTGGTTGAGAATATATGATAAATTAATTGATATCCATCTTAATGGATTAACATTCCCAACATCAGGGGGAGATAAAAAGCAGTTGGAAAATAAATGAGTTGGTATGAATTATCATTGATCCTCAAAAACTAAAAGTGTGAACCAGAAATTCAAAGAATAACTCATATACAAAGATTAGCGAATCTATTACCAGACGCATTCACTGATCTTAGAAAGGTGATTATGTCACATATACCAACTGCTAATGCTCCAATTAAGATGAGTGTCCTAGAAGGACAACCACATGTTTGTAATGAGTCTATTGCACGTCTGAAGCGTGGTAGACTAGTCGATTCCAATAATAAATTCCTCGAAAGTTGGAGCAACTAATTAAGATGGTCAAGTCGGGGTTATATTAAAAAGGTCTTCTGAAGAGACATTAGACATGATGGTTCAAGAAGAACCTCAGGTACCTGAAACTAAAGAGATCTCGATAAGTTGTATCATGTCTAAGATATGTATGGAATCGAAATAAAATCGACGTGGTTATACTTTTGTATATAATATAACGCTTGTAATGATGAAATAATGAGGATCAAGATTTAAGATCTGCCTATGAACAAATACAAAGAAATAATTGGCCAAAACGAAAAGACGCAAATGAGGCAGAGTTGAATTCTCTATTGAAATGGAAAGTTTTTGGACCACTAGTCCATACAACAAATGTTGTAAAACATATTAGAAACAAACAGGTCTTTTATGCGAATCAATAAAAATGAAAAGTAAATGGTATAAGGCAAAATTGGTGGCACAAGGATTTCGCAAAGACCTAATATTGATTATGAGGAATCGTATTCTCCAGTGGTGGATACAATAGCTTTCCAATATTTAACTAGTCTGGTAATAATATTAAAGAGAGAATTGACATGCGTCTTATGAATAATATTTATCACTTGATACTGAAAGTTTACATGAAAGTCTCTGGAGGATTTAAATTATCAAAATCATGTAAATAAAGTTCTCGAGAACAATATGATCGTTGTATACATATTCATATTTGAATACGACTGAACTCCTGATGAGTTACCTAAAGGTGAATTGAAACATCTTAACGATGTAATTCTTGTGCACCAATAATGATACATAGAAAACTTGTACATGATGATTATGATATCTCAATAAATAGTGTACACGCATTGTACAATATGGATTTTGGAGATAAAAGTAACTAAGCAAGTGTTCATGACATTTTTGCATATAATATAGATATCTATGTGTTAAATGGGCAAATTTATGTAGCAAAACTTCTGAAGAGTGAAAGCACATGCATATTTGGATAAGATGGAATGAATTCCCGCATGGATTGATAATGCCAGAAGCATTGATGTCAAAACCTCAAGAACATACTAGATGAAGTTGACAAAATATGTATGGACTAAAATAGTCGGGTCGAGTGTTGTACAACTCGATATATTAGCCTAAAGAGGGATATAAGTTTGATTAAATTAGCCATGTTTTATCAACATTCTACTTTTAAAAGTTCACTATAATCGCAGTTTACAGTGATGACGTCTAGGCATCATCGAGAGAAACTGTTGAGCTTTTGGAGGGAGAATTTTTGAAAGACATTGGCACGGTCTAATTATTACTCGAACTGCAATTCGAGTATATATGTAATTATATTTTATCAATCCCTCAAGTACATCTAGAAGATGATGTTGGGATATTTTAATATGGACATAGTTGAACCTTAAAGTATGTTAAAGGTTCTTAAGTCACTTGTTATAAGAAATGTGTATTATCATCTCCTACCGAAGTAGAGATTCTCATTCTAGAAGTACCATCGTTAAATGCATATGTGCATTAATATGTTTTGCTAGCTATGTATGGTTATAATATCTTTCACTTGAGCTTATTGTCATGATATAACCTTTGTCAAGCGAAGAGACATTGGAACGAGTTCAAAGAAATATTTCAGGTATAAACGATATTTGATTATAATTTACTAACCCATCAAAACAAGCTTGGCTAGTCTTGTAGATGCAGGAATGTAACAAAAGACAATCGTGGACATATGATATTTCTTGAAAGGAGGCACCTAAAGTCTCGTTAGAAGATTATACAACATTGCTCAACATAAATGACTGCACATTAAGGGATCGAGCAACAAATCATTGCCTACAAAATATTTGATCAACTTTCAAGGAAGATGGACACACGTCACTTAAAGGAGACATGTTAAAATGAGGGGGAGACTTATTCAAGTTGCACTCTTTTTCCCTTACTAAGTTTTGTCCCATTAGGGTTTTCTTAATAAGGTTTTTAACGAGGCAACAAACCTGATCTAGATGTATCAGGGGGAGAATATGCATTACAAGCTGTACTCTTTTTCCCTTAGCTATGGTTTTGTCCCACTGGGTTTTCCTGGCAAGGTTTTTAACAAGGCAGTATCTCCAAGCATAAGAAGTTGATAACCAAGGGGGAGTGTTATAAATATATTATTATTATTTATTATGGTTATCAACACCTAAAATAGATTAGGGAGTTAAATGCCATTTTAGTCCCTGTGGTTTGGGCCATTTTGCCAGTTTAGTCCGAAGGTTTTATTTTTAACATGTGGGTCCAAAAAGGTTTCACAGTTGCCGTTTTAGTCCACTGGGTTAACTTCATCCATTTTTTCTGTTAACGAGAAGGCCAATTCGGTCATTTTATATGGCTGAATTGCCCTTTTAGTTAACAGAATTACATACAAAATGACCGAATTGGCCTTCTCGTTAACAGAAAAAATGGATGAAGTTAACCAAGTGGACTAAAATGGCAACTGTGAAACCTTTTTGGACCCACAGGTTAAAAATGAAACCTTTGGACTAAACTGGCAAAATGACCCAAATCACAGGGACTAAAATGGCCTTATTCTCCAAGTTACATCTCCTATATATACCATTGTATATCTTGTATTATATACATCTCAATCAATGAAATATTAGATCTCTTCTCCCTATTATTTTCTTTTCTTTCTTTGCTATTAGGCTAGTTTCACAACATAATGTTTATAAAAGTTCAAGTTTCAAGTTATACAAAATTTGGGGTTCACAAATTTATAACAAAAATCGTTCCAGTATATAATCGTCGCAACTTTTTTGTCACACGACTATATTTAGTACTGTTTACATAACTTTTAGTTTCCTATAAAGTTAATATATAATTTTCCATTAGCCATTCTAATATAAATGAGATTCACCGCAACATTTGCATCACTAATAAACAAACAAAAAAGAGTAAATAATCTAAAGAGAAAACTTCATAGAAACCTCTATACTGTTGGGAAATGAAACTACACATTTAAAAATTAATAAAAGATAGACCAACTATAATAATCTAAAATGAAATATTCCTAACAATTTCAGAGTTCACATCTTTCAAACGACTTTTGTTCTTTATTGATTCTACCTATTTTCATCGTATTTCTTGCTCTATCAAGCTAAGGGTGTAAACAAGTCAAGGAGCCCGACTCGTTTTACTTACGAGAGCTCGAACTCGACTCGTTTGTGTTGATTATATCAGTAGAACATGGGTAAAATTTAAACCCTAATTAAATAAATTTAATCATGAATAATAAAAAACATGTGTACCTGGTTAGCCAGTAACCGAATCAGAGAATGAAGTAGAGGCCATGTTCGTCAGATTGGTCGAGTTCCTCCTTAGGGTGCAATCTAATGATGGTGATGATGAAAACCGATAAAGGGTAATCAGTTGAGGAGAGGAGGCGATTTGATGTTATGATAATTAGGTTATCTGTCTAACCTTAGAACCTCTACAGAAGTCTCCTTATATATGCACCCAGAAGGAAACCCTAATTAGTTAATACGGGTAATAAGGCCCATCAACAATTACCAACTAATTATTTAATAGGTTGTTATATATTTTGATCTATCTATAATAGTATAATAAACATTTCTCATGTACAATATTGTAATTTTACTACGCGTATAAATTTCGAAGCATTATTTACAAGAAAGAACAAGCCAATATAGAGGGGGCAAACTGGCACATTTCCCAAACTTTTAAGACGTCTCGGGGGTGATATAGTGATTTCATACTACATTCATGTCACTAATCAATATCACCACCGTATGTCCTTTCATCTACCTCCTAAATCCCTAAAGAACCAGATGATCGGTCCATCCCTTTTTCATGGACCTTCAATCGCTCGTACGGTGAAGATTGTGGATGATAGCAACGCAGACGGTCTGAACAGGTTCTGGTTATTGGGGTTGGAGTATGACGGCCGAGTTATTGGATTGGACTAGCCGATTGATTTTGTAAACAACGCCGGAAGAGAGAAGATATGCACCGGTAAGCGGCTTCAACTTCGTGTTGTTTAGTAATTCTTGATTGGTTGACTAGATTCATCCAGTTTGGTTAGCTAAACCCTAGATCTGTAATCAAATCGAAACATATCAACCCCTATCTTCTATTTTTTGTACAAGAATTCCTAAATTTTCTAGGCTAAATTTTCAAACTTTTTGGGGGTGGTGGGAGTCAGTTTAGTAATACAGGAGGGTCACATTCAAAGGCATTTTTGGAGTTTATGTGGAGACTCTTATGAATGCTATTGTCAAGCCAGCGTATCTAAAGCATCAAGACGAACAAGTGAAGCTTCTTGTTGCACTTGTGAGATACCAAGAATTGCTGCCCCTGAAGCTCCATATGAAAATGAAGGTATTTTTTTTCCTTTACGTGACTATATGTTTGATAATAAGTGCTCAAATTTACACAATTATGGTCTTTTTTTTTCTTTATGGTACTAACTGTTTTTTTTTTCATTTGCTTTGAGGACATCATTCATTTGTTTGTAAGTACTTTCTAGGGTTAAAAGATACTAAAGACCCATCTTTTGGAAGGATAGTAAACATACCGGAGACCGTTGCAAAGTACATATCATTTGCTATGACGTTGGATCTCGAGTGCGATGATGTAGTGAATGAAATATTTAAAACTGTTTTCAATGTTGCCTGGTTAAGTTTTTTTAACTTTCATAAAGTATAGAATGATAAGCGGGATATATAACAGACTGATTTGTTTTGTTTTTGTACACGAGCATATTGAAATTGTTACTGTGGTGGTGGAGACAATAATGACGTTTTTTTAAGAAAGTGAGGACATTGGGGAGGACCTTTTACTCATTTTCTATCTGTTGTAGGCCGTGATAAGTAAGTAAGTTAGTGATAAACTCTTTGATCCTTTTTAATTACTAATGACTAATATATGTTTATTGATATAGTTACCAGTTTACCATCAATTGTGTTGATCAGAAAAATACTCAACTTCATTTCTTAGGATATAAGTGTTGACGGGAGATGGTGTGAACGATGCACCAGCACTCAAGCGAGCAGACATCGGTATAGCAGTGGATGACTCCACAGACGCTGCCAGGAGTGCCGCCGGAGAAAGGTGGATGAGGCACAGTATCTTCACGGTGCTAAGGTGCTTCTCTTTCACACTTTTTCTAAACTATTTTTGATATTTTACATATTATATTCTCTCTTGCATTGTGTTGATGGGTTCACATTGCTTTCTCTTATGCTCTCTCATGATGTAATAGGAGAAAACAAGTAAGTTTTGGTACCATCATTCAATTGAATGCCAACTTAAATGTCAGTTCATCTGTAGATTTTAAACGGTATGGTGTTAAAACAAATTATCGGATAAACAATTATGAATGTTTTATAGTTGTTTTTTACTGAAGCAATTTTTTAAATTCGATTTAGTCGCTTTTTAAATAGATAAGCGATCTATATAGCCGTTTAGATAGTGTGATTTTAAGTAATTAATTAACAGTTGATTCACTATGAACCAAACCTTTTTATGATTGTTTTGTTTGATAGAAATTAGATAAGCCTCTGGCCTGCAATCCTGCATCACAGGTGGTTTAAATAATTTTTCAATTTACAAAATTGAAGTGTCATAAAATGCCTAAGCATGTGTAAAGACCTTTCAGAACATGATCATCCCTGTTTCTGAAATGAAAACTAGGGTTTAAAGGGCGGGTTTTTTCATAGGTTTGGAATTCAGAATCAAACTTAATCCTTTCTTAGCTGTAAATTAAAGTCTAAAAGGCTGTGATTTTTAAAGATTTTATAACTTATTATATGTGCATGATTTGAACAGAAACAACTGTGAAGAGACATTACAGAGGCGTAAGTAGGGATGAGCACGATACTCCTTCGGTACCGAACTGGTAATGGTACCGAAAGTGCCGGTACCGAAATACGGGGAAAATTGGTACCGGTACGAATATACCTGGTACCGGTACCCGATACCAAATGATCATCCCTAGGCATAAGACAATGGCCATGGGGAGTTATAATAGTTTCGTTTGCATATTGATTCATGTTTGTTTTTTATATAAGTTAAGTACTAGAACACAAAAAATTGGCATACTGTTTCCTTTAAACAACTTGATTTTAGGCCGTGATAGTGAAAAAAGAGAAAAAAAATGGTTCATAAGTTTGATTTAGTAATCATTGGAGTCTCTGTGGGTCTGGTTGTTGGCTATCTGATATATGAGTGCTTATAGTAACTTTAATTCAGTTTTCCTTTTTATGGATTTGGCTATATGTTGTGTTGGATATTGTTTTTCTTTAAAATTACAAAGGGTTTATTTAATTTGCAAGCTTTTTATGGGCATAAGGCTTAAACTCAAGCATAAGGTCGACTCACCGGTGTACAATCACACGCTCACCACAATTTTTGTGGAATATGCTTCTGCAGTAAGCCCACTCTATCACTTATGCTCTATAAAGGGCACGTGGGCACAAAATAAGTTAGCAACATATTATTGTGAACACTGTGGATTTATTATTTTCTTGAGTTAAACACAATCATATATGATAACCAGAAGTTGCCTTTATCCATGTAGATTTACATTTCAGATTTAACAGATCTTTTTGCATGGACCTGTTCATTCTTGTAGGTATTCTATGCTTTGACGATGGCAGCAATGACAGTGTCTAATTTGGGCAAGTTTGCCCCGGATACAAGTAAAGCCAAGTGTTCGGTTGTATCGGTATTTGCCATTCTGGATTGTGAGTCAGAGATAGACCCAAGCGATGAATCCGGAATGATATTACAACATGTAAAAGGGGAAATCGAGCTTCGTCATGTTAGTTTTCGGTATCCAACCAGACCTAATGTCGAGATATTTCGTGATCTATGCTTAACCATCAATAGTGGCAAGGTAACTATTAACAATTAAAATGTGTATTCTATATGTAACCAATTGTTTAAAGCTAATTATTATGGCATCAAGTGGCTAATCCAAACACCTCTTAACGGTATCTTCCTTTCAGACAGTTAAATTGGTTGGGGAGAGCGAAAATGGGAAATCGACGATTATTTCACTCCTACAAAGATTTTACAATCTGGGTTCGGGTTGTATCACAATGGACGGATACGAGTTACATAAGTTCCAACTCAAGTGGCTCAGACTACAGATAGGTTGATTTTTTATGTAAGATTTGCTTTTATTGTTTTCTTTTGTGCATATTTTATGATTTTTATATATAATTTTATCCCCCCTAGAGTATGTCAATCAACTGTATTACGTATTGATTGAGATTTCCATACCATCACATTTGGATAAAGTTTCACTAACTAGCCCTTTTAGTGATTGAAGGACATTGCTGCAAGATTTGCTGCTCATGAGATTGATTTTACGGAACACACCTGCATTAAAGGTAAAGACAAAGAACCCAATACATGTGCAGTCTTATACTCTTTCTATAGAAGCCCTCCAAAAGACGGTGCAAGGTTGGTAACAACTACGAAGAACAAGTTGAGATGGAAATTTCAACCTATTCACCAAAAATGGGTCCATTCAACTTATATTTTTCAAATGTTGCTATGTATTAACTTGTACATCATGTTTTAAGTGGTGTATTTGTTTAATTGACAAATCTATTGTTTTTTATAACTTTTTTTTTTAAATAGGGTAGATGGTGCTGGTAGTAAGTTGGTGATATGTTCATGTCTCGCATTATTGACTCCGCCGCAACGTGCGGGTCTCCCACTAGTATAATGTAAATGATTATAATGACTACTAGATTAAATATAACATAATTAATATTTAATCTTACATTTTTCCCACTTAGCCGAGTAATCATTTACTATAAGTATTAGATAAGCCTGATCAGGAGTTAACACTCATTTTAGCCTTAAACAAGAACTATGGCAGAGAAATACAGCCGTTGAATCATCATGCGACGCATAAGCCCTTTGTTTGATTTGTAACTTTATTTGTCTATATGCCATTATACCGGTTTAACATATTCTTAGAGACATACGAAATCAAACTGATGAGGAAAATTAACTAATACTTAGTCATTCATAGTACGATATGCAGTTGCGCACCGCCATCAATTAATACCCGTCTATGAGCTCTCTTAATAAGACTTATGGGTAATAGCCCTTCAGTTATAGGATCCTTAAGCATATCATATATGTATTCGATACAAAGACTTAGTTTCCTCAATTCGTTCATAAACGAATAATTAATTGTGTATCGAAACTTAATGCAGCACCTCTAGAACTGTTACTGTTCAAGAAGACATGGTAGCTGACTTTATCATAATAAGTCTTCAAAATAATAATTATATGGAGTTAATAAACTTATGAGTCCACTGATAAATTTCCAACAACATTTAGTGACTATATTATGTTGTTATAACTTAGGTTGTTGATATCAGTCCATTATGACTCCTCCATGAGATAGGTTTTGTCTACTGACATAAAGATATACCCGAAATTACATTTTGTCATCTTTGAATATTACAAAGTTAGAGTAATCAACCGGTTTTCGTTCTCACTTCTTCTTTAAATTGTAGCCTCTCGTTTCTTTTAAAGATATTGTAATACACCATTAGATGCTTCTCATTAATCTAGGCATATCTAGTGTGTTGCAATGTGAGTAATATCGAAACGAGTGTAGACTTGAACTTACATAAGGCTTCTAATTAATGAAGCGTAAGGAAGTAATCTCATTCGTCCTATTATCCTCTAAAGGAGAGCAGTATTGTTTGTTACATATGTAAGGACCCATTTAATGTTAAACTTATGGAACAGAACTAATGTCCCATTGGGTCTATCTCGGCATGTTATGATATCTATCACGTAAGAGATATCTCTGAGATATATTATATCAAAGTTTGTGTTAACAATGCTTTGACTTATGTAACATATACATGTCAAAAGAATATCATCTATATAGACAAGTTTAATTTAGTTGCTCCCACTCATCTTGAGGTAGGTACATTAATCCACTTGATTCTTGATGAAAATAACTACGTTAAGATTTCATCACATTATGATGTTTGCATTAACCCATACATGGATTTTATTGGCTTACAAATAAAGTGTTCTTTAACCTTCAGTTTGGAACTTTTAGGTTGTTTTATGAACATGAAAATATGTCAGCCATTTGTTAGGGATAATTGTTTTTTTAATGTAGCTTTAAACTATTATAAGCTAGTAGAATAGTGATGATCCTCAAAGAAATCTTTGATAATTTATCTCTTCCTAAGTATAACCTTTGACAATCAATCATGCCTCTTCGTGTCTTAACACTTATATCAGGATTTAGTTTAGTTATGAACACTCTTAGGTAATTTAATCAAATCCCAAACGTTATACGGACACATAAAATCAGTTTTAGTAGAAAACTGTTTTATTCCATTTAGAAGATTAATTGATGCTAATGGCTTAATAGAAGAGACAGGATCAGTAAACTTTTCCAAAATCCATTTCAACTTCAGTTAGGGAGGTTATGTAATCATCAAAGTTAGTAGGTTTTTAAACCTAGATGACCTCCTGAGTTGATTATTGGGTTTTAAAAGTTTCAGTTTTATGGATTAGCTCTTGGTTAGGTTGCTATCATTTTTAGGATTCTTAGTTTGTAAGAGTTGGTGCAGTATGGTGTACAAGAGGTGTAATCGGAGTTAAATTCGGAGTGAAATTTAATGACACTCTTCCCCCGCCTCTTGTATTCCTTGCAAGTCATGATAAGGACTTTGACTGCTCCCACTGACCTTAGAAATCTTTAGGAACTCAGCATGCTTAGGGTCAATATTTTACGACCAACAAATTCTAATAGAGAAACAAGTTAATGACGTTAGTCGTTGTGATTTCTCTTGTTGAGGATTATGTTAGTTTAGGTAAGAAATCTAAGTGTGCCCACAATTAAGGAACAATGAAATTTTTGTAAGAGTAGCATTAGATTTTAAGGAGACAAGTTTTGATGGAACAGTGTCGTGATGGAGCGGTGTCTTGTACAAGAGGTGTAAACTGAAGTAATATAAAGTTTTCACTCCTCACCTCTTGCAACTATTGCAAGTTATTATTAAGACACTTAATGCTCCCACTGATCTTTAATATCTCTAGAAATGCTACAAGAGAAGTTTCAATGAGGTACGTGACGTGGGAACCTATCATATATACGTTAGACTTTATTTGATTCCCTTAATGTCCAGATGTCATAAGAAAACTCAGGGACATATCTAATAGAAATCTTATTAAGTATATATATATATATATATAGGGGGCCGCTAGAATGAGAACCACCACGAGTTATGAGAACCACGAGAACCGCGCCCCGCGGGTGGCCGTTGACCACGAAAATTTTTTTACACCTAGATCCGTATATTTTAAGACCGGGTGTAAATTTTGGGTTCAAACGGCGCGCCCGAGGGGGTAGTTTTTTACGCCCAAAGTTTGGGTTTTTTTAATTTTTCTTTTTTTTTTAACCAAACTTTGGGCGTAAAAAACTACCCCCTCGGGCGCGCCGTTTGAACCTAAAATTTACACCCGGTCTTAAAATATACGGATCTAGGTGTAAAAAAAAATTCGTGGTCAACGGCCACCTGCGGGGCGCGGTTCTCGTGGTTCTCATAACTCGTGGTGGTTCTCATTCTAGCGGCTCCCTATATATATATATATATATATATATATATGAATAGATTTCTTCTAAGACCGTCGGCCATATGCGAAAAAATTTAGATACAAGTTGATAGTCTTTAAATGATAAATGAATTATGTCTAAATATTCCATTTGGAATAAGTTCCATGAATGTCAATGAATGACTGATGATGGATGTTAGTGCATTTATCTGTCTATCGCCTCCGTCAATCTAGTCTGTAGTAGAAAGCTGAAGAAAACGAGAGTTACATTGTTATTTTAGAATTAGTTAGTCAAAAAGGCAAGGTGGCATAACTGTAATTAATGAGATTTCTCATTAATCCCTTGGCCTATAAATAGATCTCTAGGGCTTCTAGTTTAGGACTTTTGCCATTTTCACATCTTGGAGAGCTAGAGGCTAGAGAGAGAAAGCTAGAGAGAGAAAGTTTATTGTTTGTGATTCAGGTGTTGTACGTTATCAGATTTTATCAAAGAATCACGTTTATATTACATCATGTGTGTTTAGGTCACGTTCGTGTACGGATTCCGCACGTTTCACGTTCGTTTCGCAATCATTTCGGAGTCAAACCGGTCCTAACAAGTGGTATCAGAGCAGGAGCTCGATTGCGTTGATCAAACAACAAGATTCGTACCAGATTACAACGTTTTCAGATCTGAATTGCATCTTTTCTTCTTCATCTACTCTTTCTTTCACGTTTTCTATGGATTTTCGACAAATTGAACGGGATTTCACGGTCCGAATTGGATGATTTTTAAGTATATCGTGCGAAAATAGTTGATCTTCATTCCTACCAAGTTTCAGATCAAAACTCCAAGTCGTTTAGGAGTAATTTGAATTTTTGTGATCGGATTTCATTGCAATCAGCGAGATTTCGCTTGAAAACATTGACTGTTTGAAGCGAAATAGTTAATTTCGCTTGAAAATCCTTATTCAGAAAGATTTCGCTTGAACAGAATAACATTTGATTTCGCTTCAAGTCAGAACATTTGATTTCGCTTCAAGTCAGAACATTTGATTTCGCTTCAAGTCAGAACATTTGATTTCGCTTCAAGTCAGAACATTTGATTTCGCTTCAAAACATTAGTGTGGGATTTCGCTTGAACAGTTAACACTTGATTTCGCTTGAAAGTTGTTAACTGATTGATTTCGCTTGAAGGTGTTGGTCAAGAGATTTCACTTGAAGTCTGATTTCAATTCAACTTGGGATTTCGCTTGAGTTCGCTATTTTGCTTAAAAAGTGAAATTTCGTGTCGAGAACATTTCACGGCAACCGAGTGTCAGTCTATTTCAAGTTGTTTAATATTGTTTGAACTGATTGTGTTTATTTGTTTGTTTTCAGGTGATTCAGGTTTGCATTATGGCTGAGGAATTCTTCAATACGTTTTACAACGCATTCGCAACCGAATCGTCTGAGACTTCAAATATTACGCCAAAAACCATTTCTAAAGTGCTAAATGAAAATATCAAGAATGATAACTTTTACGGAACTCATTCAAAGCCACCAGCTCTTGATAGCATTGAGGATTATACCTGGTGGAAAGAACGCTTTATCAACTGGGCAAAGGCGTATGCTCATGAAAGTTGGTTTTGCTTGGAATATGGGTATGAAAAACCAAAAGACGATAAAGGCGAAGATCTTGTATTCAAAAAGTTTACTAGAGAAGATAAAGCTGAATTTGGAGCTGAACAGAGAATGATAGCATTGATCCAGTCCGCAATCAGAAATGATATCTTTGCTTTACTAACTCATGACGGGTCATCTAAGTCTGTCTGGGAAGCTTTACGTGTTAAAGCTGAAGGGGGTAAACAGATTAAAAAGAACAAAATCGCTTTATTAAAGAAAGAATTTGATCTGTTTGATAACATAAAAGGAGAGTCGGTGAGGCAAATGATTGAGAGATTCTGTCATCTAAAAATTGAATTGGAAAGATTAGAGATAAACAAAACAAGAGAGGAATTGATAGACAAAGTGATTGAAGCGTTACCACGAGCTGATCAGTGGCAAACGTTTGTTTTTATTTTGAAAAATGATGCTGTGTATGATAATATTACTCTTGATGCTTTGTTTGAAAAGATCGAAAGTCATGATTTGGAGTTGCAGAAGCAAAACAAGATGACTGATTCTTCACATTAACAGAACGTTGGCTTGTACTACAAAAGCAATGTGTTTTCTGATAAAAGCGTTGGTTCACCAAAAACAGCATTTAGTGGTGAAAAGATGAAAGAACCATCAACAACGTCAACAAGTCATCATTCTGGATATCATTCATCTTCAAAGACAAATTCTGATGATTCTGAAGAAATTCTGTGCAACATTGCTCTTAAACTGAAGAATTCTCCTGCAATGAGTATCAATGCAGCGAAGCAGCAAATGAGTTTTCTTGCATCTGTTCTGGAGTCATATGAAGGTCTTGTAGCTGGAAAAATTGGAAATTCTGAATTGACCAAAGAAGACTACGACCAGATTGATCCGGAAGAGATGGAGCTCATTGACATCCGTTGGTGTTTAGCTAGTTGTATTCGAAGAGCTCAGAGGTATATGGAGATTACTGGAAAACAATCGCTTGGAGGTGCTTCAACAAAGCTTGGATTCGACAAATCTAAAGTGACTTGCTTCAAATGCAAGCAAAAGGGTCATTTCAAAAGAGAATGCAGAAATTCTGAAGTTGGTGAAGGAAGTGAACGTCCTTTCAACGATGATTATTATCGAAAGGCGATTTACCATCGAAGCAGAGAAGAACCAAAGTTGATTGAAGATAAACCTAGATCAAGAGCTTGTTTTGTAATTCACGATGATGAAGGATTTGACTGGAGCACAGTTTGTCCAGAAGAAGATCGCTTAGAAAATGTTCGTAAAACAGCTCATGGGAGAGCTATGACAGAAGAAAGAAAGTTTGTTTTTGTTGCTGAGATTCAAGATGAAAACAAAGACAAAGACATTGCTGAAGTCCATGAAGAAAAAGTTGAGATTAAAGAGAAAACTCGGGAAGAGATCTTAAGTGAAAAGACCTACAGAGAAAGAAACGTCATTTTAAATAGAATGGATGATATGCAGGAGGAGTATGAGATGGCTGTTGGTAGCAAACGATGGGATAAAAAGAGAGAATGTTACTATAACAGAGAAGGAGAACCGGTTGTTCCCAAGAAAGACATAATCTTCGATGATGTTCTTCTTGCTGTCCCGTTAAGAGCTGAATACTATAGAAGAGTATTGAAAGATGACAAATATGCTAAGCAATATGAAAAGGATATCAGATATGCCATGTTATCGTGTCTGAGAAAAAGGGATGAAGAGAGAATGAAGAAGAATGTTGAAGAAATGGTGAACAATCTGAAGAAAGTTGCTGAAGAGGTTAAAACAGAAACTATTGAAGTTGAAGCTGTGAAGGAAATCAAAAGTGAAGAAGTTGTTGTGAATGAAGAGGATAAGAAAGTTGTTACTGAAGAACAGCAGATTGAAGAAGAGATGAAGAAAGAGGTGAAGATAGAAGAAAAGAATGAGAATTTGAAAGTTGGTGATGTTGGTAATGAAGTTAGTGTTGAAGAAAAGCAGAATGTTGCTGAGCAGACAGAGGTTGCTGAAAACACCGAAGTGCCAATCACTGAGGTAAATTCTGATTCTAAAAACTTAAAACAGATTGATAAGTGCAAGAAATGCATGGAACCGTGCAGAGCTTGTACTGAAAAAGATGAGCAATTTAGAACAAGAGATCTTGAGTTCACAAAAATTGAAAAGATTTTCAAAGAAAAATGCAAAGAAATGCTAGAAAAAGAAAAAGTTTTTAAAGAAAATGATGAAAAACTTTCAGAAAAATGTAACAAATTAGAAAAGGAAAATGAAGTTTTGAAAGAGAATGTTTTGAAAATGACAAATGAATGTGAACAAAAAGAAATTGCTTGTCAAGAAATGAAAAAGGAATATGACTCAATGAAATTATCATATCACATTACAAAAGAGTCATATGATAAAGTGAAAGACGAAATGAAATATGCTCAATCAAGAATGAATTATATGTCTGAAACAACCAAAGAGCTTAAACGAATGTATTCTATAAAACAAGATGTTGTTAATTCCTATATTGAGGATGTTGCTAAGTTGAAGCGACAGATTGCTGATTTAGAACAGGATAACAACAAGTTAAAGAGTTACCACGTGTCGTCATATGTGCTTGAAAGAATTTTCAATATAAAACCGGGTGATGGTGAGTCTGAGCAGAACAAGAAAGGCATTGGCTCAGAGTTTCCTCAAGTTCCACCACCGGGAAAATTTGCATTTTATGATGAGGAAAAGGTCGAAAAAGCTTTCAACATGGTTGACAAATTGCCAGACAACATTGACATAACCTATTCCAAATCTGATGATTATCATGATTCAGAGGTGGTAGGTAAAGTTGTTGAAAGTGTGTTGAAAGAAGAGTCAGTTGATACAGGTAAATCTGAATCACAGGATGAAGATGAAGGAAATATTCATGATGGATATCTGAAAAACACAAAATCTGAGGAAAATTTGAATGATGATTCAAAAGGATTGGTTTATACCATGATTGGATCGGACAAATTGTTCTTAGATGTTGTATTCCCGATTCAGAATGTGATTTCAGAAAAGGTTGACAAAGTTTTCAAAATGGTTGAGATTGAGAAGTCTGAGATTTCAAAGTTTGTCGGTAAGAGTCATAGAGGTTCGTATACCAAACCTGGTTTCAAAAAGAAGAACATGAAGGCTGGGTTGGGTTATAAGAAGAAACAACATCAAAACAAAAATGAAATGCCGAATTTTCAGACAAAAATGAGTTTTGTTCAAGGAGGCAGTTTAGAAAAAGAAAAAGAACTCAAAATGAGACAATCTAATGATGAGTTCTTTGCTAAAAAGAAAAAGCAACAACCACAAGTCAAAGATGTGTCCATGAGAACATGTTTCAAATGTGATCAAAAAGGACATCTTGCACGCAAGTGTCCTAATCTAAAATCTGTGGATGTTGATCAAAAGAAAATTGATGCTGAGAAACAAAAATCTGAGAATGTGAGACGAAGGTCAACTAAATTTGATTCGAAACAAACTTGGAGGTACAATACGAACAAGTTTGCTTCTAATCAAAATTGGAAATCAGACCCAAATAGGTTTGATTCAAGACATACCTTGAATTCTCACACACCCAGATTTAGAACAACACAAAGTTGGAAAACCACAGTTGATATGACAAAACCTCAAGAGTTTTGGAAACCAAGAGTTGTTGTTCAAAATCAAAATGTTCAAAAAGATTCACATTTTTACAAACGAGGAACACCAAAAGGTCAGATATGGTCTGTTAAGAAACAAGTTGAGTTGGTAAAAGATGAGAAAATTGAAGTTAAAATTGAGAAAGTTTTTGTGGAAAATGACAAAGAATTTCCAGCATTGAATGAAAATTATTGTGTTGAAATGCCTAAGGTTCAACAGACCTGGGCTAAATTGTTCAAGTAATCAAGTAGTCTGAATGTGCAGATGCTCAACAAATCTGAAGATTGTGAGAATGGAAGTTGGAGCAGCCTGGCACAACGAGGAGATGAGGCTGATGGATCCTGTGTTGGTTGAAACAGGAAGTTTATATGTTTTCTGTAAATAAATAAACAATATTTTCAAAAACCCTAAAAATTGAAAATTTTGAAAAATCAAAAATATGTTTGTTTTTAATTTTTGTCAAATATTAAAAAAAAAATATAAAAATATGTGTTGATTGAATATGCCGAAACCCTCACGGCTGAACAAACATGATTATTTTCATCAGATTGAAAAACGGTTTTCAAACTGTTAAGATCAATGTGTTGTATATCATGGGGGTATGTTATATTTTCTGCAAAACAGAGCATGAGATGCAGAAAATGGATGGCGAGACAAAGCTATCAGTGTTGGTTGTCAAATTTTCTTTAAATGATTTTGCATTTTAGGGGGAGAAATATTGTAAGAAAATACAAAAACATTTGAAAATTTGAAAAAGTCAAAAACATGATAAAATTCAAAAATTGAGTTTTTGCGTAAAAAGAGGAAATGATAGTACATCAGTAGACAGTTACAGTATGCTAAAGAAATGGAAAGTTTAAATGTGTTAAACGATCTCACCGTGGATGTGTCGGTAGGTTTTTATACATTTAGTAAACTTTTTCGGGATATAAACCTAAATTCAAACACTTGCTTATTTCGTGGGGAACACTACTTGGATATATAGGTAACCCCTGAAATCTCGTTCGAAAGGTCTCTTAATCTGATATACTAGGTCTTTATACTCAATGATGTCTGGGGTATTATTCCGGGACTTCTGCTGAACGGTAGTTCTGACCTAGTCCTTGGATAATACTTTCCTCAAATGCTTGAAACACAGCATTAAACCCTCAGCATGCCGATGAAACAATAAAATTGATAGTCGCTGCTGTTGTAAGCAAAAAGATCCTCTAAAGGGGACATACCGTAAAGTCGAAGCTGATATCTCTCTGCGTATACGGAAGTATCGATCTGAGATCCCTCGGCCCTCGCATACCTAATTTATATACAGATATCATTGTAGTATACTCACCTGTAAGACTGATTATTGGGATTCTGGATACGGGAGTATATTCAAGAGGTGGGACACATGAATGAGTTTAAGTACTTAAGACATCTAATTCGTATCCTGAATCAGTTGAACTTTGTGTGAAAATTTAAGTGGATCAGTATATCGACAATGTAAGTGAATTGTTTAATACTTAAAGTGTTAAAAAGCTCAACGGTACTTGTGACTTGTCAAAAACTGATATGATCCTCTGACGCATACTCAAACAAAAATATTGTTTGTAAATATGTTTGTACATATTTCTTTATTGCTTTATATTTTCAGAAAATACAAAAAGATTTTGATTTCTGCTTTATTTTCGACAACTGATATCTGAATTGCTGAGTTTCAAAATCTATGTAAGCTGATTGTGTTTCTGAAAATAAAACAAGTTCATTAATTTGAAACTTGAATTAAAATCAAAAATTTCAAAAACAGTTTGTGATATCTCCAAGGTCATTAACTTGAACTTGGATGATAAACTGTGAGGGAGTTGGATTCTTTAATACTGCTAAATCTATACAGTTTGTTGATAGGGGGAGTGGATTAGAGAGATTAATAGTTGAAATTTGAAATGCTGTTACTTATAAATGTTTGAGTGATTGCAGATGAGATTCCAGACTACGATCCCGGAAGCTGAGTCTAAGGGGGAGTCTGAAGATGAGCTCAAAGCAAGGGGGAGCTTGTATACGGAAAGCAAGGTGTCGATCCCAAAGCACGGAAGCTTGACGAAAGGGGGAGCCTGATGAAGAAAAGAGTCTACCGAAAGGAGAAGAAACTGAAGCTGAAGACAGATCTACCGGGATTCTGTTTGAGAAAATTCAAAGAGAGAAAGAGAAAGAAAAGTCGCTACGAGCTTGACTACAGATTGACTACAGCAATATCCAAGGGGGAGTCTGTTAGTGCATTTATCTGTCTATCGCCTCCGTCAATCTAGTATGTAGTAGAAAGCTGAAGAAAACGAGAGTTACATTGTTATTTTAGAATTAGTTAGTCAAAAAGGCAAGGTGGCGTAACTGTAATTAATGAGATTTCTCATTAATCCCTTGGCCTATAAACAGATCTCTAGGGCTTCTAGTTTAGGACTTTTGCCATTTTCACATCTTGGAGAGCTAGAGGCTAGAGAGAGAAAGCTAGAGAGAGAAAGTTTATTGTTTGTGATTCAGGTGCTGTACGTTATCAGATTTTATCAAAGAATCACGTTTATATTACGTCATGTGTGTTTAGGTCACGTTCGTGTACGGATTCCGCACGTTTCACGTTCGTTTCGCAATCATTTCGGAGTCAAACCGGTCCTAACAATGGACCCATACTTATTCCTTAAACCAAATCATATTTTATGGCTTTAACGTCATGATTTAAAATCACCTGGAATGAGATTAGTTGAATAATCATCCTCATTAACTATGTCATGATTTCTCATGAATTTCGGTTATGATGAAATTTATAAGTCTCATTTTCCTTTTGTCAAATTCTCATTTGCATGATAACAAAAGTTGTGAAAATGTAAGGTATCATCTAGTTTCATATTAGTAATGTTTCTATCCAGATATTTAGAACAAATAAAATGAGAGTTTAAGGTAAGTGTGACTTTATGTTGACTATGCAAACCTCACAACCTTCATAACATTGCTTAATTATGATACTATATTCTGACTAATCTTCAGGAAATATATAAGGTATCGAAAAACGTTGTTAGAAGACTGCTTATTATGGTTCTTATAGCCTTAACTTTTTGTTTTGTCACTAACTCTCATGTTAGTTATTTGTCGTTATTCTGGTAAGGAAACGTATGGAACCAGAGTCAACTAATCATGTGTTAATTGGAATATTAAAATTAGCAGACTTAAATATCATTAGTAAGTGACTACCTAATTAACTTATCCAACTGTTCCTTTGAATAATGGATAGTCTCGTTGTTTATGCCTAGTCTAATGGCATAATCATGAAGTGAGATTTTCCCTTGAAGAATCTTAGAGTTGAGATTTTGTACTTGTATTTTGACTATGGACCTTAAAACAATCCTCTTTTGATGTTTCAGTGGTTGTAAGGTGAACAACATCTTAGTTTCCAGTTTCAAACATTTATTTCTATGTACATATGTTGCTTATCAACACACTCATTTTCCCTTTGGTACTTTTGAGTGTTATAGTTGATTTATAAGGCATCAAATTGTACAAGTGAAAATCTTAGTATGTAATGTACTGAAAAATTGTACTTATTTCCATGCGTAAGCCCTTAACTTTATGGGTCATGGTATTGTACATTATAATGTATTCACATATACCACTTAACTTTATAGTTTAGAATTTTAAATGAAGGCATGCATCTTAGGAATTCTTGTAGTTATTCCATAGATAATAGATTAGTCTTAGGAAAAACTTAATCTGAAATAACTTTTTAGTGATAACATTTATGTTAGAGAGATATTGATTATCATAAGAGACATCATGATCGATTTGTCCTATTCATCATGCTCTACTTTTCTTCTGTAGTACCTTTATCAGAAGAGAGCAGTAGGATTATCATGTCTTAAGAGATAATCAAGGATTTAATTTAAGAGCTAATTCTTATAGAAACTTTAAATAAAGCAAAAACTTTAGGCTTAAGGATTAGAGTGGGTAAGATATTGATTTATAGAAGAAAGTTATAGTGAGTAAAGTTACGGGTACTTAAAAAATTAAGGCAGACAAAATGATCATAAGATTAATGAAGGATCATTAATGTGAGGATCATTATATGAAGAAGTTGTGATATGTCTATTACTAACATCAAAATAACAGACTTAGTTAAAATTCTACTTAAACGAAGACAAATCAGCTTTGGCCAGAAGTGTAATCATTTAAGCATGTGTGCAAAGTGATTGTGATAAATCAGCTTTGGCCAGAAATAAGACAATCACTTTAGTTATGCACTTGTCAAGTATACTAGACATAAATGAATTAAATCAGCTTTGGCCAGAAATAAGACATTCATGTTTTTAATGCATACTCAACATAGCTTTTATAATACTTGGACAATAAATAGATGCATCAAATCAGCTTTGGCCAAAAATGATACATCAGAAGCTCATTCAAGTCAAGCTATTTTGGTTTTTGCAAAATTATCTGATTAATTAAGTATTTACAAAATCAAATTTTAGTTCACATTAACAGCTTAAAATAATGAGGTTTCGAGTGAGATCTCGACTCAGTTATGAGGTCTCGAGTGAGATCTCGAGTCAGGTCTCGAATCATCTTGAAACATTATGAGATCTCGAGTCATTAAGGTCTCGATTCGCAACCTCAGTCGAAATCTCGAGGTCTCGAGTACTGAATTTTTATGAGATCTCGACTTCTTAATGGGTTTTCGAGTCGCAACCTTGTGGTCTCGAGTCGAAATCTTGGTCTCGACTCGTTAACTTAGTCTCGAGTCATGAAAGACTGAAAACCCTTATGATTTCGAGTCGAAATATTTTGGTCTCGAGTCAAAATCTTGGTCTCGACTCGTTAAGGATGATCTCGAACCTTCTGTAATCAGATGTTATTGTGAAAATAACTGAAAATTCGAATTCTTAGGGATTTTTGAGATGTAATTTCCTATTTTAGTGCTGATCAAATTTTATAAAAAATTTCGAGAATCTTTATCTGTTGATCTAATAACAGTTTTCGAGAATTTCTAAGAGTTAAAACAGATCAAAACATGGAAAAACACTCAATAATCCAAATCATATTCCAAAACATAAATGAATTTCGAATTTTTCCTAAGAACATATGAAAGTGTGTATCTATCCAAACTAATTATTCGTTTATAATATCTATACGAAACTTGGAGATAAAAGTTACACAATTTAAGGAGATAGAATTATTCTCTAAATATTATCCAATAATAACATTTATCAGTGAAATAATAATAAAAAACTTCGATTTTGATACAGTATGCAGCAAATATTCATATTAATTGTATATCATCAAGCCACTAAAGGAATTAATTCAACCCCATTGATAAGCTGATGATGAATTGTTGACTTTAGAATCTTGATAACTCAAAATTCTAGACAATTGTAAAAGGTAAAACCAATTCATCGATTAAATTCATGTAGTTAAATCCATGTCATTATTTTGTTTTCACAAATTTCAAGACATGAATTGGATTGACAATTATTAAAACAATTTTATTCATTCTAAAGCTTATTTGGTATCTGCACAAGACTTGCAGAAAGATTTTTCACCCTTTGATTTTATTTCTTAGAATATCTCATCGGCTTATCAATACTACTTCAGAAAATTTAACCATCAATATCCGATTGATTTACATGATTGAATTGATATAATCAACATTGCTCTGATACCACATGTTGATTATATCAGTAGAACATGGATAAAACATAAACCCTAATTAAATAAATTCAATCATGAATAATAAAAAACATGTGTACCTGGTTAGCCAGTAACCGAATCAGAGAATGAAGTAGACACCATGTTCGTCAGATTGGTCGAGTTCCTCCTTAGGGTGCAATCTAATGATGGTGATGATGAAAACTGATAAAGGGTGATCGGTTGAGGAGAGAAGGTGATTTGATGTTATGATAATTGGGTTATGTGTCTAACCTTGGAACCTCTAGATAAGTCTCCTTATATATACACCCAAGAGGAAACCCTAATTAGTTAATAAGGGTAATAAGGCCCATCAACAATTACCAACTAATTATTTAATAGGTTGTTATATATTTTGATCTATATAATGTAAATGATTATAATGGCTACTAGATTAAATATAACATAATAGATATTTAATCTTACAGTTTGTTATTTATTACTTAACTAGCTTATCAAGCCGTATATTATACATGTTGAATATCGAATAAAATGTACATCATAAATTTGTATATAATAGTTATCAGTAAACTATCACATAAAACAAAAATGAAAGTTGCATTTTGCTATCAAAATACAATTTTCTAAGTTTTTACTTTTCTCTTTAGTCACTATAATATATCTTATTATATAATACTAAAAAAATAAAAAACAATATAATTATAAGATTGTAAGAGTTTCTAACAATAAATTGTAAGTTATCAGATTGGGGCAAATGAGTTCTAATTAAGTTTTACTACGTATATTAATGATAATTTGATTAGGCTGGAGATATTTGGACACCCTCTGCGCCTATTTCCACACTTTTTGTGCCCTAGACGCCTCGTATAGGCCTATACGAGGCGTCTAAGCACTGAATTCAAGGGGGTCTCAGAGGGTGTCAGGCACAAAGTTTAAGGAACTCTAGACGCCTCGTATAGGTCTGTACGAGGCGTCTAGTCTTGGGTTTTTGTTTTGGCTGGAATGAGGGGTGTTTTGGTATGGTTTTTTGATAGTTTTTGAAGATGTGTTTTGTGGTTGAAATTTTTTTTGGTTTTAAAAAAAGTTTTGTTTTTTAAAAATCAACTATTTTAAAAATCGGCTCTTGAAATATATTATATCGATTAAATATTATAATGTTTTTAACATTTTACTTTTTTAAATATTATTCTTCCGATTAAAATTTTATCTCGTTCAAATATTGTTTCCGTATTATATTCAGGGGATATATTGTTTCCGTAATATATTCAAAACATATTTTGTTTCCGTATTATCTCAATTTAACACAACAATCATTAAGTAACCGAATAACTGAAAACAAACATAAATATGACATATATAAGATAACTTTGTACATCCATAACAAAAATATATGAGATAAGTTTGTACATCCATAATAAAAATAAAAACAACAGGTCTATGCATCCAAATCCGAATCCGAATCTGGCTGCTGCGGCTGCTGCTGCTGCTGCTGCTGATGTGGTGCTCGAGCTGGTGGAAGCGGTATCGGTGGTAATCCCTCTCTCTCTCGTCTATCCTGAGCCTCTCGTACCAGCCAACCTACCAAATCGTTGAGCCTGTCAAGCTCGGCTCGTACATCCGGATGTAACGCAGCTCCTGGGGCACGACCTGGAATAGCGTGACGTGGAAACTGAGGCGCCCCGGCAGGTGGCGGTGGCTGTGGCACCGCTGCACCGTCTACATCCTCCGGAGGCTCCTCCACAGGCACTAAATCAGCAGGATCTACAGGAGGATAAACGGGCTCGAAATGCTCTGGTAGTGCCTCCTCTGTCCATATGCCCCCGGTCTCGCGGTTTTTAAACCGCGGGCCAACTGCGAACCTCTTGATTACCTTCATCCCCCATAGCGACTGCATGCCCATCCGCGTCGGCATGACTGGCGACGTCCGTAGATGTGGGTCCTCGTGCAGTACGAGGCCAAATGAACGGGCAATGACGGTCACGTACGCCCCGCCATACAAAAATCCGCGCTCCTGCCGATGATGGGCGGAGGCGTAGTACTGGGCTAGACCGTGTGCTAGCGCGCACGACCTCCTATACAACAAACAATAAAGGAAAAAAAGATCTGTGGCCGTACACCACTCACGACTGTACCCGCGCCCTGAGATAGAAGTAGCGAGCAAATGGTGCAGATACCTGCAGATAGTGTTAGTGTTAGCGAAATACAGAAACAGAGATTAATAAACAATGCACATAATCACAATAATTGCCGTAATAAACGTACGTACCTGTACAGTGGGTCCGCAACAAACGACACCCTCCCCTTCGACTTATCGTGCTCCCAATGATCTGGCCCCGCAATCACCTGCCAAAACCCTAGAAGAATGGGTTTTTCAACCACCACTAGCCCCGCTGTGTAAACCTCAGTCTCGATCTCCCCCTGCATGTATAAACCAGAACGCACCGCAAAGTCTGCTAGCGTCATCGTACGCAAAACGCCAGCGAGCCTGAAAGAAATCTCAGGCGGAGGGGGAGCACCTGGGTACAGAAGCGGCACTGGGACCCCAGGAGGGTGAAATGTGAATGACGAAAGGAACTCGACCAGCAGCTCCCTGTAGGTCGGCGTGTGCGCCAAATCAAAAAGACGATGCCACGGCGAATCGAGAGGTACAAACCGACGCACTCTAGCCGTCTCAGCAAGCTGGTCCATCGCATCCCAGTCGATCGATGCATGCGATCCAATGTGCATCCTCCGAAGCTTCTGGCAATGGCGGGCGGCATCGGTGCCCGCGGGAAACTCTAGATACGGACAACCCTGCAGCGTATCGAGAGGCGGCCGCCGTCTCCGTCGTGGACCCTGCTGAACCGGCTGACCCTGCTGAACCGGCTGAACCTGCTGAGCCGGCTGACCCCCCTCAAGCTCTATCTGAATCTCATCGCCCTCCATAATCAATCTGCAAATAAATAACGTATACGCATAACAATAATAATACTAATACTAATAAATAAATCAGAATAAAAATAATAATAATAATTAATAATAATTAATAAATAATAACAATAATAATAATAATAATAAATAATAATAATAATAATAATAATAATAATAATAAAAATAATAAATAAATAAATAATAATAATTAATAAATAATAATAATAATAATAAATAATAATAATAAATAAATAATAATAATAATAACAATAATAATACTAATAACAATAATAATAAATAATAATAATAATAATAATAACATTAACAATAATAATAACAACATTAACAATAATAATAATAAATAATAATAATAAATAAATATTAATAATAATAATAATAACAATAATAATAATAAATAAATAAATAATAATAATAATAACAATAATAATAATACTAATAATAATAATTAATAAGAAAAAAAAATACAGAGCCTCGTATAGCCCTCGTATAGGGCTATACTCGGCGTCCTGTTCTTCCCCATTCATCTTCAACCTCAAACTCAAACCCCCAAACCCCACAAAAATCAAATTTCCGGGCAAACCTACGGTCTAAAGGCATAAACGTGGCAAAAATACTAAACTACGGGGCGAAATACGTACCGGTGATGCTTCAAATCTTCGAAAATCCGGTAGAAATACGTATCCGAGGCGTATAGAGGTGTATTCTCCGTATGTGTGTTTGTTTTTTGTTTGGGGGTTATAACCAGCCTCGTCTAGACCCCCCTGGCTTATACGAGGCATAGACGCCTCGTATAGGGCTATATGCGTCGTCCTTCCTTTTTCTGAAATGACCATTTAGCCCCTGTTATGCCCCCAGTATAGGCATTATTTAGGGGCAAAATGGTAATTAACCAATACAAAAAGATATTTCTGTAATGGTTAATTACCATTTTGCCCCTGACTAAAGCCTATACTGAGGGCTTTACAGGGGCAAAATGGTAATTTAATAAACCTTTTTTCATAATTAAAAAACAAAACCTTAAAAAGTTGCCGCCTCGAAAGACGACACGTATAGCTCTATACGCGGCGTCTGGGATTTTCAAAATTACCTTTAAGCCCCTGTTAAAAGCCTATACTGGGGACTTTCAGGGGCAAAATGGTAATTTAATAAAATATTTCAAAATTCAAATTTAAAAAAAAAGAATTGGTGCAGACACTGTTGACGACACGTATAGCTCTATACGAGGCGTCCTCATTCAAAAAATTCAAATTTTGATTTTCAAATATTCAAAATTCAAAATTTCAAAAACCCGCTCAAATAGACGACTCGTATAAATCTATACGAGGCGTATGTGGGTTCTAGAATGACCTTTTAGCCCCTGAAATAAGCCTAGATTGGGGGCATACCAGGGGCAAAATGGTCTTTTTGGCAAACCTATACGACACGTATAGCTCTATACGCGTCGTATATTTCTAATTTTTTTTAAAAATGATATTAACCTGTTTTAATTATAGAAAAATGATACAAATTATAAAAAAATGATATTAACCTGTTTTAATTATAGAAAAATGATACAAATTATAAAAAAATTATAGAAATTGTAGAAAATTATAGGAATTAATAAAAAAAATACATTCAAATTACAAAAATCATTCTTCCGTATCACTATCGATGTAATTAAGACTGGGGTTTGATCTTGGCGGAGGATTCATTATCGATGTATACCATTCTAGACGTGGCAAGTACATATCTTCCCATTGTTCCGTATGGGGTGTTCGGTGGTTCAACCATAGCCCGTGTGCTGGTGGCATTGGATAATCCCCTTCCAGCTTAACATGTATGAAGTGGTTCTCGTTTACATGTGTAAGCGTTATGAACAATGGTTGTTGATTAGCCGGAGGACTTAGTATCGGGAAGAAAGTGGAACTCGCACCCATGGTTGTCGTTAACAGGTGCACCCCGATACCGTACGTTTGTGCAATAAGAAGTCCTGCAAAGGGGAAGTCCATCCAATGATCCCCCCCCCACAACCGGACACTGAATCCCAAATTAGGCCCTGACGATGCGTGTAAAAATAACCTTTACCCCATGCTTCAAATATTGGGAACCAGATCGATTTGTTCTGATCCATTTCTTGGACAAGGTGCCTTCGAATGAGCCCCCATGAACTCTGTTCCATACCTAAGCCCACAGCCACAGACCAAAACCCACAATGACCGTCCGGCATCACATCTCGTATGCACGAGACGTACGGATGGAACACTAGCGGAATGTCATCCTGAAATTGTTCAATGATTCCCACGTACTCGTCCCCAATGATTAACGGAAAACCGTGAGCATTTCGTGTCTCTTTCTTCTTAGAACTCTTTGAACGGCTTAGGCTCGCTTTGGGTTTTTCGGACCTTATAACCGACTGTTGAGAGGCCTGTGACGGAACGTACGAGCTGTGGCGAGGTTTATCGTACTTACTTTTTCGGGAACCTTCAAAGCACGTGTTTGCATCACCGAATGAGCTTCTCCTCAATTCTTCATCTATACGAGAGGCCTCGTCCAACCTTTGTTGTACCTGCTTTGTTGTTGGTCGGCCACGAGTATTTTGTTGGACAACCGGTGGTTTCTTGGTAGATTTCTTTGGAGTCAACACCGCTTTAATCTTTGACATCAGGCTTTTTTGCTGAGCTGGGGGGTGCGACTCTAATTGTTGTCTAACAATATTTAGCTCTTCGACCACGTCCACTTCATCGTCTATCAATTTACAACTTTGGAAGTTAAGTTTCCGCCAGAAGACGTCCACGTCTTCGAGTTGAATCGGACGCTCTGCACGGTTAAAAACAACATTGTTTAAGTCACATGATTAACGGAAATATATCACACAAGTGTTGTACGTTTAACAATTATTACCTTCAAGAATGTACTTTTCTATCCTACAAGCACAGGGCAACCCACAGCTGTGCCACATTTGGCAACCACATGATGAATGAAAGCGCTCCAAGACATCTACCTTCCTAATTGCCTCGCCCCTCAACAAGTGAAGGGCTGTATGGGATACTTTTCCAAGTAGGTGTTGAAACAACGGGTGTTTATGGTGGGTCATTCTTTTTTCGATGCTATCTCGAAAAGTCTTCCTTATTTCACCGAACTGTGTCTCAACTATATCATGGACACAACCAACTACACGGTCCAGCGAGCTCCTATCTTCAACGTATCTCTTTAAGTTGGCGTGTTGGCTCTCAACTCTGTTTGTGGTACGATTACCAAAGTTGCGCCTCTTATCAGTCCACGCAAAGAAGGACATCTCCTTATAGTCTTTTAGCCAGTTATCATACACGTATTTGAAGACTCCTAAAACGTAAAAATAATTTAATGAAATTTGCATATGTGAGTCGTATGTTATTATAAAAACTTACTAGAACGTTTGCACTCCACAAGTCGTTGTCGCATGTTGCGCAAGTGGTACTCGTAGATGAGTATGGATGGAGACTCAATCAATGTCCCCCAGAATGACAAAAATTTCTTCCAGTCTTCGTCTGTGAAGGCACCCTTGCAGTGCTTCATAACATTCTGTTGTATGTGCCACCTGCAAAGAAGCCTGGAGGCGTTTGGAAATACTTTAGCACACGCGCCCATAAGGGCTAGGTCTCTATCGGTTAAAATCACACGTGGCTCCATGCATTCATCCAACATTGACTTGACCCTCTCAAGCACCCACACAAAGTTATCACCCCGTTCTTTACTAACAACGGCATGCGCGATAATAAACGATTTGTTGGTAGGCGTCATACCAACAATCTGGATAAAGGGCATATTGTATATGTTTGTCTTGTACGTCGCATCGATCAGCATGACGTGGGGGAATGCACGCCACATGCATCTCGAGTCCCGATGAAGAAAGAAGATCTCTGTTACGATCTCTGTTCCGGGTTCCTCCCGTGTCTCGTAAATAAAGTCGTTGTTTATCAGTTTGTTTTCTAGTGACTGCATGGGAGTCAATCCTTGTCGTTGTTCGGCTCTAATCTTCGCCACAACGTTTTGAACGTCATTCAGAACATGAAACCTGTCGGGGTCCTGCTTCCTTATCGTTTGAAATATTTTGCGCGACCCCATGTTTTGAGCTGTCAGCTGCTCGACCAGTTTCATTTCGCTTGGAGTAAACCTTCGCACAAACGCGTGGGCCGACAGGTCCTCACAAAGTTCGTGGTTATGTTCAATTTTTCCGTCTTTAATCTCCCAGGTTTCATACGGGTGGTTTCGCACAGCCAGCAGGTAAAATGGGCAACCGGTTTTTTTGCTTCCGGCTTTTCTAAGTGTTGATGTAGTCTGGTGCTCACCACCACGATCACATTCAAGCCATACCCTCCCGATTCTTCCACCGGTTTTCTTTGATCGACGGGTGACAATAACGAAACCATCCGCGTTTGCTATTTCTTGTATCCGATTCTTTAGTTCATCTAAAGAGTTGAAAACCTGTAACATCGACAATAATAATAAATAATTTTAATAAATAAATAAATAAATTATAATAATAATAATACTAATAATAATAATATTAATAATAATACTAATAATAATACTAATAATAATAAAAATAATTAAATAATACAAAAATAGTAATTAATACCTGCTTATTTAAGTACGGACTGTCCTGGATGGGAGGTGTCTCACCACCATATCTACCTTATCCACCATAACCACCGTCTCCTCCGTATCCACTGTATCCACCATCTCCTCTGTAACCACCGTCTCCTCCGTATCCACCGTCTCCTCCGTATTCACACCCGTATCTATAATCCGGATACCCTTGTTGCGTCGGATCATGGTATGAGTCATCTACAGGGGCTGTTTCATCAACAGGGGGATGATTGTTCAAATCTAGAAACGGTTTGTTTTGTTCTCCTTGTATACTAGACACAACCTCCTCTTGCTCATTAGAATCGGGAACGCAAGACTCCTCCAAAATAAAGAACCGTATCATCATTAGTAAATAATAAACTAAAACAAAAACTAATTAAAACATTTAAGTACCTGTACTGTTACCAGATCGCTTTCGGGCACCCAGTTCTCGCTATAATACTGCCCGAAGACATAGTTGCCGTCCCAGTATGATGACATTTCAACACTTCGGGATGATAAGAACACAAATGCAAAGTAGAATGAAAGAAGAAGAAGAAAGATGAAGTAGATTTAAATGTTGAATGCTCGGGGGTGGACAAAGCATACACTGTATGTTGCACTTTTTCACAAGTCTTAGACGCCTCGTATAGCTCTAGACCCCTCGTATACCTTTAAGTCACTTGTCAAATGTATAGTAAATCAGTCACTGAAGACGCCTCGTATAGGCCTATACGAGGCGTCTTAATGCCTCGTATCCATCCCTCGTACAGACCTAGACTCCCCGTCTGATGTGACTGATTTGACATTGTGCTTTGGTGCAGAGCTGGTCGGAAAAGTAACCCTATACGCCTCGTATAGGTCTATACGAGGCGTCCTGAAGGGTGTCAAAATAGGCATTAAGGTGTGTAAATATGTACACCCTTTGATTAAAATTAAGTTTAATACTAAATGTTAATAGAAAGTTTGAACATTTTTTAGGGTGAATATGTATTAAAATTAGAAGAAGAGATTTATATATAATATTAAAATTGGATAAACAAATTTAATGCTGACACGTGACATTATTTAGAGTAATTTGTAATAATAAATTTATGAGTAAACTGCCATTTTGGTCCCTGAGGTTTGGTCACTTTTGATACTTTAGTTCATATCTCAAACCTTTTGCATCTGAGTCCCTGTGGTTTCATTTTTTTTTGCCATTTTGGTCCAAAAGCAAAGTCAGCCCAGATTTCTTAAAAAAAAAACCTTGTATTTTGTTCTTTTCCTAAGGGGCAAAATGGTCATTTGTCCAAATGCAAATCTGGTTATATGGCCATCTTCTTCTTCTCACTTTCAAGATCTGTTCGATCCAACATAAACCCTTTTGACCCACTTCAATCTTTTTCATAAATTCTTCAAATTTCAATAAACCCATTTCAAGAATCTGTTTCTTGATCATCCCTTTTCACCCACTTCAATCTTTTTCATAAATTCTTAAAATTTCAGTATACTCTTTTCAACATAAACCCAGAATGTCTTCACAAAACCCTCTTCATTCCCATCACAAAATCCGACCTTTTGTTCATGAACCACACAAATAAGCTACAACAACCGCTCATTCACTAATCAAAACCTAAACATTCAGATTCACAATCTCACAAAACCACAATTAAACAATACAATCATACAACAACCGTATGGCAACAACATTTCAAACACAAATTAATGCTGAAACAAGCAGATCAAGTAACAAAAATCAACTATAATGAAACAACAAAGAGGATAAAGTACCAAACGATGCGATCGCCAGTTAATCGGTGCGGAGAAAGTGATTGGTGGCGAATTGAAAAGGAATTGGAGATAGTGACTGTGAAGGAGCACGGCGACGGTGCGGCGGCGGAGCGATGGAATCAGAGATAGTGATTATGAAGGAGCACGACGATGAAACAACTGAACTTGTTTCCTTTACCGCAAGATTAAAACTTTAGGGTAACCATGCATACACCAACATGTCACACCCCAACCGATGGCGGAAACATCGGGGTGCGGCACTAAGAGATTCAGATTGTTCAGAAGTTTCCACAACGCTAAATGTGTAAATATAGATTAAGCAAGATTAATATTAAATTGTCTAAAACATCAACCACGCATCAAAAGTATCAAGTACATAACATAAACATTGTTTAATTTCTCAATTTAACTAGGCGAGTTTCTAAGCGTCATCCTAGCTTGTTTCTTGGATCCAGCATCCTATCAGCCTGCAACATGTATTAAAATAATGTTAATACAATAATGTACTGGCGAGTATACAAGTTTGAGTATATAGTATCATAATAGTTTAAAAGACTCATATCCGTCATATAAACATATAAAATTTTCAGCCATGCTAGTTTACGCAGTCCAAGTGATAGCCCAAGAATCCCAATGCGTTTAAAAGCTCTTCCCCGAGAATAATGGGAAGGTAAATGTCTCCTCCTAACAATACCCCCGAGAATAATGGGGAGGTGCATTACTCCTATAGCGCTACTATTGTTAAGGCGGAACAACACACAAGGAATAAACGTTCACATAACATAAAGTATCAAGAATCCAAAAAGTATCAAGTTTCACATTCACAGAGGATAGAGTATGTTTCCAAACAAGTTTCAAGTATCAAGTTTATAGAATACATGCTGCATCCCAAAAGTGTTTAAAACAAAAAGGGATCGAGTATACTCACAGTGGGTGCTAAATATCGACACCACTATTGGATTGAAGGGAGCGCTGGAGTTAGCCTGATTATACTATAACAGGTAAGCATCGAACAGAATGTCGAAAGGTGCAAAGTGTCGGATAGGTCTCCTGATCGGATGGCCATCCGAATGAATGGTTGTAACGCCCGCGTCCCTAGACTTTTAGCTATTGTCAATTTTAGTCCCTAAACTATGTGATACTTATGATGCTTAAATCTAGATTTTTGATTCTTAATACTATGATGCTTGATTCTTGATACCTGATTCTTGAGACTTGATTCTTGATACTTGATTCTTAAGGCTTAATTCTTGATACTTGATACTTTGGTGCTTGACTCTTGAGACTCGTGAAACTTTAGACTTGGTTGAACGAGAGACTGGAGACTTGTCACTGGTGGAAACTATGAAACTTGGAAACTTTGGTGTTGATAATGTAATCTAGTTATGTGATACTATTACCCAATAATATGCAATGCAATGCTTAATCTAACTCGCAAAACGAAACAAAGACAGGAACGCGGAAAGGATGGGATTTACCGAATGGCAATCCGATCGGATGACTATCTGATCGGATAACCATCCGATCGGAGGGCTATTCGATCGAAGTGCCATCCGATCAAGGCCACACTGCCTTCACTCCTCTCACACACTATAAATAGGAAGTGTTACATCATTTCTCACTGATGTGACAGCCTCCTTCGACCAGACGCACGCACTCCCTCTTTTCTTCCATTTCTCAGCGATTTCGGTACGTTTTACACTAGATTCTTGTATATCTTTGATCTATACACTATTCTCTACGAGAATCTCCTTTGAAATCTCACTTTTCACCGTGAAATCTCTGAGATTTGAGCCCTTGAGGATGACGTCATCATGGCGGTTTGTACAAACTGTTGTGTGATGTCATTCTAGTAAAGATCTAGCTCAGATCTAAGGAATTTCATGCGTTTCTACACTGAATCTTTACTAAATCTAAACTTTTCAGCTAAAACTTATGTTTTCTTCATCTTTCTTAAACTTTTACTTAGTTCGGTGGAATCCGGGCCCAAACGGACTATAGACTTGATAATTAGTCTGAAGCTGGTTGGGAAATGGATTGTTGCCGGAGAAGATGACCGGAGTACAGACTCCGACATAAGCACCGTCACGAATAGACGACTGATCGGACTAGGGTGATTCCCATCCGATCAGACCGGCTGGAAGTTAATATGCTTACCGTTGTCTCAAGACGTACCGTGTCGTCACCGTTAAACCAGAAACTTAGAAACTTTACAAGTTGCAAAACGGAACACGTCATGACGATCGAAGGGCAATCCGATCGGACTACCGTCCGATCGAACAACCATCCGATCGAAGTGACATGTGCCTTGAAATCTTTCAACACTTATAAACTTTTTCAAAAACTTGAGACTTTAGGAACTACCATCATCGAATGGTAATCCGATCGAACTGCCGTCCGATCGAACAACCATCCGATCGAAGTGGCATATACCTTGCATCTTTTTGAAAAATGAGACTTTGAAACTTTGGAAACCTCCATGATTGAATGGCAATCCGATCGAACTGCCATCCGATCGAATGACTATCCAATCGGGGTGACCAGAGTTGAACTTTTGAAAATCTAATCCTTGGATCGAATGACCATTCGATCGAATGGCCATCCGAGCGGATGACCATCCGATCGGATGGCAATCCGCTCCCCACTCACAATAGTCACCTCAATTGAATGGCAATCCGATCGGACTGCCGTCCGATCGAACAGCCATCCAATCAGGATAACTGATCCAACACCTTGTTGAATCTCGCTATTCTCCTGGACACTTATCCATTGTAATCTAATCAGGCTAAACCTAAAGAGCTCCCTTTGATCCAATAACAGTTAATCTGTTAAGCGATCACTGTGAGTATACTCGATCCCTTTTTGTTTTAAACTTTGGGATGCAACATGTATTCTATTAAACTATGAAACTTGATGCTTTTGAATCTAAACTCTATCCTATGTGTATGTGAAACTAGTGTTTCTTGATTCTTTGTGCTATGTGGACGTTTAATCCAGAGTGTGTAGTTCCGCCTTAACAATAGTAATGCTATAGGAAGATGCACCTCCCCATTATTCTCGGGGGTATTGTTAGGAGGATTCTAGTTTTCCTTGATTCTTGGGAAAACACCAAAGCATCGGGACACTTGGGCTATCACTTGGACTGCGAACACTAGCATGGCTGAAACTATTTTGTTATCATTACATGATGGATATGAGTCTTTTTAATCTATATGTTATATACTCAAACTTGTATACTCGCCGGTACATTTTTGTACTAACTCTATATAATACATGTTGCAGGCTGATAGGATGCTATGGAAACAAGTGAAACAAGCTAGGATCGATGCTTAGAAACTCACCTAGTTTAAACTAGAAACTTTGAACAATTTTGGTGATTGTATTTGATACTATGTTATGGTTGGTGTTTGATTTTAGACAATGAATCTTAATTAATCTATAATGAAACTAATATTGTTATGGAAACTCGTGAGCAATCTGAACGCTTAGTGCCGCACCCCGATGTTTCCGCCATCGGTTGGGGTGTAACAGATTGGTATCAGAGCCATAACTATTGGGAATTAGGAAAAGTAGGAATACTTGCCCTAGACTATAGTTCTAGGAATCTTGATTCTTATCTGTTGTTTAAGACATATGCATTCTACCGTATCTGCTTCCTAGCAGCACATTTTCTTGCTAAAATTACATGCCTTTCCTAAGACTGAAACAATATACACTTGATACTTTGAAACACTGCTAATCAGTGTTTGTATTTTGCACGAATTTGTCCTCAAGTCAGGAGTGACATCCGAACCTTGATGGAAAATTTCCTTTTAATATTCTAGTAGGTCTTATCTGCTGATAAGTACCGACGCTATTAGGGTATGATGTTGTCAAGATAGAGGTGAAACTCAGACCTTGATAACTAGTCCCACTCTTTGATTTTATGTCTCGCCAAGGTCTCGAAATTTCCAATAAATTAGGAGCGTGAAATGACCAAAAGGACGAATATCGTAGGCCTAACATCGATGACGTATTTATCTAAGTAACTCAAGACACGTTGCCTCAATTCGAAAGGAGTTCGAATCACTTTGGTTAGTCACCGTTCCTCTACTCGGAACAATCCTATGTTTTATGAGCCTATCTTTTGTGTTATCTCGATTTTTATGTGTGTGGTTTTAAACTTGATTCTTCGTTTGTTTTGAGGCTTTTTACACAATTCGCACGGTTGTCCGCAATCTAAAACACTAATTCTGATCTCAGAATCGAACTAAATTTACGAAGCTTTGATTCATGATGTTAATCGATGTGGGAATCTTGATCAACTATTATACTATGTGAAGCTATTTGATGAATCTGTGTGTTATTGTGGTTGTGAAGCACTAAACGGAACATGGCATAGAAATACGAGACAGAAGTGACGTGTCTGAAACATGGTGGATACGCCGCTGGTACTTCCTATATATAAGTGTTTCAGGCATGATACCAACTTTCGTACCACGTGCCATGCGAAACTTAGTGTTCTGCAGACCGGTGATGAGATTGTTGAAATCTAAGATATGGGAAACTACTAGTGTAATCTATGTGGAATCTATGTGTGTAATCTATGTGCACTCTCTCATAATCTATGTGTAATCTATGTATATGTGGTTTTGAGGAACAAAATACGAAATGTATCCTAGCGCCGAAGACGAGGCGGAAGTGGCATGTCCGAAACATGGTGGATACGCCGCTGGTACTTCCTATATAAAAGTGTTTCTGGCATGCTACCGAACCTTCGTACCACACGCTAAGTGAATTCGTAGTTTTTGTGGACTCGGGTTGAAGTTGTTGAATCTACTGGGTTAATCTATGTTATTGAATCCACTTGGTTAATCTATGTGAAATCTATGTGAGATGTGATGGAATCTAATGTTATGGTTAACGAAGCATGACACCGGTGATGAGGCGGACGTGGCATGATTGAAGCATGGTGGATACGCCGCTGGTACTTCCTATATATAAGTGCTTCCGTCATGTTGCCGAACTTTCGTAGCACGTGCCATGCGGGATTTCGTTGTTTTGTGATGAGGTTGTTAACTCTAATCTATGTGAATCTATTGGAATCTATTGGAATATATTGGAAACTATTAGAATCTATTAGAATCTATGTGAATCTATTGGGTTAATCTATGTGAATCTATCGAGTTAATCTACGTGTGTATGATGATGATGATGATGATGATGATGATGATGATGATGATGATGGGTGTGTTGTTGCGTTTGGCAATTGCGACACGTAACATGACATCGAGTACGAGGCAGAAGCGATGTGCCCGAAGCGTGGTGGATACGCCACTGGTACTCCTATATATAAGCGTTTTTGACATGTTGCCAAACTTCGTACAACGTGCCATGTGAAGGTCGTGGGTTTGCGGTGTCTAATCTATCGGAATCTATGTGAAACTTGTTGGAATTCTAAATCTGTAATCTATGTGAATCTTGTTGAATATCGAGTCTTTAATCTATCCTCTTGTTGGATCTTTAGATGTCTTCTCGTAAGTTATCCGACACTCTCAAGAGATCCGGGGAAAAGTGTCAAAAAAAGATGATGTCCTTCATGGCTGACCAGATTGCTCGAGTCATGCCAAATATCGTCTCTGAGATCCAAGGATCAAACACTCCTCCATCCTCTGTGGACTCGAAGGCCGAGAAGCCAAAGCCTACAAAGTTTAGCTACAAACATTTCATCTCTTGAAACCCTAAGTCTTTCACGGGCAGTGATGGGGTGACTGATATGCTTGAGTGGTTTGACAGCATTGAGGTTACCTTCATTAACAGCGAGTGCCCAGATCATCTAAAGACTAGGAGTGCAATGGGAGTGTTTCAAGGTAAAGCGTTGGAGTGGTGGGCAAATGAGAGAAACATCCATTCGAATGAAGAAGCCTATGCTCTTCCATGGACCGAGGTGCGTGAACTGATGATGCTTGAGTTCTGCCCTCCCCATGAACAATTGAAGCTTGAAGAAGAGTTCTGGCACTTGAAGCAGATTGGTGATGATAATTTGGCTTATACTACTCGATTCAAGCAGCTCAGCTTGATCGTTCCTCACTTGGTTTCTACTCCTAAATGCATGATAACCAAGTATATCAATGGTCTACCTCCTGCTATGCGTGATTCTATTGAAGCAGCGTAGCTCGAAACTATTGAGGAAGTCTACCGTCTTGCAGCTAGTCTCAACAACAACCGTGTTCGTGATAAGCAGTTTGCTAACCCTGTTCCTTCTAAGTCTGCACATCAAGTTACTCAGCAGTCAAGTGGCAGCAAGAACAAGAAGAATAAATCTCAGGGTTCAGGATGCAATTCTATTGTTCCTGCTGCAAACCCTGCTGCTAAACCTACTCCTCCTGCTACTGTTCAGAACTCTGCTGCTCCTGAAGTCAAGAGGCAGTACACTGGGCCTCACCCCAAGTGTACCAGTTGCAACTTTCATCATCCTGATGCCTCTGCATGTCGTTTGTGCACCAACTGCAATCGCTATGGTCACACGACTCCCTATTGTCATCAAGCTAACTCTGCCTAACCAGCTCAGCAAGCCCCAGCTCAGGCAGCCCTACCAGCTCTTCCAGCTCCTCAGTAGAATCCTAGGCCAGTCAACGCTGTTCGTGCATGCTACAAGTGTGGAGATACTACCCACCTCCGTAACCAGTGTCCTCAGCTGAACCAGGACCAACAGCCAGCCGCTCGTGAACGAGCATTCAATCTTAATGCTAATCAGGAACGTAATGACAATGATGTCGTTAATGGTACGTTCCTTGTAAATAAACTTTACGCTTCGATTCTATTTGATACTGGTGCCGAAAGAAGTTTTGTGTCCATAGAATTTGAATCTTTTTTAAACTGTGCACGCTCTATGTTACCTAAGTCGTTTTCCGTGGAGATTGCCGATGGGAAGTCTATTCTAGTTGATTCTATTCTCTGCGGTTGTTCCTTGATTCTTAACGACCACATCTTTACTATTGATCTAATACCCATGCAATTGGGTAGTTTTGATGTCATTAACGGTATGGATTGGTTGCGTAAGAATCATGCCGAGATTGCCTGTCATGAGAAGTTTGTTCGTCTACCTCTGCCGTCCGGTGATATTTTGCATGTCTATGGAGACCGACCTTCAAAAGGACTGAAGTTGATGTCATCCACTCAAGAGAACAGATGCTTACGTAAACAGAGCTATTCCTTCTTGGCCCATGTGGTGGAGCAAAAGGGCAAAAGGAAGAACATAAGTGACGTTCCAGTAGTGTGTGATTTCCCTGATGTCTTTCCTGAAGATCTTCCTGGTCTTCCTCCTCCTCCTAGATCCGTTGATTTTTGTATTGATCTCATACCTGGTGCAACTCCTGTCGCCAAGGCTCCTTATCAACTTGCACCTTCCGAGATGCAAGAGTTATCTAGTCAGCTTCAAGAACTGCTCGACAAGGGATTCATTCGTCCAAGTACCTCTCCTTGGGGTGATCCTGTGCTATTCGTCAAGAAGAAAGATGGTTCGTTTCAGATGTGTATCGACTACCGTGAAGTTAATAAGCTTACCGTTAAGAATCGTTATCCTCTTCCTCGTATTGATGATCTATTTGACCAACTACAAGGCGCGTCCTATTTCTCCAAGATTGACCTTCTTTCTGGTTATCATCAGCTTCGTGTACTCGAGGATGATGTACCCAAAACTGCTTTTCGCACTCGTTATGGACACTACGAGTTCGTGGTCATGCCTTTTGGATTGACCAACGCACCCGGAGTGTTCATGGATCTTATGAATCATGTGTGTAAACCTTATCTGGATCATTTTGTGATAGTCTTTATTGATGATATTCTCATTTACTCAAAATCTAAAGCTGATCATGCTCGTCATTTACGCTTGATGCTTGAACTTTTACGTGGTGAACGCTTGTATGCTAAATTTTCTAAGTGTGAGTTTTGGATTGACGAAATACAATTTCTTGGTCACGTCGTTAGTAAGCAAGGTATTCATGTCGACCCATCTAAAATCGAAGCGGTGAAGAATTGGAGTACACCTAAATCTGCATCTGAGATTCGTTTTTTTCTAGGATTGGCGGGTTATTACCGTCAATTCATCTCGGACTTTTCTAAGATTGCTGTTCCTCTCACTTCGTTGACTCAAAAAGAGAAACCTTTTGCTTGGGGTCCCAAGCAAGAGGAATCTTTTCAGACTCTTAAGACCCTTTTGTGTAACGCTCCTGTTCTTACTCTCCCCGATGGGAATGACGATTTCGTAGTATACTGTGATACCTCAAACCGTGGCTTGGGCTGTGTGCTCATGCAGCGGGACAAGGTTATCGCATATTCCTATCGACAACTGAAAGTGCATGAGAAAAACTATACTACTCACGATCTGGAGCTTGGTGCAGTTGTGTTTGCGTTAAAGATCTGGCGACACTACCTGTATGGTACTAAGTGTGTGGTTTTCACTGACCATAAGAGCCTTCAACATATCTTTGACCAAAAGGAGCTGAACATGCGACAGAGGCGTTGGGTGGAATTGCTTAACGACTACGACTGCGAAATTCACTATCATCCTGTCAAGGCGAATGTAGTGGCCGACGCCCTTAGTCGTAAAACTCATGTCAATGTTGTTCGCATCTCTAGTGATCTCCATGCATGTATTCGTGAAGCTCAGTATTCATCAGCTATTGAAGGGAATCTATTTGTGGAAATTCATGGTGCTATTGTGGATCAACTCGAAACTAAGTCTGATGGTCTTTAATACTATCTCGATCGCATTTGGGTGTCGGATCGCGATAACCTCCGTGAAACTCATTATGAATGAGGCTCACAAGTATCGTTACTCCATTCAACCTGGCGCCGTTAAGATGTACCATGATCTGCGTATGACTTATTGGTGGCCTGGTATGAAGAAGGACATTGCTGCTTATGTCTCGAAATGCCTTACTTGCACGAAGGTAAAGGCTGAACATCAGTGTCCTTCTGGACTCTTAGAACAACCCGAAATCCCTGTTTAGAAATGGAATATCATCGCTATTGAATTTATTACTAAGCTACCCCATACACCAACTGGTCACGATAGTATCTGGGTGATTGTTGACCATTTGACCAAATCCGCCCACTTTCTTCCTATTCGTGAAGATTATAAAGTAGAGAAGCTTGCTCGAATCTATACCGATGATATCATATGTCGTCATGGCATACCTCTTGATATAATCTCGGACCATGATGGTTGTTTTACTTCACGTCTTTGGCAAACCTTTCAATCCGCTATGGGTTCTCATTTGAATCTTAGCATGACCTTTCATCCTCAAATGAATGGATATACCGAGCGTACTATTCAAACCCTAGAGGATATGCTTCGTTCTTGTGTCATCAACTTTGGTGGTAACTGGGATGTACATTTACCATTGATTGAGTTCTCGTACAACAACTATCATTCCAGTATTCAGATGGCTCCTTTCGAAGCTTTGTATGGTCGCAAGTGCCGATCTCCTCTCAGCTGGCATGAGGTTGGTGACAAGCAATTTACTGGCCCTGAAATCATTCAAGAGACAATGGATAAGATTCTTCAGATCCGTGATAACGTGATCAAGGCTAGGAGCAGACAAAAGAGCTATTCTTATAAAAGGCGCAATCCTCTGGAATTTGATGTTGGTAACCGAGTTCTTCTTCAGTTCATTTTGGTAAGAAGGGAAAGCTCGCTCCTCGCTATGTGGGTCCTTTCACAATACTCGAAAGGATTATCAAGGTGGCGTACAGACTCGACCTGCCACAAGAACTAAGCAATGTGCATCCAGTGTTCCACGTATCTAACTTACGTAAATGCCTAGCCGACGAGGAACTATAGGTTCCCCTTGAATACTTGCAAATAAATGAAGCTGTACACTTTATGGAGAAACCGGTCGAAATCATGGATCAAGGTGTTAAGCGATTGAGGCGCAACGTATCTCACTTTTCACCGTGAAATCTCTGAGATTTGAGCCCTTGAGGATAACGTCATCATGGCGGTTTGTACAAACTGTTGTGTGATGTCATTCTAGTCAAGATCTAGCTCAGATCTAAGGAATTTCATGCGTTTCTACACTGAATCTTTACTAAATCTAAAATTTTCAGCTAAAACTTATGTTTTCTTCATCTTTCTTAAACTTTTACTTAGATCGGTGGAATTCGGACCCAAACGGACTATAGACTTGATGATTAGTCTGAAGCTGGTTTGGAAATGGATTGTTGCCGGAGAAGATGACCGGAGTACGGACTCCGACATAAGCACCGTCACGAACAGACGACTGATCGGACTGGGGTGATTCCCATCCGATCAGACCGGCTGGACATTTATATGCTTACCGTTGTCTCAAGACGTACCGTGTCTTCACTGTTAAACCAGAAACTTAGAAGCTTTACAAGTTGCAAAACGGAAAAAGTCATGACGATCGAAGGGCAATCCGATCGGACTGTCGTCCGATCGAACAGCCATCCGATCGAAGTGACATGTGCCTTGAAACCTTTCAACACTTAGAAACTTTTTCAGAAACTTGAGTCTTTGGAAACTACCATCGTCAATTGGCAATCCGATCGAACTGCCATCCGATCGAACAGCCATCCGATCGAAGTGGCATATACCTTGCATCTGTTTGAAAAATGAGACTTTGAAACTTTGGAAACCTCCATGATTGAATGGCAATCCGATCGAACAGCCGTCCGATCGAATGACCATCCAATCGGGGTGACCAGAGTTGAACTTTTGGAAATCTAATCCTTGGATCGAATGACCATTTGATCGAATGACCATTTGATCGAATGGCCATCCGCTCCCCACTCACAATAGTTACCTCAATCGAATAGCAATCCGATTGGACTGCCGTCCGATCGAACAACCATCTGATCAGGATGACTGATCTGACACCTTGTTGAATCTTGCTATTCTGCTCGACACTTATCCGTTGTAATCTAGTCAGGCTAAACCTAAAGAGCTCCCTTTGATCCAATAACAATTAATCCGTTAAGCAATCACTGTGAGTATACTCGATCCCTTTTTGTTTTAAACTTTGGGATGTAACATGTATTCTATTAAACTATGAAACTTGATGCTTTTGAATCTAAACTCTATCATATGTGTATGTGAAACTTGTGATTCTTGATTCTTTGTGCTATGTGGACGTTTAATCCAGAGTGTGTAGTTCCGCCTTAACAATAGTAGCGCTATAGGAAAATGAACCTCCCCTTTATTCTCTGGGGGTATTGTTCGGAGGATTCTAGTTTTCCTTGATTATTGGGAAAACACCAAAGCATCGGGACACTTGGGCTATCACTTGGACTGCGAACACTAGCATGGCTGAAACTATTTTGTTATCATTACATGATGGATATGAGTCTTTTTAATCTATATGTTATATACTCAAACTTGTATACTCGCCGGTATATTTTTGTACTGACTCTATTTTAATACATGTTGCAGGCTGAAAGGATGCTATGGAAACAAGTGAAACAAGCTAGGATCGATGCTTAGAAACTCGTCTAGTATAAACTAGAAACTTTGCACAATTTTGGTGATTGTATTTGATACTATGTTATGGTTGGTGTTTGATTTTAGACAATGAATCTTAATTAATCTATAATGAAAGTAATAATGTTATGGAAACTCATGACCAATCTAAACGCTTAGTGCCGCACCCCGATGTTTCCGCCATCGGTTGGGGTGTGACAATGGTCATCCAGTCGGATGACCTGGTGGATTAGTTGGATCCCCATCCGATCGAATGGTCATCCGGATGGATGACCATTCGATCGAAGGTTCATTCGATCAGAAGGTGTGTTTCCAAAACATTGAAACTTTTGAAGTTTTTGTTGTAGTATAAATCCAGTTGTGGTTCGATTGGATGCTCATCCGATCGGATGACCATTCCGTCAAATGACTGTTCGAGTGTAAGTTTCAAAGTTCAAAGTTCTGATTCAAAATAGTTTAAGTGTTGAAGGCTATGGGGGAACAGGTCGTTCGATCGGATGACCGTTCGATCGGATGACCGTCCGATCGGATGGCCATTCGACTGTGTGATCCTTTTTCCTTTGCAACCATCGTAAAGTTTCTAAGTTTGAATTTAGCGGAGACGACGTGGTATGTATTAAGACAATGGAAGAACGTCTGATCGGATGGGAATCACCCTGTATGATCGGACGACTGTTCCTGACAAAGTTTCATGTTTGACCCCTAACTTGGTTATCTCTCCGGTGGGAATCCGTTATTGAGCCGACTCCAGACAAGGGAACAAGTCCTTGGCCTGTTTTGGTTCCAGACACCACCGATTTGAGTAAAATGTTTAAGAAAGTTTGAAGAAAACATGGATTTAACAGAAAATGGTTAGATTTTGTTTAGGTTTGTAGTAAATTGTGTGGAAATCCAATAGATCTGGACTAAACCTTGGTTGAATGACATCACACAGCCGTTCGTACAATAGCCATGATGAAGTCACCCTCCAAGTGTCCAAATCTGGGTGATTTTGAGATGAAAAGTGTGATTTTGATGAAGAATCATGTGAGGAAATATGCATAGATGAAAGTTGTACAAGAATCAAGTGGAAAACTTACAAGAATCGCCCGAAAATGGAAGGAAAGTGCCTTAGAACGAGAGTGCGTGCGTCTGGTCGGAGGAGCCTGTCACATCAGTGAAGAATGATGTGATAGCTCGTATTTATAGTGCCAGAGGGCAAGTAAGGCGGTGAAGGTGCTAGAACGGATGGCTGTTCGATCGAATGGATCGGATGTCCATTCGGACAGCCGAGACCCGTTTGCTAGATTTTCCGACTTTAGTTCATTTTGCGAGCTAGATTAAGTGTTGCGTTGCGTATTATTATGTAATATTATTACATGAAAAGATCATTAACACAAAAGTTTCCATGTTTCAAGTTTCAAGTTTACATAAGTGTCAAGTCCCTAGTTTCTTGTTTAACAAAGTCTCAAAGTTTCACAGTTCTCAAGAGTCAAGAATCAAGTATCAAGAGTCAAGTATTAAGTCTCTAGTTTCAAGAATCAAGTATCTAGTATTAAGTTTCAAGTATCACCAAGATTCATGTTTCAAAGTATCAAGATTCACAAAGTTTCAAGTATCATAAGAGTCAAGTTTCACATAGTATAAGGACTAGAATTGACAAAAGATAAAAGTCCAGGGACGCATGGCGTTACAGTCTCCCCTCCTTTAGGAGATTTCATCCCCGAAATCAAAGAGGAAGACTGCTCGAAGTGCTGCGGATACTTGGTCTTCATCTCACTCTCAAGTTCCCAAGTGAATTCGGCGCCACGCTTCCCTTCCCATCGTACCTTAACTATGGAAATCATGATGCGCCTCAATCACTTGATTCCTCGGTCCATGATTTCAACCGGTTTCTCCATAAATTGTAAAGTTTCATTTACTTGCAAGTCTTCGAGGGGAAACTGCAGTTCCTCATCGGCTAGGCATTTACGAAGATTAGATACGTGGAACACCGGATGTATGTTGTTAAGTTCCTGTGGCAGGTCGAGTCAGTACGCCACCTTACCAATCCTTTCGAGTATCGTGAAAAGACCCACATAGCCAGGGGCGAGCTTTCCCTTCTTACCAAAGCGAACCACTCCCTTCCAGGGAGATACCTTGAGAAGAACCCGATCTCTAACATCAAATTCCAGAGGCTTACGCCTTTTATCAGCATAACTCTTTTGTCTGCTCCTAGCCTTGATCAAGTTATCACGGATCTGAAGAATCTTATCCGTTGTCTCTTGAATGATTTCAGGGCCAATAAGTTGCTTGTCACCAATCTCATGTCAGCTGAGAGGAGATCGGCACTTGCGACCGTATAAAGCTTCGAAAGGAGCCATCTTAATACTGGAATGATAGCCGTTGTTGTACGAGAACTCAATCAATGGTAAATGTACATCCCAGTTACCACCAAAGTCGATGACACAGGAACGAAGCATATCCTCTAGGGTCTGGATAGTACGTTCAGTCTGTCCATCAGTTTTAGGATGAAAAGCCGTACTAAGATTCAAATGAGAACCCATAGCGGACTGAAAGGTTTGCCAAAGACATGAAGTAAAGCGACCATCACGATCAGAGATTATGTCAAGAGGTATGTGTTGGTTTATATTTTGTACATCTTCCACTGTGCGAATAGTTAGACAGAGCGTGTGTTGAATATTGTATAGTATAGGAGAAAGTTGGACACGGTGCGTTAATGTAAAGGTCAACCCGATCAGGTGGCAATCCGATCGGGTGACAATCCGAACGGGTGGCAATCCGATCGGGTGGCAATCCGATCGGATAGCACATGTGTGAGATGTCTATAAATAGGGACCTTGGGGTTCCATTTGGACAAGCTTTTGGTTCCCAGGGGGGAAATCCTGTCCAACTGGTCTCGCGGTGTTGTAAACGTTGAATAATCAATAGAGACCAGATTATAAGTGACTGCTTGGTGTCGTATCTATCTTCTACTCATTTCTTTTCGTCTATGTCGTTAATAATCGCACAGAACACGTCGTTTCGGGACCGAAGCTCCGTCAAACTCACCGGATCCTGGAATCAGCAGTGGTATCAGAGCTATGGTACCGATTTAATCGATCTAACAGTCGGTTAAATCACCCAAAGCTCATAAATTTTTGGTTAAACGAGAGTTTTGACGTTAAACAGAGAAAATAATCAAAATAAAGGTCAATTCATGGATGGATTTTGAAATTGAAGACATCAATCTGTTCAGAATTTTATCGCGCACAATCCTATGAAATTTCATCATGAAATTCACACAAATAAAGATTCTGGATCGAAAAAACGTGATTTGGAGTGTTCTAGAGCTGTTAAGAGATTTCCAATCGGGTGCCAATCCGATCTCGTGGCACTCCGATCCATGTCACTGTCTTGAAGGCTTATTGGAGTATAACTGCTTTTCAATAGGTTGGCAACCCGATCAGGTGGCAATCCGATCAGGTGACCCTCCTATCCATGTCACTATGGGGTGATGGGAAGATCAAGTTGTTTTCAATCGGATGACAACCTGATCGGGTGGCAATCCGATTAGATGACCACCCGATCCACAGTCACTTGATAGTTTCCCTTATAACCCGATCGGGTGGCAACCCGATCGGGTGGTAACCCGATCGGGTGGCAATCCGATCGGGTGGTAATCCGTTCCATCATATCATTATTGTCCTTCAATCGAGTGGCAATCCGATCGGGTGGCAATCCGATCAGATGACCATCCGATTCTTGATATTCGACCAGATGATCAAATGCATAAAAAAGGCATTTTTTGATCGCAACGATGAGGAGAGTCTCCAGAAAAATTTTTGTGATTATCAATTTTTTTCGGGTTTTTATCGACCAAGCTGGGTTGTTCGAGGACACCGTCGGGGGCTTCAGTGAATATATTTGATGATGCGATCATGGATTGTGGAAATTAGTGGGGTTGTCATGATACTGGTGTAGAAAGTTTATCTTTCAGGGTATATGACTATTTATGGGCCTAATTGTAAAATCCGCAAAGGCGAAAAACTGACATTTGTGGCGAATATTGTGATATTATAGTTTGGTTAAGTTTTTCGGAGAAGAGAATTAGAAACTGAATTCAGTTTGAGGGGGAATTCAGTGATAGAGACGTCAGAATTTTCAAAAAATGAGGGGGAATCAAAATTTCACTGTCGTATGATGAAATTCCGGCATTTTTGAAATTCGTGACACTGCAACAGTATTCGGGTAGTTTTCGGCTTCAGATTGTCAGGGGGAATGTGAATCTGATCGTGAGTATAAGCTTCTGAGATTAAGATGATCCGAGGTGTTGATATCTGATCATGGATGAAAGCATCAGAGATCTAAGAGTGATCATGGATGATAGCTTCTGAGATCTAGATTATCTGAGGAGATGAATCTGATTGTGGACGAATGCTTCGGAGATCAGATTACATTACCAAGATGATTTGTTTTCCAATGAAGATTTGCTGATTGTGGAGAATACCGTTTACAAAGATCTGTCATTCTTATGATGCATTAACGTGGATCACGGTAAACTGGATATCAGATCTTCAGGGGGAATCACGGATTTGAAGTTAACTAGTGGGGTATTTGAAGTTTCTATCAATTTCCGGTTGAGTTTTTGTACATTCTTAGATCAAGCAGGCGGAATGCGAAGATCGTGGTGCTTACTTGTAATATCAAAAACTGAGCTCGGATGCAGTTAAAGTTGAAACAGAGGATGCTGCATTGATTAGTTTCAAGTTGGTGAATGTTCGTGAAGGTTGCAGTTTAGCAAATCAGAGGAGAGTCGTAAACTGTGCAAAAGACCTGAAGATTTATTCCAAGGGAAATTCGTGCTTTGCTATGGCAAAAGCAAACTCAAATCATCAATCAAGGGGGAATTTGGACAGTCAGATTTCAAGATACCTGATTAAAGTTGCAGAAAAGTTGAAGATTGCAGAATATTTAAACACGGCTCAAGATTCACAAAGTTGTAAAGACGATTCGACAGTGACATCCGAGGGGGAATCTGTTGGTGCATATTTCGTACATCTGCCACTGTGCGAATAGCTAGATAGAGATTGTGTTGAATATTGTATAGTATAGGAGAAAGTTAGACACGATGCGTTAAGGTAAAGGTCAACCCGATCGGGTGGCAATCCGATCGGATAGCACATGTGTGAGATTTCTATAAATAGGGACCTTGGGGTTCCATTTGGACAAGCTTTTGGTTCCCAGAGGGGAAATGCTGTCCAACTGGTCTCGCGGTGTTGTAAACGTTGAATAATCAATAGAGACCAGATTATAAGTGACTGCTCGGTGTCGTATCTATCTTCTACTCGTTTCTTTTCCTCTATGTCATTAATAATCGCACCAAACACGTCGTTTCGGGATCGAAGCTCCGTCGAACTCACCAGATCCTGGAATCAGTAGTATGCCATGATGGCATATAATCTCATCAGTATAGATTCGAGCAAGTTTCTCCACTTTGAAATCTTCGCGAATAGGAAGAAAGTGGGCTGATTTGGTCAAACGGTTAATGATTACCCAAATACTATCATGACCAGCGGGTGTACGGGGTAGTTTAGTTATAAAATCCATAGCAATGCTATCCCATTTCCAAACCAGGATTTCGGGTTGCTCAAGAAGTCCTGAAAGACGTTGATGTTCAGCCTTTACCTTCGTCCAAGTAAGTCACTTGGAGGCATACAAAGCAACGTCCTTTTTCATACCAAGCACCAATAAGTCATACGCAAATCATGCTACATCTTATCAGCACCTGGATGAATAGAGTATCAGGATTTGTGAGCCTCATTCATAATGAGCTCATGAAGATTATCGCGATCTTTTACCCTGATGCGATTTAGATAGTATTGAAGTCCATCAGACTTAGTTTCGAGTTAATCCATAGAAGCACCTCGTACTTCAATGAATAGACTACCTTCATTAGCTGACGAATACTGAGCTTCACAGATACAAGCATGAAGATCACTAGAGATGTGAAAGCAACGGATAGTATTAACATGAGCCTTACGACTAAGAGCATCGGCCACGACATTCGCCTTGCCAGGATGATAGTGAATTTCCTAGTCGTAGTTGTTAAGCAATTCCACCCAACGTCTCTGTCGCATGTTCAGTTCCTTCTGGTTAAAGATGTGTTGTAGGCTCTTATGTTCAGTGAAAACCACACACTTAGTTCCATATAGGTAGTGTCGCCAAATCTTTAACGCAAATACAACTGAACCAAGCTCAAGGTCATGGGTAGTATAGTTTTTCTCATGTATCTTGAGTTAACGGGAGGCATAAGCAATAACCTTGTCCCGCTTCATGAGCACACAACCCATACCACGGTTCGAGGCATCACAATATACCACGAAATCGTCATTCCCATCAGGGAGAGCGAGAATAGGAGCATTGCAAAGAAGAGTCTTCAGAGTTTGAAAAGATTCCTCTTGCTCGGGACCCTAAGCAAAAGGTTTCTCTTTCTAAGTCAAAGAAGTAAGAGGAACGACGATCTTGGAAAAGTCTGAGATGAATCGGCGGTAATAACACGCCAATCCTAGGAAGGAACGAATTTCAGATGCAGATTTAGGTGTACTCCAATTCTTCACAGCTTTGATTTTAGAAGGGTCAACATGAATACCTTTCGTACTAACAATGTGCCCTAGAAATTGTACTTCATCAATCCAAAACTCGCACTTAGAAAATTTAGCATATAAGCGTTCACCACGTAAAAGTTCTAGCATCAAGCGTAAATGACGTTCATGATTAGCTTTAGTTTTCAAATAAATAAGTATATCATCAATAAAGACTATTACAAAACAATCCAAATAAGGTTTAAAGACACGGTTCATAAGATCCATGAACACAGCGGGTGCGCTGGTTAAGCCAAAAGGCATAACCACGAACTCGTAGTGCCCATAACGAGTGTGAAACGCAGTTTTGGGAATATCATCTTCGAGAACACGGAGCTGATGATAACCAGATCGAAGGTCGATTTTTGAGAAACAGGACGCGCCTTGTAGTTGGTCAAATAGAACCTTGATACGAGGGAGAGGATAACGATTCTTAACGGTGAGTTTATTAAGCTCGCGGTAGTCGATACACATACAAAACGAACCATCTTTCTTCTTGACGAATAGTACGGGAGCACCCCACAGAGAGGTACTTGGACGAATGAATCCTTTGTCGAGCAGTTCCTGAAGTTGACTGGACAGTTCTTGCATCTCGGAAGGTGCAAGTCGATAAGGAGCCTTGGCGACAGGAGTCCCACCAGGTATGAGGTCAATACGAAAATCGACAGATCGAGGAGGAGGAAGACCCGGAAGATCTCCAGGAAAGACGTCAGGGAAATCACGCACTACGGGAACGTCGCTTATGTTCTTTCCCTTGCCTTTTTGTTCCACCACGTGGGCCAAGAAGGCAAAGTACTGCTTTCGTAAGCACTTGTTCGCTTGAGTGCATGACATCAACTTTAGTCCTCTAGAAGGTTGGTCTCCATAGACGTGCAAAATATCACCGGACGGGAGAGGGAGGCGAACAAACTTCTCATGACAAACAATCTCGGCATGATTCTAACGCAACCAATCCATGCCGATTATGACGTCAAAACTACCCAATTGCATGGGTATTATATCAATAGTAAAGACGTGGTTGTTAAGAGTCAGGAAACAACCACTGAGGATAGAATCAACTAAAATAGACTTACCATCGGCAATCTCAACCGAACACGACTTAGATAGCTTAGAGCGCGCACAATTTAACAAAGATTCAAATTCTACGGACACAAAGCTTCTGTCGGCACCAGTATCAAATAGTATCGAAGCGTAAAGGTTATTGACGAGAAACGTACCATTAATGGCGTCATTGTCGTTACGTGCCTGATTAGCATTAATGTTGAACACTCATCCATGAGCGGCTGGCTGCTGCTCCTGGTTTAGCTGAGGACACTGGTTACGGAGATGAGTAGTGGCTCCACACTTGTAGCATGCACGAACAACATTGACTGATCTAGGATTCTGCGGAGGAGTTGGTAGAGCCGCCTGAACTGGCACTTGCTGAGTTTGGTTAGCTTGATGGCAGTAGGGAGTTGTTGACCATAGCGATTGCAATTGGTACATAGACGGTAGGCAGAGGTAACAAGATGGTGAAAGTTACAAGTTGCGCACTTAGGGTGAATCCCAGTGTACGACTTGTTTTCCGGTGCAGGAGGGTTAGCAGCAGCAGTGGTAGTAGCAGGCACAACCGCTTTGCCTACAGGGTTTGCATTTCCAGCAGGGATAATGGCATTGCAGCCCGATCCCTGAGACTTTCGCTTCTTGTTTCTGCTGGCACTAGGCTGCTGGGTAACTTGGTTTGCTGACTTTGAGGGAGCAGGAGTAGCGAACTGTTTGTCACGGCCACGATTGTTGTTTAAACTTGCGGCAAGATGGTAGACCTCTTCAATAGTCTCGAGCTGAGCTGCTTCAATCGAATCACGCATGGCAGGAGGTAACCCATTGATGTACTTGGTTATCATGCGCTTAGGAGTAGAAACCAAGTGAGGAACGATTATGCTGAGTTGCTTAAAACGGGTAGTATAAGCCAAGTTGTCATCTCCAACCTGCTTGAGATGCCAAAACTCTTCCTCAAGCTTTAGTTGTTCATGGGGATGGCAGAATTCGAGCATCATCAATTCTCGCACCTCAGGCCATGGAAGAGCATAAGCTTCTTCATTGGAACGAATGTTTCTCTCGTTTGACCACCACTCCAGAGCTCTACCTTGAAACATGCCAGTTGCACTCCTAGTCTTCAAGTGTTCTAGGCACTCGCTGTTAATGAAGGTTACCTCAATGCTGTTGAATCATTCTAGCACAGCAGTCACCCCATCACTGCCCGTGAAAGGCTTAGGGTTGCAAGAGACAAAGTGTTTGTAGCTGAACGTTGTAGGCTTTAGCTTCTCTCCTTTAGATTCCATAGAGGAAAGAGGAGTGTTTGATCCTTAGATCTCAGAGACGATCTTTAGCATGATGCGAGCGATCTGATCGGCCATGAATGACATCATCTTTTTTGAGAGTTTTCCCCGGATCTTTTGAGAGAGTCGGATAGTTTACGAGAAGACATCTAAAGATCCAAGAAAAGGATCGTGTAAGTCTAGATCATAAAGTCTCACAGTATATAGTTTCACACATGTTCGTATAAAGACTCAAGTTTCACACAAAACGTTTCAACAAGCTCGAAGCGAAAGACGATGGTTTGCTCTATTTAAAGGATCGATTGTGGATTCCGAAACAAGACGATCTTCGCACTTTAGCGATGGACGAATCACATAAGTCTCGATATTCTGTCCATCCTGGTACCGATAAAATTGTACAAGGATCTTCGTACTAAGATCTGGTTGCCTGGTATGAAGAAAGATGTTGCCTTGTATGTGTCAAAATGCCTAACTTGTCTCAAAGTCAAGGCAGAACATCAACGACCTTCTGGTTTGCTTGTACAACCAGAGATACCGGTTTGGAAATGGGAAAACATTGCCATGGATCTCATTACTAAGTTACTGTGTACGTCTAAAGGTAACGATGCTATTTGGGTTGTAGTTGATCGTTTGACAAAATCTGCTCACTTCTTACCAATCCGTGAGGATTTCTCTGCTGAGAAGCTTGCCAAGATCTATGTAGATGAGATTGTATCACGACATGGTGTTCCTTTAGATATCATTTCCGGTCGTGATGCTCAATTTTCATCTCATTTTTGGAAGGCCATGCAATCTGCTTTGGGAACCCAACTGAATCTAAGCACTACTTATCATCCCCAAACAGATGGCCAATCTGAGAGAACGATTCAAACTTTGGAGGATATGCTTAGAGCATACGTGATAGACTTTGGTGGTAATTGGGATTCTCATCTGCCACTGATCGAGTTCTCTTACAACAATAGCTATCATGCAAGCATTAAAATGGCACCATTCGAAGCTCTCTACGGTCGAAAATGTCGTTCACCTGTCTGTTGGAACGAGACCGGTGAAGCTCAGCTTACTGGACCTGAGCTCGTTCTGGAAACAACAGACAAAATCAAGAGAATTTCCGCGATAATCTTGTGACAGCGCAAAATCGTCAAAAGAGATATGCGGATCTGCGACGCAAGCCCTTAGAATTTCAAATCGGAGACGTGTCCTACTCAAGGTGTCACCTTGGAAGGGAGTGGTGAGATTTGGAAAGAAAGCTAAACTTGCACCTCGATATGTGGGACCATTTAAGATTGTGGAAAGAATTGGAAAGGTTGCCTATCGACTAGAGCTACCTCCAAAGCTTGGAAATATTCATCCGACTTTTCATGTGTCCAATCTGCGAAAGTGTTTAGCTGACGCAGATCTACACATTCCTCTCGACGAGATTCGAATCGATGAAATAATGCACTTTGTCGAGAAACCCATGGAGATCGTGGACCGTGCTTTCAAACAGTTGAAGAACAAACAGATTCATTTGGTTAAAGTTCGCTGGGAATCCAAATGTAGCCCAGAGTTTACTTGGGAACATGAGGACCAGATGAAGACTAAATATCCGCATTTGTTTTCACAAGCTTCCTCTAGTTAAAATTTCGGGACGAAATTTCCTAAAGTAGGGGAGACTGTGACAACTGTGTTCTGTAATCGATGTACGATGTAAAACAATGATGATTATTAATAAAACAATGTGCTTTGGTGTTATTATATGTGTTTTGGTGTTATTATATGTGTAATTGTGTTTAGTGATTTTAAAATTTGATTTGATTTGATTTGATTCGATTCCAATTTGAAGCTTTAAATCCCTTTCTGGAAGGTTATACGCAAACTGGTGCTTAAACGCAGTCAGTGTAATGCGACAAACACTCCAGAATAGTGACATAGGCTTAACATACCTTAAATAACCTCCACATAACTTAGAAATAAGTTTTGAATGGTTTGGTGTGTCAAAATCAAATTTGTTCGATCGCAGGGACTATTTGTGTCAAATTGCGAAACTATGCCGATTTGTATAGTAACAAACATTCCAGAACTTGATCATAAGTTAAAAATACCCTAAATAACCTTTACATAGCTTAGAAATAGGCTTTGAGGGGTTCGGTATGCTAAAATAAACTTTATGCTCATTCAGGGACTAAAAGCATCAAAAAGTGCATAAGTTTGCATTTTCGCGCATAACTTACGTTCTGAATACATCCGAACATCCAAAAATTTATGTAAGCATTAAAATATTTTATTTTAGTGTTTGGCATGATAAAATTGCATTCGTCTCTTAATTTGGATCGTTTTTTTTTGCGTTCGTTACGACTTCCGTCGTAATTAAGCGAATAACGCAACCGTACGACCAAACGAACCGACATCCGGGATGTTTTTGAGCATATTTTAAGTTCCCTATATTTTAACTTTATTTTAGAGCCTTGAAATGGGGTTATTGGGGCTTAAAGGTGCCAAAACAATCAAGTTTTACAAGTGCAGGGACCATTTTTGAAATTTCTGGCAGATTCAATGAACCTAGTCCATTTTGAGGTGTTGATGGTTTTCACCCATGGTTTTACAAAACCATGGGCTCGTATTCAATAAACTTAGTCCATATTAGGGGCTCCCATGGTTTTAGAAAACCATGGGCACACATGTAAGGTCCAGATCAAAGCTCAGTTTTCGAGGAACGATCTTAACGGTTCTAGAAATCCTATATATACCCCATCCATTTCACTTCAAAACCCACAATTTGAAATCTGATTTATGCTCTCTAAGTGGAAGTATATGCTTCCTACCAGAGAGAAAATCGGAATCAAATCTTGCGGGGACATTCTGTAAGTGTTCTTTCGTTCTTTTCATTCGTTTTAGCGTTAAAGTCAAACTGCGTTTGACTTTCTGCATTGACCAGTTTATGGTCAATGTGAAGTTCGTTTGAACTTCATAACGTGAGTGTAATCACGATGGTTATAGCCCCTAGTTACTATACCTACTGATTACCACGTTATCAAGGCTCAGTGACGAGTCGAAGTTTCGGCCAAAATGCGCATTTACGCGTATTTTGTAACCAAACAACTTTAGGATATCAAAACCGTTAGTTTTGATATCAAAACCTGTTTTCTAACTTAGTTAAGCATGTTTTAACATGCTTAGCTCGTCACTTTTAGTTTAGTGCTTATATAGGGTCGTAAAGGTAAGCGATCAAATCAATCGCTTATACTTTCGAACCCGACCCGTTTGGTCGATCATTAGGATCCGACCAAACACATTAGGTGACCATAGTAGCATAGGGAATAACCTTTCGAGGTTATACCTTATGGTCACCTAGTTTAGATGGTTGTATAATAAGTAGTTTATATGCCTTAGGTAAATGACCAAAATGCCCTTTTCATGCATAATTGGTAATTAAGCGTATGTAACCTAAACTTTTGTCACATAACTGATTATACAACATGATTAAACTTGTATAGGCATATAATACTTGTCATAGGACTAGTTAGATGTCTCGAACGCGCGTTTGCGCTCACGACGCGTTAAAGTAGCATAAGCTACCTTAATGGGTCGCGATGGGTCAAAAGCACTTAGGTTAGGTTCCGATTTAGGATGTAGGCTTTGTTAAACCATATCACATGAGTTCCAACACTCATTTGGGTTGCAAGACCACATTCTGTCCGATCTTCCGATTTAGGCGTCTATTGTTTGACTAGTGGTTCGATTACTAGGTTCTGCTTGATTTCTCTGGTTTACTCGAGTTTGTTGAAGTACTATTGATTGAGGATACCGTGTACTACATGTGAGTACATAGTTCCCCTATTTTACTGTTTTCAATTGTTTGGGGTGATTCATATGTACGAAATGATTTCGAGGTTTAAACGATGATTTCAAAAATGAATAGAACGATTTATACTAAACGAATAACGATTTCGATAATGTGAACGAACTTATTGGTTGTAGTTACATAACGAATGACATCCATTAATTTTGGCCGAACCGACCAGTATTAGGTTATGGTACCATAGGATCTGACAAATCCCGTTATTTCACTATACCCATGGTTATGTGTGGGTGTTGTGGGTAACGACTGAATCTGTAATTATTAACTTATCCTTTGGGGGTTTGTTAATACGAGAAGCGAGGAACGAGGTAGTCGAGTCACAAAGGTTTGAATGTTATTAGCGAGACGACTATGTATAAGTTTTCACAATTAAAACGAGGATGATTTAAATGATTTAAACGAGTAAACGATTTGGAAACGATTAGAAACGATTTGGAAACGATGTTAAACGATTTGGGTAAACGATTGGTTTTTGGCTAGTGTTTAGATAACGGGACGGGTGTAATGTGGTGAAAACATGGTAGATACGCCGCTGGTACTTCTTATATATAAGTGTTTTCAACATATTACATACCGTGGCGTTATTTAGTTCACTTGGGTAAACGATATTGAAACGATGTCACTCAACGATGTTTTCGAAATAATATACGAGTTTTATTAACGAGTTTTTACGAGATGTTTTACAAAATGGTTTTTCTAAAACAAAAGTGTTTTTGGGTTAAGAATCATGGCTACGAGATTTTATAAACGATAACCCATTCGGTTTGAGTTGGTTAATTATGTTGCAATACGCTTTTCAAAACGAGGTTTGTATTTTGACTCTTGAAGTCTAATAAAGTACTGCAACATGTATACGAAGCCACGATTCCGATACTCTTATAAAACCTATGTACTCGCCAGCATTTCTTTGCTGACTTTGTTTTTTACATATGTTTCAGGTGTTGTTGCTTGATTGACGTTCTAGGATGCATGCGTCACATAGGATCTGGAAGAGGCCTTAGTGACATAAAACGATGATAGTTGATATAAAACTTGTTTGTTATGTGTTAAAACAATGTTAATGCTTAATATTATCAATAAAACGAAACACTTTTTGTATCCACGGTTATGAAACGATAATTCTATTACAACACTCCCCGACGTTTCCGCCACACTTTGTTGTTTTACGTGGTCGGGGTGTGACAGAAGAGTTGGTATCAGAGCCAATGGTTATAGGGAATTAGGTTATTAGTAATGCTTTGACCTAGACTATAACTTTTAGGACCCCAACGCAAGTAAACTTTGCGTTTAGATTTTTTTAAAACCAAATCGTCACCAATCCTTAGGTGATAACCACAACGAGAACACAATTTTCGAATCCGCTTTGAAAATTAATCATCCATTCTAGGATGATTGATTACTAGGTTTTGAACCCTCTGTTGTAAGGTTTTGAAACCTTCCAGTTTAACTCATTTTTGGCTTAGTGCCTTCTGAGTTTTCAAAATCTCGTCAAAGTTTGGGTCTAAATAATGTGAACACGTGCAAACTGGAAGAGTGAGTGCCTGTACTCTGTGTTAGGACCGGTTTGACTCCGAAACGATTGCGAAACGAACGTGAAACGTGCGGAATCCGTACACGAACGCGACCTAAACACACATGACGTAATCTAAACGTGATTCTTTGATAAAATCTGATAACGTACAGCACCTGAATCACAAACAATAAACTTTCTCTCTCTAGCTTTCTCTCTCTAGCCTTTAGCTCTCCAAGATGTGAAAATGGCAAAAGTTCTAAACTAGAAGCCCTAGAGATCTATTTATAGGCCAAGGGATTAATGAGAAATCTCATTAATTACAGTTATGCCACCTTGCCTTTTTGACTAACTAATTCTAAAATAACAATGTAACTCTCGTTTTCTTCAGCTTTCTACTACAGACTAGATTGACGGAGGCGATAGACAGATAAATGCACTAACAGACTCCCCCTTGGATATTGCTGTAGTCAATCTGTAGTCAAGCTCGTAGCGACTTTTCTTTCTCTTTCTCTCTTTGAATCTTCTCGAACAGAATCCCGGTAGATCTGTCTTCAGCTTCAGTTTCTTCTCCTTTCAGTAGACTCTTTTCTTCATCAGGCTCCCCCTTTCATCAAGCTTCCGTGCTTTGGGATCGACACCTTGCTTTCCGTATACAAGCTCCCCCTTGCTTTGAGCTCATCTTCAGACTCCCCCTTAGACTCAGCTTCCGGGATCGTAGTCTGGAATCTCATCTGCAATCACTCAAACATTTATAAGTAACAGCATTTCAAATTTCAACTATCAATCTCTCTAATCCACTCCCCCTATCAACAAACTGTATAGATTTAGCAGTATTAAAGAATCCAACTCCCTCACAGTTTATCATCCAAGTTCAAGTTAATGACCTTGGAGATATCACAAACTGTTTTTGAAATTTTTGATTTTAATTCAAGTTTCAAATTAATGAACTTGTTTTATTTTCAGAAACACAATCAGCTTACATAGATTTTGAAACTCAGCAATTCAGATATCAGTTGTCGAAAATAAAGCAGAAATCAAAATCTTTTTGTATTTTCTGAAAATATAAAGCAATAAAGAAATATGTACAAACATATTTACAAACAATATTTTTGTTTGAGTATGCGTCAGAGGATCATATCAGTTTTTGACAAGTCACAAGTACCGTTGAGCTTTTTAACACTTTAAGTATTAAACAATTCACTTACATTGTCGATATACTGATCCACTTAAATTTTCACACAAAGTTCAACTGATTCAGGATACGAATTAGATGTCTTAAGTACTTAAACTCATTCATGTGTCCCACCTCTTGAATATACTCCCGTATCCAGAATCCCAATAATCAGTCTTACAGGTGAGTATACTACAATGATATCTGTATATAAATTAGGTATGCGAGGGCCGAGGGATCTCAGGTCGATACTTCCGTATACGCAGAGAGATATCAGCTTCGACTTTACGGTATGTCCCCTTTAGAGGATCTTTTTGCTTACAACAGCAGCGACTATCAATTTTATTGTTTCATCGGCATGCTGAGGGTTTAATGCTATGTTTCAAGCATTTGCAGAAAGTATTAGCCAAGGACTAGGTCAGAACTACCGTTCAGCAGAAGTCCCGGAATAATACCCCAGACATCATTGAGTATAAAGACCTAGTATATCAGATTAAGAGACCTTTCAAACGAGATTTCAGGGGTTACCTATATATCCAAGTAGTGTTCCCCACGAAATAAGCAAGTGTTTGAATTTAGGTTTATATCCCGAGAAAGTTTACTAAATGTATAAAAATCTACCGACACATCCACGGTGAGATCATTTAACACATTTAAACTTTCCATTTCTTTAGCATACTGTAACTGTCTACTGATGTACTATCATTTCCTCTTTTTACGCAAAAACTCAATTTTTTTAATTTTATCATGTTTTTGACTTTTTCAAATTTTCAAATGTTTTTGTATTTTCTAACAATATTTCTCCCCCTAAAATGCAAAACCATTTAAAGAAAATTTGACAACCAACACTGATAGCTTTGTCTCGCCATCCATTTTCTGCTTCAAGTGCTCTGATTTGCAGAAAATATAGATACCCCCATGATATACAACACATTGATATTTTACAGTTTGAAAACCGTTTTTCAATCTGATGAAAATAATCATGTTTGTTCAGCCGTGAGGGTTTCGGCATATTCAATCAACACATATTTTTGTATTTTTTTAATATTTGACAAAAATTAAAAACAAACATATTTTTGATTTTTCAAATTTTTCAATTTTTAGGGTTTTTGAAAATATTGTTTATTTATTTACAGAAAACATATAAACTTCCTGTTTTCAACCAACACAGGATCCAGCAGCCTCCTCTCCTCGTTGTGCCAGGCTGCTCCAACTTCCAAACTCACAATCTTTGGTATTCTTGAGCACCTGCACATTCAGCCTACTTGATTACTTGAACAATTTAGCCCAGATCTGTTGAACCTTAGGCATTTCAACACAATAATTTTCATTCAATGCTGGAAATTCTTTGTCATTTTTCACAAAACTTTCTCAATTTTAATTTCAACTTTCTCATCTTTTACCAAATCAACATGTTTCTTAACACTCCATGTTTGACCTTTTGGTGTTCCTCGTTTGTAAAAATGTGAAACTTTTTGAACATTTTGATTTTGAACAACAACTCTTGGTTTCCAAAACTCTTGAGGTTTTGTCATATCAACTGTTGTTTTCCAACTCTGTGTTGTTCTGAATCTGGGTGTATGAGAATTCCAGGTCTGTCTTGAATCGAACCTGATCTGGTTTGATTTCCAATTTTGATTTGAAGCAAACTTGTTTGTATTGAACCTCCAAGTTTGTTTCGAATCAAATTTGGTTGACCTTTGTCTCACATTCTCAGATTTTTGTTTCTCAGCATCAATCTTCTTTTTGTCAACATCCACAGGTTTTAGATTAGGACACTTGCGTGCAAGATGTCCTTTTTGATCACATTTGAAACATGTTCTCATGGACACATCTTTGACTTGTGGTTGTTGCTTTTTCTTTTTAGCAAAGAACTCATCATTAGATTGTCTCATTTTGAGTTCTTTTTCTTTTTCTAAACTGCCTCCTTGAACAAAACTCATTTTTGTCTGAAAATTCGGCATTTCATTTTTGTTTTGATGTTGTTTCTTCTTATAACCCAACCCAGCCTTCATGTTCTTCTTTTTGAAACCAGGTTTGGTATACGAACCTCTATGACTCTTACCGACAAACTTTGAAATCTCAGACTTCTCAATCTCAACCATTTTGAAAACTTTGTCAACCTTTTCTGAAATCACATTCTGAATCGGGAATACAACATCTAAGAACAATTTGTCCGATCCAATCATGGTATAAACCAATCCTTTTGAATCATCATTCAAATTTTCCTCAGATTTTGTGTTTTTCAGATATCCATCATGAATATTTCCTTCATCTTCATCCTGTGATTCAGATTTACCTGTATCAACTGACTCTTCTTTCAACACACTTTCAACAACTTTACCTACCACCTCTGAATCATGAGAATCATCAGATTTGGAATAGGTTATGTCAATGTTGTCTGGCAATTTGTCAACCATGTTGAAAGCTTTTTCGACCTTTTCCTCATCATAAAATGCAAATTTTCCCGGTGGTGGAACTTGATGAAACTCTGAGCCAATGCCTTTCTTGTTCTGCTCAGACTCACCATCACCCGGTTTTATATTGAAAATTCTTTCAAGCACATATGACGACACGTGGTAACTCTTTAACTTGTTGTTATCCTGTTCTAAATCAGCAATCTGTCGCTTCAACTTAGCAACATCCTCAATATAGGAATTAACAACATCTTGTTTTATAGAATACATTCGTTTAAGCTCTTTGGTTGTTTCAGACATATAATTCATTCTTGATTGAGCATATTTCATTTCGTCTTTCACTTTATCGTATGACTCTTTCATAATATCATATGCTAATTTCATTGAATCATAATCTTTCTTCATTTCTTGACAAGCAATTTCTTTTTGTTCACATTCATTTGTCATTTTCAAAACATTCTCTTTCAAAACTTCATTTTCCTTTTCTAATTTGTTACATTTTTCTGAAAGTTTTTCATCATTTTCTTTAAAAACTTTTTCTTTTTCTAGCATTTCTTTGCATTTTTCTTTGAAAATCTTTTCAATTTTTGTGAACTCAAGATCTCTTGTTCTAAATTGCTCATCTTTTTCAGTACAAGCTCTGCACGGTTCCATGCATTTCTTGCACTTATCAATCTGTTTTAAGTTTTTAGAATCAGAATTTACCTCAGTGATTGGCACTTCGGTGTTTTCAGCAACCTCTGTCTGCTCAGCAACATTATGCTTTTCTTCAACACTAACTTCATTACCAACATCACCAACTTTCAAATTCTCATTCTTTTCTTCTATCTTCACCTCTTTCTTCATCTCTTCTTCAATCTGCTGTTCTTCAGTAACAACTTTCTTATCCTCTTCATTCACAACAACTTCTTCACTTTTGATTTCCTTCACAGCTTCAACTTCAATAGTTTCTGTTTTAACCTCTTCAGCAACTTTCTTCAGATTGTTCACCATTTCTTCAACATTCTTCTTCATTCTCTCTTCATCCCTTTTTCTCAGACACGATAACATGGCATATCTGATATCCTTTTCATATTGCTTAGCATATTTGTCATCTTTCAATACTCTTCTATAGTATTCAGCTCTTAACGGAACAACAAGAAGAACATCATCGAAGATTATGTCTTTCTTGGGAACAACTGGTTCTCCTTCTCTGTTATAGTAACATTCTCTCTTTTTATCCCATCGTTTGCTACCAACAGCCATCTCATACTCCTCCTGCATATCATCCATTCTGTTGTAGACCACATTTCTTTCTCTGTAAGTCTTCTCACTTAAGATTTCTTCCCGAGTTTTCTCTTTGATCTCAACTTTTTCTTCATGGACTTCAGCAATGTCTTTGTCTTTGTTTTCTTCTTGAATCTCAGCAACAAGAGCATAATGTTTATTTAATTCTTCCTGTTTGGCTTCAGCTTTGAATCGTTCATCAACAATGTCATCTATTGGAAGAACCTCACTCCAATCATATCCTTCATCCTCGTAAATTACAGCATAAGCTCTTGATTTTTCTTTCGGTTTATCTTCAATCAACTTTGGTTCTTCTCTGCTTCGATGGTAAATCGCCTTTCGATAATAATCATCGTTGAAAGGACGTTCATTTCTTTCACCAACTTCAGAATTTCTGCATTCTCTTTTGAAATGACCTTTCTGCTTGCATTTGAAGCAGGTCACTTTGGATTTGTCGAATCCAAGCTTTGTTGAAGCACCTCCAAGCGATTGTTTCCTGGTAATCTCCATATACCTCTGAGCTCTTCGAATACAACTAGCTAAACACCAACGGATGTCAATGAGCTCCATCTCTTCCGGATCAATCTCGTCGTAGTCTTCTTTGGTCAATTCAGAATTTCCAATTTTTCCAGCTACAAGACCTTCATATGACTCCAGAACAGATGCAAGAAAACTCATTTGCTGCTTCGCTGCATTGATGCTCATTGCAGGAGAATTCTTCAGTTTAAGAGCAATGTTGCACAGAATTTCTTCAGAATCATCAGAATTTGTCTTTGAAGATGAATGATATCCAGAATGATGACTTGTTGACGTTGTTGATGGTTCTTTCATCTTTTCACCACTAAATGCTGTTTTTGGTGAACCAACGCTTTTATCAGAAAACACACTGCTTTTGTAGTACAAGCCAACGTTCTGTTGATGTGAAGAATCAGTCATCTTGTTTTGCTTCTGCAACTCCAAATCATGACTTTCGATCTTTTCAAACAAAGCATCAAGAGTAATATTATCATACACAGCATCATTTTTCAAAATAAAAACAAACGTTTGCCACTGATCAGCTCGTGGTAACGCTTCAATCACTTTGTCTATCAATTCCTCTCTTGTTTTGTTTATCTCTAATCTTTCCAATTCAATTTTTAGATGACAGAATCTCTCAATCATTTGCCTCACCGACTCTCCTTTTATGTTATCAAACAGATCAAATTCTTTCTTTAATAAAGCGATTTTGTTCTTTTTAATCTGTTTACCCCCTTCAGCTTTAACACGTAAAGCTTCCCAGACAGACTTAGATGACCCGTCATGAGTTAGTAAAGCAAAGATATCATTTCTGATTGCGGACTGGATCAATGCTATCATTCTCTGTTCAGCTCCAAATTCAGCTTTATCTTCTCTAGTAAACTTTTTGAATACAAGATCTTCGCCTTTATCGTCTTTTGGTTTTTCATACCCATACTCCAAGCAAAACCAACTTTCATGAGCATACGCCTTTGCCCAGTTGATAAAGCGTTCTTTCCACCAGGTATAATCCTCAATGCTATCAAGGGCTGGTGGCTTTGAATGAGTTCCGTAAAAGTTATCATTCTTGATATTTTCATTTAGCACTTTAGAAATGGTTTTTGGCGTAATATTTGAAGTCTCAGACGATTCGGTTGCGAATGCGTTGTAAAACGTATTGAAGAATTCCTCAGCCATAATGCAAACCTGAATCACCTGAAAACAAACAAATAAACACAATCAGTTCAAACAATATTAAACAACTTGAAATAGACTGACACTCGGTTGCCGTGAAATGTTCTCGACACGAAATTTCACTTTTTAAGCAAAATAGCGAACTCAAGCGAAATCCCAAGTTGAATTGAAATCAGACTTCAAGTAAAATCTCTTGACCAACAACTTCAAGCAAACTCAATCAGTCAACAACTTGAAGCGAAAACAACTATGAACCACTTGAAGCGAGCTCCCAAGTTATCAGTTCTTGAAGCGAAATCTAGGTTAAACAGACTTTCAAGCGAAATCAACTGTTAATCAGTTGAAGCGAAATCAGATACTAATGCTTGAAGCGAAATCTAGGTTAAACAGACTTTCAAGCGAAATCAACTGTTAATCAGTTGAAGCGAAATCAGATACTAATGCTTGAAGCGAAATCAGATATTCTGACTTGAAGCGAAATCAAATATTAAGTCTTGAAGCGAAATCAGATATTATGTCTGTTCAAGCGAAATCCCACAGTTGTTTGTCTTGAAGCGAAATCTCAAACTGATGAGTTCTGAAGCGAAATCAATCAAGTGAAATCTAACTGATTAAGGATTTCGCTTGAACTTCAAGCGAAATCTTGTTGTTTCAAGCGAACCTCGCTGAAATTTACGGATCCGAACAGAAAAACTTGAAATTCTCCTAAACGACAACGAATTTGAATCTGAAACTTGGTAGGATTGTTTATCAACTATTTTCGCACATCATACTAAAAAATCATCCAATTCGAACCATGAAATCCCGTTCAATTTGACGAAAAACTGTGAAAAACGTGATAAATGTGAAAAATATGAAGAAATCGGTGAAATTCAGATCTGAATTTGCTGAAATCAGGTACGAATCAATGTGTTTGATCAAGCAATCGAGCTCCTGCTCTGATACCACTTGTTAGGACCGGTTTGACTCCGAAACGATTGCGAAACGAACGTGAAACGTGCGGAATCCGTACACGAACGCGACCTAAACACACATGACGTAATCTAAACGTGATTCTTTGATAAAATCTGATAACGTACAGCACCTGAATCACAAACAATAAACTTTCTCTCTCTAGCTTTCTCTCTCTAGCCTTTAGCTCTCCAAGATGTGAAAATGGCAAAAGTTCTAAACTAGAAGCCCTAGAGATCTATTTATAGGCCAAGGGATTAATGAGAAATCTCATTAATTACAGTTATGCCACCTTGCCTTTTTGACTAACTAATTCTAAAATAACAATGTAACTCTCGTTTTCTTCAGCTTTCTACTACAGACTAGATTGACGGAGGCGATAGACAGATAAATGCACTAACACTCTGAGTTTTCTGTCTAAGGCTAGAGTGTTCGTACAAATCCACATAATCGGACCAGTCACTCTTACCTGGGAACTCTTGGGGTGAGTGTTCACTTATAGGAGAGCATGTCTTCGTGATACATTACATTGACCCATTAACTTTGATTAGTCACTGTGTGTCGTTTGTTTGTTCGAGGTAACAAACAAATGATCGCCTTCCTTGTGTTTTGTCTATGTTTTCAATACCTCTTTGTTTTTCCAATTGTCGATCCCACTTATGGGCAAGCGTACAATCTGAATGCAAACGAGGCTCGAGCTGACAACCTCGTTGTCAGAGGTACCTTGGTTGTCAATGGTACGTTTCTTGTTAACAATCAACCTGCATCTATTCTTTTTGATTCTGGTGCCGATAGAAGTTTTGTTTCATTGTCATTTGAGCCTTTGCTTGCGATACCTAGAACTAAACTGAGGAAACCCTTATCTGTTGAAGTTGCCACTGGTAAACCTCTTGTTCTCGATTCTATTATTCGTAATTGTCAGTTGAACCTTGATAACCATCTTTTTCCTATTGACCTCACACCGATGCAACTTGGGAGTTTCGATATTATCGTTGGAATGGATTGGTTAACCAAACACCACACTGAGGTGGTTTGTTTCGATAAGATTGTTCATATTCCTCTTCCGTCTGGCGATGTTCTGGAAGTTCGTGGCGAGAAACCACCAGATGGTTTGAAGCTTATGTCGTGTATGGAAGCCCAAAGTTATTTGCGAAAATGATATGTTACGTTTCTGGCACATGTCACCGAGGAGAAAGACAAGAGCAAGAGTATTCAGGATATTCCGATTGTTCGGGATTATCCGGAGGTGTTTCCTGATGAACTGCCTGGTTTGCCTCCAGTTTGTCAAGTCAAGTTTCATATTGACTTTATACCCAATGCCAACCCGATTGCAAAAGCACCTTATCGTCTTGCACCGTCGGAGATGCAAGAGTTATCGAAATAGCTTCAAGAGTTATCTGATAAAGGATTCATCCGACCGAGCTTTTCACCTTGGGGAGCTCCTGTCCTCTTCGTGAAAAAGAAAGACGGATCTTTTCGAATGTGTATCGATTATCGTGAGCTTAATAAGCTCACCATCAAGAATCGATATCCCCTACCTCGAATTGATTATCTCTTCGACCAGCTGCAGGGTGCTTCATGCTTTTCCAAAATCGATCTGCGTTCTGGGTATCATCAACTTCGTGTTCTCGAAGAAGATATTCCCAAAACTGCTTTCCGCACAAGATATGGGCATTACGAGTTCACTGTCATGCCTTTTGGTTTGACGAATGCCCCAGCTATCTTTATGGACTTAATGAATAGGGTCTGCAAACCTTATTTGGACAAGTTCATTATTGTGTTCATCGACGATATTCTCATTTATTCAAAATCTCGAGCCGAGCACGAGCAACACCTTCGCTTAACATTGGAACTCCTGAAGAAGGAATAACTTTTTGCTAAATTCTCCAAGTGTGAATTCTGGCTTAAAGAAGTTCAATTCTTGGGTCATATAGTCAATGAGCAGGGTATTCATGTGGATCCATCCAAGATTGCTGCTATTAAGGACTGGAATACACTGACGACGCCTATAGAGATTCGATCTTTTCTTGGTCTTGCTGGTTATTATCGTCGATTCATTTCAAATTTCTCGAAGATTGCGGTTCCACTCACTGCTTTGACTCAGAAGAATAAGCCTTTTGAGTGGGGACCCAAGCAAGAAGAAGCGTTCCAAACGCTGAAGCAGAAGTTATGTAATGCTCCTGTTCTATCTTTGCCCAAGGGAATCGATGATTTCGTTGTCTATTGCGATGCGTACAACTTAGGCCTTGGTTGCGTCCTTATGCAATGAGGTAAAGTTATTGCATATGCATCTAGGCAGCTGAAAGTTCACGAGAAGAACTACACGACTCATGATCTTGAGTTAGGAGCTATGGTTTTCGCGCTTAAAATCTGGAGACACTACCTCTATGGAACGAAGTGTGTGGTTTTCACAGACCACAAAAGTCTCCAGCATATTCTTAATCAGAAAGAGCTGAACATGAGGCAATGATGTTGGGTTGAACTCTTAAACGATTATGACTGCGAGATTTGCTACCACCCTGGTAAGGCGAATGTTGTAGCCGATGCGCTTAGTCGAAAGGAGCGAGTCAAGCTTCATTCTGTTCAAACACTATCTGATCTTCAATCTCGTGTCCTTCAAGCTCAACAATTTTGTGTTTCACAAAATTTGATAGGTAATGAATTACCACGTCAACTTGAGCTTGAGCTCGAAGCGAAAGACGATGGTTTGCTCTATTTTAAGGATCAATTGTGGATTCTGAAACAAGACGATCTTCGCACTTTAGCGATGGACGAATCACATAAGTCTCGATATTCTGTCCATCCCGGTACCGATAAAATGTACAAGGATCTTTGTACTAAGATCTGGTGGCCTGGTATGAAGAAAGATGTTGCCTTGTATGTGTCAAAATGCCTAACTTGTCTCAAAGTCAAGGCAGAACATCAACGACCTTCTGGTTTGCATGTACGACCAGAGATACCGGTTTGGAAATGGGAAAACATTGCCATGGATCTCATTACTAAGTTACCGCGTACGTCTAAAGGTCACGATGCTATTTGGGTTGTAGTTGATCGTTTGACAAAATCTGCTCACTTCTTACCAATCCGTGAGGATTTCTCTGCTGAGAAGCTTGCCAAGTTCTATGTAGACGAGATTGTATCACGACATGGTGTTCCTTTAGATATCATTTCCGATCGTGATGCTCGATTTTCATCTCATTTTTGGAAGGCCATGCAATCTGCTTTGGGAACCCAACTGAATCTAAGTACTGCTTATCATCCCCAAACAGATGGCCAATCTGAGAGAACGATTCAAACTTTGGAGGATATGATTTGAGCATACGTGATAGACTTTGGTGGTAATTGGGATTCTCATCTGCCACTGATCGAGTTCTCTTACAACAATAGCTATCATGCTAGCATTAAAATGGCACCATTCGAAGCTCTCTACGGTCGAAAATGTCGTTCACCTGTCTGTTGGAACGAGACCGGTGAAGCTCAGCTTACTGGACCTGAGCTCGTTCTGGAAACAACAGACAAAATCAAGAGAATCCGCGATAATCTTGTGACAGCGCAAAACCGTCAAAAGAGATATGCGGATCTGCGACGCAAGCCCTTAGAATTTCAAATCGGAGACCATGTCCTACTCAATGTGTCATCTTGGAAGGGAGTGGTGAGATTTGGAAAGAAAGGAAAACTTGCACCTCGATATGTGGGACCATTTAAGATTGTGGAAAGAATTGGAAAGGTTGCCTATAGACTAGAGCTACCTCCAGAGCTTGGAAATATTCATCCGACTTTTCACGTGTCCAATATGCGAAAGTGTTTAGCTGACGCTGATCTACACATTCCTCTCGACGAGATTCGAATCGATGAAACAATGCACTTTGTCGAGAAACCCGTGGAGATCGTGGACCGTGCTTTCAAACAGTTGAAGAAAAAAGGATTCATTTGGTTAAAGTTCGCTGGGAATCCAAACGTGGCCCAGAGTTTACTTGGGAACGTGAGGACCAAATGAAGACGAAATATCCGCATTTGTTTTCACAAGCTTCCTCTAGTTAAAATTTCGGGACGAAATTTCCTGAAGTAGGGGAGACTGTGACAACTGTGTTCTGTAATCGATGTACGATGCAAAACAATGATGATTATTAATAAAACAATGTGCTTTGGTGTTATTATATGTGTTTTGGTGTTATTATATGTGTAATTGTGTTTAGTGATTTTACAATTTGATTCGATTCTAATTTCAAGCTCTAAATCGCTTTCTGGAAGGTTATACGCAAACTGGTGCTTAAACGCAGTCAGTATAACGCGACAAACACTCCGGAATAGTGACATAGGCTTAACATACCTTTAATAACCTCCACATAACTTAGAAATACGTTTTGAATGGTTTGGTGTGTCAAAATCAACTTTGTTCGATCGCAGGGACTATTTATGTCAAACTGCGAAACTATGCCGATTTGTATAGTAACGAACATTCCAGAACTTGATCATAAGTTAAAAATACCCTAAATAACCTTTACATAGCTTAGAAATAGGCTTTGAGGGGTTCGGTATGCTAAAATAAACTTTTTGCTCATTCAGGGACTAAAAGCGTCAAAAAGTGCATAAGTTTGCATTTTCGCGCATAACTTACGTTCTGAATACATCCGGACATCCAAAAATTTATGTAAGCAATAAAATATTTTATTTTAGTGTTTAGCATGATAAAATTCCATTCGTTGCTTAATTTGGATCGTTTTTTTTGCGTTCGTTACGACTTCCGTCGTAATTAAGCGAATAACGCAACCATACGACCAAACGAACCGACATCCGGGATGTTTTTGAGCATATTTTAAGTTCCCTATAATTTAACTTTATTTTAGAGCCTTGAAATGGGGTTAACGGGGCTTAAAAGTGCCAAAAAATCAAGTTTTACAAGTGCATGGACCATTTTTGAAATTTCTGTCAGATTCAATGAACCTAGTCCATTTTGAAGTGTTGATGGTTTTCACCCATGGTTTTGCAAAACCATGGGCTGGTATTCAATGAACTTAGTCCATATTAGGGGCTCCCATGGTTTTAGAAAACCATGGGCACACATGTAAGGTCCAGATCAAAGCTCAGTTTTCGAGGAACGATCTTAACGGTTCTAGAAATCCTATATATACCCCATCCATTTCACTTCAAAACCCACAATTTGAAATCGGATTTATGCTCTCTAAGTGGAAGTATATGCTTCCTACCAGAGAGAAAATCGGAATCAAATCCTGCGGGGACCTTCTGTAAGTGTTCTTTCGTTCTTTTCATTCGTTTTAGCGTTAAAGTCAAACTGCGTTTGACTTTCTGCATTGACCAGTTTATGATCAATGTGAAGTTCGTTTAAACTTCATAAAGTGAGTGTAATCATGATGGTTATAGCCCCTAGTGACTATACGTACTGATTACCACGTTATCTAGGCTCAGTGACGAGTCGAAGTTTCAGCCAAAATGCGCATTTACGCGTATTTTGTAACCAAACTACTTTAGGATATCAAAACCATTAGTTTTGATATCAAAACCTGTTTTATAACTTAGTTAAGCATGTTTTAACATGCTTAGCTCGTCACTTTTAGTTTAGTGCTTATATAGGGTCGTAAAGGTAAGTGATCTAATCAATCGCTTATAATTTCAAACTCGACCCGTTTGGTCGATCATTAGGATCCGACCAAACACATTAGGTGACCATAGTAGCATAGGGAATAACCTTCCGAGGTTATACCTTATGGTCACCTAGTTTAGATGGTTGTATGATAAGTAGTTTATATGCCTTAGGTAAATGACAAAAATGCCCTTTTCATGCATAATTGGTAATTAAGCATATGTAACCTAAACTTTTGTCACATAACTGATTATACAACATGATTAAACTTTTATAGGCATATAATACTTGTCATAGGACTAGTTAGACGTCTCGAACGCGCGTTTACGCGCACGACGCGTTAAAGTAGCATAGGCTACCTTAATGGGTCGCGATGGGTCGAAAGGACTTAGGTTAGGTTCCGATTTAGGATGTAGGCTTTGTTAAACCATATCGCATGAGTTCCAACATCATTTGGGTTGCAAGACCTCATTCTGTCCAATCTTCCGATTTAGGCGTCTATTGTTTGACTAGTGGTTCGATTACTAGGTGCTGCTTGATTTATCTGGTTTACTCGAGTTTGTTGAAGTACTATTGATTGAGGATACCTTGCACTACATGTGAGTACATAGTTCCCCTATTTTACTGTTTTCAATTGTTTGGGGTGATTCATATGTACGAAATGTTTTCGAGGTTTAAACGATGATTTCAAAAACGAATAGAACGATTTATACTAAACTAATAACGATTTCGATAATGTGAACGAACTTGTTGGTTGTAGTTACATAACGAATGACATCCATTAATTTTGGATGAACCGACCAGTATTAGGTTATGGTACCATAGGATCTGACAAATCCCGTTATTTCACTTTACCCATGGTTATGTGTGGGTGTTGTGGGTAACGACTGAATCTGTAATTATTAACTTATACTTTGGGGGTTTGTTAATACGAGAAGCGAGGAACGAGGTAGTCGAGTCACGAAGGTTTGAATGTTATTAGCGAGACGACTATGTATAAGTTTTCAAAATTAAAACGGGGATGATTTAAACGAGTAAACGATTTGGAAACGATTGGAAACGATTTGGAAACGATGTTAAACGATTTGGGTAAGCGATTGGTTTTTGGCTAGTGTTTAGATAACGGGACGGGTGTAATGTGGTGAAAACATGGTAGATACACCGCTGGTACTTCTTATATATAAGTGTTTTCAACATATTACATACCGTGGCGTTATTTAGTTCACTTGGGTAAACGATATTGAAACGATGTCACTCAACGATGTTTTCGAAATAATATACGAGTTTTATGAACGAGTTTTTACGAGATGTTTTACAAAATGGGTTTTCTAAAACAAAAGTGTTTTTGGGTTAAGAATCATGGCTACGAGATTTTATAAATGATAACCCATTCGGTTTGAGTTGGTTAAATATGTTGCAATACGCTTTTCAAAACGAGGTTTGTATTTTGACTCTTGAAGTCTAATAAAGTACTGCAACATGTAAACGAAGCCACGATTCCGATACTCTGATAAAACCTATGTACTTGCCAGCATTTCTTTGCTGACTTTGTTTTTTACATATGTTTCAGGTGTTGTTGCTTGATTGACGTTCTAGGATGCATGCGTCACATAGGATCTGGAAGAGGCCTTAGTGACATAAAACGATGATAGTTGATATAAAACTTGTTTGTTATGTGTTAAAACATTGTTAATGCTTAATATTATCAATAAAACGAAACACTTTTTGTATCCATTGTTATGAAACGATAATTCTGTTACAACACTCCCCGACATTTCCGCCACGCTTTGTTGTTTTACGTGGTCGGGGTGTGACACACGTAGATCAATCAAATAGCTTCACATAGCTTATCGTTCAACATCCTCACCACAGTCCACAAAACAACGAATTCCACATGGCACGTGTTACGAAAGTTTGGCAACATGATAGAAACACTTATATATAGGAAGTACCAGTGGCGTATCCACCATGTGTCGATCATGCCACGTCCGTCTCGTTGTCGGTGTCATGTTTCGCCAACCATAACATTAGACTTCATCATTTTCACGCAAATCAATCAAGTAGTTTCAACATTTCCACCACGAGTCTGCAAAACTACGAATTTCACATAGCACGTGGTACGAAAGTTCGGTAACTTGTAGAAACACTTATATATAGGAAGTACCAGCGGCGTGTCCACCATGTTTCGGGCATGTCACGTCCGTCTCGTCCTCAGTGCTAGGCTACGCATCGTATTTTGCCACTCACAACAACTCATACGTATTAGAGTACACATAGATTAAACAAGTAGTTTCAAATAGCTCAACGTTTCAATATTCTCATCTCCGGTCTGCAAAACACCAGATTTTGCATGGCACGTGGCACGAAAGTTGGTAACATGTCAAAAACACTTATATATAGGAAGTACCAACGGTGTATCCACCATGTTTCATCCATGTTACTTCAGTCTCGTCTTTCGGTGCCATGTTACGTATAGTGTTTAGCTACCCACAACAACACATTCCACATAGATTACACAGGAAGTTTCACATAGTTTCACGTTCAATCATGTTTCCCATAGTTTAATCAAGATTCCACGTAGTGAACAAAGCATCATAAATTTATTTCGATTATGAAGATTTATGATTATTAATGTTTTAGATTGCGGAGATACGTGCAGATTGTTTAAAAGTCTCGAAATGAACGAAGAGTCAAGTTTAAAACCACATATAAAATCGAGATAACATAAAGGATAGGCCTATAAAAACATAGGATTGTTCCGGGTAGATGAACGTTGACTAACCAAAGTGGATCGAACCCCTCTCGAATTGAGGCAACGTGTCTTGACTTACTTAGAAAAATACGTCATCGATGTTAGGCCTACGATATTTGTCCTTTGGGTCACTTCACATTCCTAATTGATTGGGAATTTCGAGACCTTGGCGAGACAGAAAAATCAAAGAGTGGGACTAGTTATCAAGGTATGAGTTTCACCTCTAACTTGACAACTTCGTACCCTAATTGTTATCGGCACTTATCGAAAGATAAGACCTACTAAAATATATTATGGAAATTTCCCATCAAGGTTTGGATGTCACTCATGACTTGAGGTTAAATCTCATGCAAAATACAAACACTGATCAACAGAGTTTTCAAAGTGTCCAAGTGTATATTATGTCAGCCTTAGGAAATGCATGTAAGTTTTAACAGGAAATGTGTTGCTAGGAAGCAAGTACGGTAGAATGCATAAGTCTTAAACAACAGATAAGAGTCAAGATTCCTAGAACTATAGACTAGGCAAAGCATTCCTACTTTTCCTAATTCCTTATAGTTATGGCTCTGATACCAATCTGTCACACCCTAACCGATGGCAGAAACATCGGGGTGCAGCACTAAGTGATTCAGATTGTTCAGAAGTTTCCACAACACTAAATGTGTCACTATAGATTAAGAAAGATTCATATTAAATTGTCTAAAACATCAACCACGCATCAAAAGTATCAAGTACATAACATAAACATTGTTTAATTTCTCAATTTAACTAGGCGAGTTTCTAAGCGTCATCCTAGCTTGTTTCTTGGATCCAGCCTCCTATCAGCCAGCAACATATATTAAAATAATGTCAATACAATAATATACTGGCGATTATACAAGTTTGAGTATATAGTATCATAATAGTTTAAAAGACTCATATCCATCATGTAAACATATAAAAGTTTTAGCCATGCTAGTTTACGCAGTCCAAGTGATACCCAAGAATCCCAATGCGTTTAAAAGCTCTTCCCCGAGAATAATGGGAAGGTAAATGTCTCCTCCTAACAATACCCCCGAGAATAATGGGGAGGTGCATTACTCCTATCGCGCTACTATTGTTAAGGCGGAACTACACACAAGGTTAAACGTTCACATAGCATAAAGTATCAAGAATCCAAAAAGTATCAAGTTCCACGTTCACAGAGGATAGTGTATGTTTCCAAACAAGTTTCAAGTATCAACTTTATAGAATACATGTTGCATCCCAAAAGTGTTTAAAACAAAAAGGCACCGAGTATACTCACAGTGGGTGCTAAGTATTGACACCACTATTGGATTGAAGGGAGCGCTGGAGTTAGCCTGATTATAGTATAACAAATAAGCGTCGAACAGAATGTCGAAAGGTGCAAAGTGTCGGACAGGTCTCCTAATCAGATGGCCATCCGGACGAATAGTCATCCGGTCGGATGACCAGGTGGATTAGTTGGACCCCCATCCGATCGGATGGTCATCCGGACGGATGACCAATCGATCAGAAGGTGTTTTTCCAAAACGTTCAAACTTTTGAAGTTTTTGTTGTAGTATAAATCCAATTCGTTTGATCGGATGGTCATCCGATCGGATGACCGTTCGGTCGAATGACTGTTCGAGTGTAAGTTTCAAAGTTCAAAGTTCTGATTCAAAATAGTTTAAGTGCTGAAGGCTACGGGGGAACAGGTCGTTCGGTCGGATGACCGTTCGATCGGATGGTCATTCGACTGGGTGATCCTTTTTCCCTTGCAACCATTGTAAAGTTTCTAAGTTTGAATTTAGCGGAGACGATGTTGTACGTATCAAGACAACGGAAGAACTCATCAAGGCTCAGCCTGTCTGATCGGATGGGAATCACCCCGTTCGATCGGACGGCTGTTCCTGACAAAGTTTCATGTTTGACCCATAACTTGGTCATCTCTCCGGTGGGAATCCGTTATTGAGCCGACTCCAGACAAAGGAACAAGTCCTTGGTCTGTTTTGGTTCCAGACACCACCGGTTTGTGTAAAATGTTTAAGAAAGTTTGAAGAAAACATGGATTTCACAGAAAATGGTTAGATTTTGTTTAGGTTTGCAGTAAATTGTGTGGAAATCCCATAGATCTAGACTAAACATTGGTTGAATGACATCACACAACCGTTCATACAACAGCCATGATGACGTCACCCTTAAGTGTCCAAATCTGGGTGATTTCACGGTGAAAAGTGTGATTTTGATGAAGAATCATGTGAGGAAATATGTATAGATGAAAGTTTTACAAGAATCAAGTGGAAAACTTACAAGAATCGCCCAAAAATGGAAGGAAAGTGCCTTAGAACGAGAGTACGTGCGTCTGGTCGGAGGAGCCTGTCACATCAGTGAAGAATGATGTGACAACTCGTATTTATAGTGCGTTGCATATTATTGTGTAATATTGTTACATGACAAGATTATTAACACAAAAGTTTCCATGTTTCAAGTTTACATAAGTGTCAAGTCTCTAGTTTCTTGTTTAACAAAGTCTCAAAGTTTCACAAGTCTCAAGAGTCAAGAATCAAGTATCAAGAGTTAAGCATCAAGTCTCTAATTTCAAGAATCAAGTATCTAGTATTAAGTATCAAGTATCACCAAGATTCAAGTTTCAAAGGATCAATATTCACAAAGTTTCAAGTATCATTAGAGTCAAGTTTCACATAGTATAAGGACTAGAATTGACAAAAGATAAAAGTTCAGGGACTCATGGCGTTTCACAACACATTAAACAATCATATAATGGTGGCAGAGGCGGTGGTGGGTTGTGGTCGTGGTGGTGATTGTGTGGTTTGTTGGAGGTGAAGTTGGAGGAATATGGTAATGTTTTGAAGCAGAGTGTAGGATTTGGGTGGAGGAGTTTGGGAGAAGAGGATCGTAGAACAGAGAGCAACAGGTTGGGTTTTTGGAGAAGATGATGGGGGGGGGGGGGAGATGTTTCAGCATTAATTTAATTATTTTCATTAGTAATTTGTTATAATTAAAAATAAAATAACCATTTTGCCCCTGAGGAAAATGACAAAATAGGAGGACTTAATTTGAGAAATATGATAAAATAGGAGGACTTAATTTGAGAAATATGACCTGATTTCATTTTTGGACCAAAATGGCAATAAAAGTGAAACCACAGGGACCCAGATGCAAAATGTTTCAAATTTGGACTAAAGTGACAAAAGTGACCAAACCTCAGGGACCAAAATGGCAGTTTACTCTAAATTTATATTAATTAGAGTAAATTGTCAAAATCGTCCCTGAGGTTTGGGCATGTTTGCCATTTTCATCCAAAACAACTTTTTTTGTACAATATAGTCCTTCACTTTTGGGATTTTTTGTCATTTTCATCCAAACATTTAATTTGCTTTATTTTTCTATCAAACATTTGGATGAAAATGACAAAAAATCCCAAATCTCAGGGACGATTCTGGCAAAAAGTTAGATGTTTGGATGAAAATGACAAAAAAATCCCAAAAGTGAAGGATTATATGGTACAAAAAATTGTTTTGGATGAAAATGACAAACATACCAAACCTCAGGGAAGATTTTGCCAATTTATTCTATTAATTATAACTATTTTTATGATAAAGATAAGAAAGTACGGGGATTTTACATAATAGTAAGAGTTTAAAGAGAAAAATGTCCGGATAGTCCCTGTGGTTTACTCCATTTTCACCTTTAGTCACTAACTTTCTAAAATTACAATTATAGTCCCCAACTTTTACAGTTTCATTTTCACCTTTAGTCACTAACCTAAATACCCTTAATGCTAATAAAAAACGTTGAAACAATAAATCAATTATAAATTCTAACGGGCCCTACCTAACCCCTTCACCCAATCACTACCCTCCAACCATGTTTGTGGGATACACCACCACCATCTTCAAGCTACTCCTTCTTCCCTCCTTCCTTCTATGCTCTTTTCATCATCTTATCATTTTCTCTCTCTAAAATGAACCATCTTCTCATAGAAAGAAACAAACATACAATAAATAATGTGTAAATTCACCTACTTATAAATGAACAAAACCATATCTGTTTGTTTCGTGTTGATGTTCACGTGTAAGAAACACAGTTTAAAGATAGAATTGGTGTCCTTTCATCACCGATCACAAAGACCAAAACATTTTTTAAGGTTGGTTCGTTTGAATCGGAGATTGATGTTGTTATCTTAATCGTTTGATCTGATTTATTGCTAATGAAATTGAACGTATGTACTAATTTTGCAGAGAACGAGTGGCAGGATTGCCGCCGGTTAGATATCACTGGAAAAACATAAATTGATGGTCCGAGTTCATTTTATTATGAGTTCAGTTGTTAATTCCTTCTCAGTTATAACTAGATTCAATGTCTGTTTTTAGTTTGTTTTGAGCATTATTAAAAACAATGTAAGAAAGTATAATAATTACTTATGGTTATATTTATTAAAACAATCTCATAGATGCTAAGTTCTAGAATAAAGGCGTTAGTTTTCGGGGATAGTCCCTGTGACAGGTGTTTGAGAATAGAGGGGAGAAAAAGGGTGATGATGTGGTTGTTCGGAGTGAAGGGTGGTGTGATTAGGATTGAACAGGTGGGGTTTATCTCCGGAACAACGAGGTGGCGGCAGTTTTGGATGGAGAAGTAAAGGGTGTGGTGGTCGCCGGAATAACGTGGTGGCGGCGGTTCAGAGTGAAGGGTGGGGTTGGGATGAGCTCGGTACCGGTACCGAAAGAACCGGTACCGAAAATACCCAAAAGTGGGTACCAGTATCGGTACCGAATATACCCGATTCGGTACGGTACCGGTACTGGTATTTGAGGGTAAAAACTGGTAAATACCGGTACCGAACCGGTACCGTACCGAACCGGTATCGAAAATGCTAAAAGTCGGTACCGAATCGGTAGCGAAAAAGTACCCGGTTTGGTAATTCGGTACCGGTACCAGGAACGATTTGCTCATCCTTAGGGTGGGGTGGAGTGGTTCAATGGTGATGTTGGTTGCAAGGGTCACCAGATCTTTCATGATTTGGAGAGAAATTGGGCAGATGAAGTGGTGTAGGATTAGACTATTTACATTTGTTTGAGGATTTGTGATGAGATTCAAGATGAGTGTGGTTAGATTGATGTTGCTAGTATGGTGGTTGTATGGTGTAGGTAGGTGGAGAGGGTGGTTGTGATGGAAACCGGTCCTTCTCAATAAAAGAGGGAAAAGGTAGGGTGGGTCCCACATGTATATTTTAAATCTTTTAATGTTTAATTTTATTAGTTTTTTAATGATAAGGGTATTTAGGTCATTTCACACCCACTTAATAACAAAAACTAACCCCATCTACTCTAGGGACTATCCGGGAACGAAATTGCAAAAGTTGGAGACTATAGCTGTAATTTTAGAAAGCTAGGGACTAAAGGTGAAAATGGAGTAAACCACATGGATTATCTGGACATTTTTCTCGAGTTTAAATAATAATTTTAACACATATGTACTATCTTTTAAAGCATATTGATGACTTTTAAACCAATTTTCACCTTACGATTGTTAAGCACTTTTAACTTTTTTCATACGTTAATAGATTATTTATATTCTCTTTAGTTTGAGTATGGTACTGTAATATTTTTTCCTTAATAAAAAAATATGTTACATGATTACAATCGTCTGGGTCCTCGTCATATCGCGTGTGTGTATAGATGGGTTCATTAGGGAACCACAAAAAGTGGGGAAACATGTGTTTTACATGTAAAAGATTCATAAAATATTCATTTTTTACATGTAAATAAAGTTAATTTTACATAATATTTTTTCAGAGCTTTTTCATATAAACACATTTAGAATCCGTTTTAATAAAAAATTTAAAAAAAGGTAAAAGTTAAATAAAGGAGTTTTTTTATTAGAAAGGCTTATAACGTGTTTATATGATTAAAAAAACTCTGAAAGTTATGTAAACTTCTTACTTAATAAGTGATTGTTTTCGAATAGTTTGACTTCAAATTTGATCATGGAAGAATGCTATATTTTCATTTGTTATTGCGAAATTTTTTTAGAATTGCCGCTGTAAATCGTGATTTTGGTGAATTACTATTTATATTTTGGATGCACCTTAAACTATGTCGAATCCATGGATTAAAACGACTTGGCATTACTAACCTTAGATTCGGTTGGATCCGATTCAGGTTCCTCATCTTTTCATCACGGTGACGGTTCCTCTTGCGGGGTGTCGGGTCATGGACTACAGCCACACGGAAATCTAGTTAGAGGGCCCGAAGGGGTCTACCCAGAGGTCACTCCGATGCTCAAGTCAGTATCTTGTATGGCAAAGATAATTTAAAGTGTAAGAAAATGATATAATTTAGAGAGAGGGAGGGAGAGGGAGAGAGAGAGAGGGCTGCAGGAAATGGAGGCAGGAAGAGGTAACCTCAAAGTTGTGGGGAAATGTTTGTCTGCCTTGTTTAAGAAGATGAGTTACCCTTTTATAATAGTATTCTTGGGCCTTAACCCTAATGGGTTGGCCCAAGAGTGGTTTTACTAGAATCAGGCCCACATGGACCCACTGAGCATGTGGGGAAAATCTAAATGGGCTCAGGCCCAGTTACCATTCCATAGGAGCAAGCCCAGACGAGGAGCCCAAGCGGGGACCCTCGTCATCAAGTCATCCCTAGTCTAAGCCCATTCACTAATGGATGGGTATAGGACTTATTCTGGTCCTTGAAAATCTAGGCGGGTCGTTCTCCGCCCCTTAACTGTCACCCCTATCTGTCTGGTAAATATAGTCTAAGGCGCATTATGCCAAACCAATCTACTTCGTTGTCCTTTGGGTGACCTTGCATTTAGCATTCAAAACAGCAAAGTAACACCACAAGTAGGGTAGCTCGGTACCATACTTCAATATATGCCTCCTTGAAAGCACTTTACCCAATGTACTCGTTCGAGAATACTTTTCTTAAGAGCGTTTACGCTATTTAGACTATCTTTCCATGTCCCTCTGAAAGGCATTTCAATCAAGGTATTCATTTAAGAGTAGTTTCTCTAAGAGACTCATATTTTTTGCTTGGCATTCCTCAGATGAGGGTTTTTATCTTACTTAAGCTGTTAAAACTTTTTCATGAATTTGCTTTGTACCATGTTTAAGCTGTTAAGGCTTTCTATGGGCCGCTTTATAACTTGTTAAGTTGTTAAAGCTTTGTGTAGACCCGTTTTGTAACTTGTTTAAGTTGTTAAAGCTTTGTACAAGCTTGCTTCGTAACTTGCTTGAGTTGTTAAATCTTTGTGTAGTTCGCTTTGTAACTCATTTAAGTTGTTAAGGCTTTTTATAAGTTTGCTTTGTAACTTGCTTGAGTTGGTAAAGCTTTGTACAAGTTTTCTTTGTAACTCGTTTAAGTTGTGAAGGCTTTGTATATGATGTATTGTAAAATACATCTTTATTCGCGTCGGGTTTTAGTTGTTAGATTGTCGTTTTTAGATTAGAATGTCCATACTTTTCATATTTTGTGATTTCCAGGTCTGTGCAGCAAAAAGGAGCTGAAACGAGTTATAAACTGGAAGGGCGAAAGGCTGGCACGCTAGTCGAGGAATTCGGGAGCGAAATGGAGCGAAAATGCGGTTCTGAAGGTCTCAGGCGGCCCGCATGAACTAACAATGAAATCTGAGGCGGGCCGCTTGAACTTAAATAACATTGCCGGATCATATCTCGCGCGCGGCCCGCGTAGATGTTCATGTAAGTGGAGGCGGGCCGCGAGGACTTGAACTACGCGAAATCAATCGTGAACAGCAAGCATAATTAGGGTTTCTTGGTTATTTAAGTATCATTATCATAATCAGCCGAGAGGAGGAACACCATTACGAATTGGGACGAACTTTGGGCGATTTTGAAGGCTGTTTAGAGGCGTTTGAAGGCTCGGGATTGCTGGGAATCATCGGAGAACGTTCAGGAGTACACGGGATCGAAGTTCACGGGTTATACAATCTTGTTTCTTCGTTTTTCGTTTATTTTTGTTAGTTTAAAGATGAATTCAGATTTGATTAAGATTATGAACTTGTTTTTGAACATGATTATTGGCTAAATCTTTATTACTACCTAGACATGGATGAATGATTGTTTAAGTTTGATTATTTTTGGATTTATGGAAGCTATGGATAGTTTATAAATTGTAAACGGTTTGTTCTATCAGTTAGATGTGTTTGCGTGCTTGATGTTATTTAATTATTGATAATTGTTTCGCTTGAATCTTGGTGACGGTCTTTATCACGGAATAGAGTCGGGCTAGGGTTTTAGGTTTTGGTGAGTGTCTATATCACATAATAAACCTTTGATCCTTTAGGGTGGAAAGTGCACAAGTAACCTTAGAAGTAATATTTGGTAATTTAATAAAATCAAGTGTTCTACTAATCATCAATAGCTGTAAGGTGCGAGATTATTGCAAGGTGGGTCCTTCTTAGGAAGTTAACCTTTTGGCTACTGTCTAGCAAGTCTAGCTGAGAAAACAAACCTATCCTTGGTTTAGGTCTCGTAAGGGAGTGAGCCTTGTAGGATACTTTTATAAACCCAATTAGATGTCTCGTAAGGGAGTCTAATAACCGGTAAATTAACAACCTTTAGGGGATCTTAGCGTGCTCTTGAGAGGGTTTAGGGGTCCTTAGATTTACCGATAGGTGAAAATTATAAGATCCCGGTTCCATAGCAGACAACTTCCAATTATAATCATAACTAAAAGCAATCAGGATTCCTGTCTAGGTAGTTCCTTCATCATCCTTGAGTTCAGCTTTCGTGTGAGTTCGTGTCTAGTTCGTCTAGTCTAGTTTGTATTCGTTATTTGCATTCTTAGGATTTTTAGAAACCCCCCCAATTAATAAACATTTAGTTAAGTCGTGTCAGTCTAAGTCTAGATAGAGTCGTTATCGTGATCAGTAGAGTCTCTTGGGTTCGATACTCGGACTTCCTTAGGCTATACTTCATCGATCGGTACACTTGCCGGTCGTGTGATTTAGGGTTTAGAGAGTCTTAGTTTTATAAATTTAAAACTTAGAGAGTCTAGATTTAGGGTAATTTTAGTTGTTTTAGTTGACCCGTTTCGAGCACATCAAGTTTTTGGCGCCGTTGCCGGGGCTTCTTGGCGATTGGGTTGACTACTTTGTTTCGACTTGTTTGACATATTACGTGCTATTTGTGTTCGTTGAGTCGTAGGAGTCTAAAAATCATAAAAAATCCAAAAATATTTGCTTTAGTGTCTTTTCTAGGTTAGCGAGTCGTAGTTAGAGTCTTTTCGTTGTTCGTAGTTGGTGGATGCCCCATACGCGCTTGCAGGGAGCGCCGCCACTTCTGTTTTTAGTAGAGTCGTCTTCTTCGTCTTCTTCGATTCCACAGTCCACCCCCGCCTTTGATTTTACACCAAAGCCATCACCACACGTTTCACCACACGTCTCCCCACCACCCTCCCGTTCTCGTACACCTAGTCCCCCACCCGTAGTTCAAATGGAGAACCGCACCGTTTACCAGCAGGCTACCACCGGTTTCACCGGTGCCACTTCACCCATCACCCTTCCCGCCATTGCAAATGATAGGTCCTGGCAGATTCCTTCTTACATCATGACCGCCATCTCCAATTCTTGCCAGTTCCATGGTCGTGATGACGAGGATGCTCCCGCACACATAAATCGCATCACTCGTCTCTGTGGCACCTATTCCATCGAGGGTGTCAATCTAGATACTAGGTATCTTCAGGTGTTCCCATTCTCTCTCGCTGGACGCGCAGCCGTCTAGTTCGATTCTCAGGCCGCAGGCACTTTCACTACTTGGGCAGGTCTTCGCGATGCATTTTTAGCCAAGTACTTTCCACCAGCGAAGGCGTCTCGCCTTCGTGATCAGATACACTCCTTCCGTATGGAGCCTGATGAGCCGTATCACTTAGCTTGGGAGCGTTTTCAGACACTTCTCTCTCGTTGTTCGCAGCATGGTTTGTCGGATTGGGCGTTAGTTGAGAAATTCTACATTGGTCTTACTCCTGAGATTAAAGCTCGTTTCGATACTTCAGCAGGAGGTCAGCTTATGGGTAAGAAGACGGTGACTGAGTGCAATGATTTGTTTGAGAGCTTTGCACATTCTGATATGGATTACAACACTACTGGCAGGACTTCCATTCCTGTTACTACCACCTCGGCCGGTCGAGGGGTAAACCAAGTTATCTTGGATCCATCGGTAGCTGCTGTGGTCGAGAGTGTGAAGAAATATTTGAGGCAGGAGATGAGAAGAGAGTTGGATGAGATCAAGAAGAAAGTTGATAGGTGTGAGGTTTGTAGGGGAGGTCACGATACACTCGATTGTCCCACACTTACGTTAGAGCAGGTAGAGTACATAGCCGGTCAGTCTAGGGGTCTATTTGGTAATAATAATAATTATAACTCCAACTGGCAGGGTAGTGGTAGTAGTTTTCGCCCTTCTGGCAATCCCCCTGGTTTTCCATCTGGTCAGTATCAAAATAGGGGGCCGGGTCTTTACACGAGTAGTGGTTCGGGTCAGAGTGGTCAGTATAGTGGGTCAGGAGGTCAGTTTGCGAGTGGAGGGTTGAATCAAGAGAGTCAGGGTAGTGGTAAGGCTCCAGAGGGTAGTATGAGTAGGATAGAGGAGATGTTAGCTCAGATGATGACACAAAATCAGGCGACGCAGAAATCCCTCAATGATTTCACTAGGACTCAAGAGCAGTTCAACAAAAATCATGAACTTCAGCTTAAAAATCAAGAGTCCACTCTTCTAGATCTTCAGAGAACAGTAGGGGATATAGCTAGGCAGTTGAAAGAGTCCCCTTCTGGTCAGTATTCAGGTACTACTCACCCAGTCCACCATTCTGTTAAAGCAATTACTACTCGCAGTGGGTTGAGTCTAGGAGAGGTCGTGAGAGAGAATGTTGAGATAGGGAGTGATGATGAGGTAGATGAGGTGATTGAGATGGAGGCTCCAGGCAAGGTGCACATTAGGCTAGACCCAGCAAGTACCGCACATGCCGAGGAGTTGCCAGTAGAGAAGAAAGATGAGAAGCAGCCGAAGAAGGTTCGGCCACCACCGCGAGTGATTGATATTTCTCGTCTTCCGTTTCCCGCTCGTGCTAGGCAGCAGATATATGCTAGGGAATACGAGAAGTTTCTTGAGATGTTCACCCAACTGAAGGTGAATCTTCCGTTCATAGAGGCCTTGAGATACATGCCTAAGTACGCTAAGTTCCTTAAGGATTTTCTCAAGCGTAAGGATAAGGTAGGTGAGAGTTCTAGTAATCCGTTGAGGGGAGAGGTTTCTGCTGTGATCTTAAATAAACTTCCTGAGAAACTTACCGATCCAGGCATTTTCACGATTCCTTGTTTGTTTGGTGGTGATGTTAAAAACCACGCGTTGGCGGACCTTGGTGCTAGTATTAATTTGATGCCATATTTATTTTACGAAAAACTAGGCCTTGGTGATTTGAAATCGACTCGTATGACCCTCTCGTTAGCAGATAAGTCGGTTAAGTATCCTAGGGGGATAGTAGAGAATTTGTTGGTAAAAGTTGACAGGTTTGTTTTTCCGGTTGATTTTGTAGTGTTAGATATGGAGGCCGATGAAAGAGTTCCGCTGATTTTAGGGCGCCCGTTCTTGAACACGGCTAAAGCGTTGATAGATGTCTTCTTAGGCACAATTACACTTAGAGCGGGTGCCGAGTCGGCAGTGTTTGAGGTGAATAATGCGAGAGGGGCGAGTGCGAGAGTTGAGACGATTGCATCGGTAGAGGAGAGTGAGAAGGGTGAGAGAGACGAGAAAGAGATGTTGAGTGAGCCGACTTTAGAGGAGATGTTAAAACCCAAGTGTGGGGATCCGCCGGATGGAAGAGTCGAAGAGTTAGAGGAGAGAGTGACGAGTTTAGAAGCTAAGATAGAGAAACTGAGCAAGGCTCAGTGTGGGGATAAGTTTAGAGATGATATGTTTGATGATGAGTGGAGAGAGTATGAGAAAGTTAGGAAAGATGCGAGAGATGTTATGAATTGTAGTGCTAAGGCCCGTACGAGTTGGTGTGGAGGTGAGCTCCGCATATACGATCCTCCGTAATTTCGTGAACATTTGTGACATACTTGTAGAGTTTGTATTTTGTGTTGTAATGCGTGTCGTGTCGTTAGTTGGGTTATTTGCGTCGTTTGAGTGCTTTTTGCGTCATTTGTCGTAGTGTCGTATTTGTGTCCGTTTCGTGTCTTGTCAAGTATTTTGCAGGTTGCATCACCTTTACGTGGCTGAGATCGACGTTCGACTAGCTTACCAGGTCTGTTGAAAGTTAAAAACGACAAAAATGCACGCAGGGGTAATTCAGGAATTACATAAAAATGCATTCTGCACATTCTGCTGTTGCTGCACGATATGTTGTTGTTATCTGCTGTTCAGGCGGCCTGCCTCCACTTGACCTGATACTTATGCGGGCCGCGCGGGGTATAAAAGCATTCCCGGTTGTTTAAGTTCAAGCGGCTCTCCTAGACTTAAACCACACCTGATGCGGGCCGCGAGCTCACTACTGTAGACAACGGACTGTTCAGGCCCAATGGGTTCAGCCATTTTGATCCATCATCCATATTCGACCTTCATCCATTTATCACCATCATCATTAGGTTGGTTCGGGTCGATGTTCAGGTATGTTTTCCTGCGTTTGTTGTTGTTGTATTTGAGTCGTTTGTTATCGGGTTTATTTCCATCTTAAGTGTGGGGAAACGGGTTGTATATTTTTAAGGAGTTAAAATATGATTTTTCACTAAACTTTCAACCCGTTATCCGTTGCATCCACACTTTGGTCAGGTTTGGCACTTGGGTTGTTCGAGGGCGAGCAAAGTGCTGGGAGGGGGTAAGATGGTAATTCAGTGGTGTAATTTTGAGTCTTTTATTTTGTACCATGCGTCTACATTAGTGGATTTTGAGTCATTTTGTGTTTCGAGTCGGTATTGCTTTGGTATTTTGCTTGTTTTTGTTGATGCAGGTTCGAATATGTACCACCCGTACTCAATCTCCATTTGGGTGAATTTGGAGCTGTTTATTCAAATTTCAGGCATTTATCAAGCATGTCAGTCAGTGTCAAAGCCGATCGCGAACGAAATGCTATACGATCGAGCTGGATTGGACGAGAGATTTGGAGCATGCGTGAATTAAACCAGCTAAGTCCTGTCCGATTTGCCCTTTGTTTTTTTTATTTCTTATTTATTTTTAGTTTTTTGAGTCGGTTTCCATCCTACATTGAGGGCAATGTAGAGTTTAAGTGTGGGGATGGGAACTATCGTTTAGTGTCCAGTTAGTAGTGTCTTGAGTATTAAGAAAAAAAAAAGTAGTGTCTTGAGTATTAAGAAAAAAAAAAATCAAAAAAGTTAAAAAATCAGAAAAATGTCTTTTGAAATAAGAAGTTTGCAAAATAAAAACGGAAAATGATAGAAAAGTTGGGTTTTTGTTCGAGTTCAAATAATGATAATATGAGATAAAATAATCGTGCTTGTGTCTAGTTTGGGATGCGCGGGTAGGCTCGGTTCGGTTCTGGGTTCCTTTGATCTTAAAATACCTAATTGTCGGTCTACTAGTGGGTTCTCATCTAGGGAAAGTGGGGAAACTGAAACCGCCAATAATAGTATAAGGGATGCCGTTATAAGCTAAGATCGTTAGAGTTTTTGGTCATTATCTCGCTGAAAAAGAAAAAGAAAAAGAAAATAGAATAAAAAGTGAGCTAGAAACTAAATGAAAGTAGCACAGGCCTATGTAATCCGAGTTGGGGATAGCGACTCTACAGCCGGAATGCCTCTGGGATGTGTGAAATCGATTTGCCGAATAAAAGTACCGAAACCTAAGTAATCTGTGGTTGGGGATCGCGACTCTACAGCCGGAATACCCCTTGGTTAGGGAAAGCATCGTCTAGCTTCACGAGAGAAAAAAAAAGAGCAAAAAGCAAAGTCTAAGCTCGTATGAAAAAAAAAATGGAAAAATAGATTTGATTTTAAACTCTCTTGATCTTGGTATAAAACGGTTAGGAAATAACCCAGTGGTTGTTCCTTTTGTCCTATAAGCTTGAGGGGGGATTAGGTGGATTTGCGATTCTTAGTGTGAGACCCTAGGTAGATTGACCGAACTTGAACTAAAATTGCATGATAAGGGCTTGGAACCGGGTTGGGTTTAAGTGGATCAATATACTTGCAATCGCGGCTAACACAAGTTTCAGTTTTAATAAAATAACTTATACTTTGGCCCGTTCGATTATTCCGACTATGATTCCGTTTGTATAATTCTTTTTCGAGGACGAAAAAAGAGTGTGGGGATATTTGATGTATTGTAAAATACATCTTTATTCGCATCGGGTTTTAGTCGTTAGATTGTCGTTTTTATTCGTTTTTAGATTAGAATGTCCATACTTTTCATATTTTGTGATTTCCAGGTATGTGCAGCAAAAAGGAGCTGAAACGAGTTATAAACTGGAAGGGCGAAAGGCTGACACGCTAGTCGAGGAATTCGGGAGCGAAACGGAGCGAAAATGCGGTTCTGAAGGTCTCAGGCGGCCCGCATGAACTAACAATGAAATCTGAGGCGGGCCGCTTGAACTTAAATAACATTGCCGGATCATATCTCGCGCGCGGCCCGCGTAGATGTTCGTGTAAGTGGAGGCGGGCCGCGAGGACTTGAACTACGCGAAATCAATCGTGAACAGCAAGCAGAATTAGGGTTTCTTGGTTATTTAAGTATCATTATCATAATCAGCCGAGAGGAGGAACACCATTACGAATTGGGACGAACTTTGGGCGATTTTGAAGGCTGTTTAGAGGCGTTTGAAGGCTCGGGATTGCTGGGAATCATCGGAGAACGTTCAGGAGTACACGGGATCGAAGTTCACGGGTTATACAATCTTGTTTCTTCATTTTTCGTTTATCTTTGTTAGTTTAAAGATGAATTCAGATTTGATTAAGATTATGAACTTGTTTTTGAACATGATTATTGGCTAAATCTTTATTACTACCTAGACATGGATGAATGATTGTTTAAGTTTGATTATTTTTGGATTTATGGAAGCTATGGATAGTTTATAAATTGTAAACGGTTTGTTCTATCAGTTAGATGTGTTTGCGTGCTTGATGTTATTTAATTATTGATAATTGCTTCGCTTGAATCTTGGTGACGGTCTTTATCACAGAATAGAGTCGGGCTAGGGTTTTAGGTTTTGGTGAGTGTCTATATCACATAATAAACCTTTGATCCTTTAGGGTGGAAAGTGCACAAGTAACCTTAGAAGTAATATTTGGTAATTTAATAAAATCAAGTGTTCTACTAATCATCAATAGCTGTAAGGTGCGAGATTATTGCTAGGTATAAGTGATTAAACCGCAAGGTGGGTCCTTCTTAGGAAGTTAACCTTTTGGCTGCTGTCTAATAAGTCTAGCTGAGAAAACAAACCTATCCTAGGTTTAGGTATCGTAAGGGAGTGAGCCTTGTAGGATACTTTTATAAACCCAATTAGATGTCTCGTAAGGGAGTCTAATAACCGGTAAATTAACAACCTTTAGGGGATCTTAGCGTGTTCTTGAGAGGGTTTAGGGGTCCTTAGATTTACCGATAGGTGAGAATTATAAGATCCCGGTTCCATAGCAGACAACTTCCAATTATAATCATAACTAAAAGCAATCAGGATTCCTGTCTAGGTAGTTCCTTCATCATCCTTGAGTTCAGATTTCGTGTGAGTTCGTGTCTAGTTCTTCTAGTCTAGTTAGTATTCGTTATTTGCATTCTTAGGATTTTTAGAAAACCCCCCCAATTAATAAACATTTAGTTAAGTCGTGTCAGTCTAAGTCTAGATAGAGTCGTTATCGTGATCAGTAGAGTCTCTTGGGTTCGATACTCGGACTTCCTTAGGCTATACTTCATCGATCGGTACACTTGCCGGTCGTGTGATTTAGGGTTTAGAGAGTCTTAGTTTTATAAATTTAAAACTTAGAGAGTCTAGATTTAGGGTAATTTTAGTTGTTTTAGTTGACCCATTTTCAGCACATCAGTATAAGTTTGCTTCGTAACTTGGTTGAGTTGTTAAAGCTTTGTACAAGTTTGCCTTGTAACTCGTTTAAGTTGTGAAGGCTTTGTATAAGTTTGCTTCATAACTTGCTTGAGTTGTTAAAGTTTTTGATGGACCTTTTACCCAATGGCGTCCAGGCCACTCGGGTTTTCATATGCCTGCTTCAGCGTTTTGTTTGGATGTAGTCGACTTAGTCCTAGCCCCACAGCCGGGCTTTGCCTTATTTAGACTAAGGCGACATGTTTGTATGCCAATGTACATGTTCATTTTGTTGTAAGATCGTCTGGCACGTCTGCCTAAATGATCGTGTTTGACCCGTTATCAGGGTCTTCAAACCATTCAGGTTTTTTTCTCTTCGAGAAGGGGTGGCATCTTCTCCTTTTGGAGAGGTTTTGTGAGCCCTTTAGAAACATTTGTTATGTAGAAGGGGCCTTCCCATGAGTCCTTATTAAGGGATCTTTCCTCCCCTGGAGAGATGTTGTAATTCTCTAAGAATGGGTGCCCATGGAAAGTGCACCCTCTCCTCTTGGAGAGACTTCTTCAGACATATGTAACCTCGAAATGGGGCTCCTCTTCTTTGGATGGATACTTTCTAAAACACAGACCCATGGCAGAGATCTTTTCTTTTCAAGGAAAGGATTCTTCAAATTCGAAGTCCTTTGTCAAGGGGGCTCTCCCCCTTTTTTCGAATAAGTTATTCGGGTGTGAAATCCCAAGGAGGAGTTTTCTCGGATATCAAATCCCAGGGACAGGGTTATTTTCCCGTTCTTAGAAGGAACTTCACCAATACTTGATCCCGTAGCAGGGTGCCCTTTTGTTCGCTGAAGAGACTTCTGAATTACTTAATCCCACAGGAGAGGACACCCTCCTTTTCTTGGGAGAAACTTGTTCCTGTTCGTGGAAGGAAATTTTGTAATACTTAATCTCATAGAATGAGATATCTCCCTATTCCTGGAAGGAACTTCTTCGAGTCTTAATTCAATGGCGGGGACACGTTCCTGTTTGTTGAAGAGACTTATGAGACCCCTAATCACATAGGATGGGATATCTTCATTTTTTCGGAAGTGACTTCTTCAAGACTTAATCCCCAGGGATATGTTACTGTTCAAGGGAGGAACTTCCAAGATATTTGATCCCATAGGATGGGATAGTCTTCTCTTCTCGGCAGGGATGTGTTTCTGTTTAAGGGGGAACTTCTGAAATGTCTATTTGCATAGGAGGGAATACCTTCCTATTCTTGGAGGGAGTTTCTTTAAGACTGAATTCCGAGGGAGGGGTATATTCCTGTTTTACGGAATGAACTTCTAAAATTCTTGATCCTGGAGAATGGGATATTCTTCTCTTTTGGGAGGAGCCCCTCCTGGAGTTGATTCCAAGGAAAGAATACGATCCTGTTCTTGGAAGGGACTGCTGAGGTACCTTATCCTACAGAAGTGGGGATTTTCTTGTTGATGGAAGTAACTATCGAAACGCTTTAGCCTTTAGGAGAGGATATCGTTTTGTTCGGGTAGATAAGGGTTTCTTGAGCACGAAAGACCGTAGAAGGACTTCACTTTCCCCTTAAAGCGAAGGTGCACTTATTAAGGTTTCCCTCTCTTTCTTTTTTCCTGTAGAATATTTGGAGGTGGGAGCTGATGGAAGGAGCTCACTTCTATCTAAAGTATATAATATAAGTGTTGGGGACTTATCTCGCGGATTATTTTTTCTCCGTGAAAGAAACTGAATTAGCGGCTCATAGAGGGGAGTTCTTCCTTCCTTAGGGAAGGAACTAGATGTCATGCTCAGGTTCTTTCCGTCTTCAAGAGGGGGACTAATAATGCAGTCCAAGGATTCTTCCTCCTTCAAGGAAGGACCGTCCGGGTTTTCCTTAAGGACTAATAGCATAGTCCAAGGAGTCTTTCGTCTTCAAGGATGTAGCGTCTGGTTTTTCCTTAAGGATTAACAACATAGTCTAACAATTCTTTCGCCTCCAGGAGAGGAGCCAATTACGCAGCCCAGGCTCGTTTCTTCAAGTGAATGATTAATAAAGTAGTCCACTGATTCTTTTTTCTTCAGGGAAGGAGCCAAATACGCAACTCAGGCTTTTCCCTGTCTTCAAGTGGAGGATGAATAATGTAGTCCCCTGATTCTTTTTCCTTCAGGGAAGGAGCCGAATACACAACCCGGGTTTTTCCCTATCTTCAAGTGGAGGATGGATAATGTAGTCCCCTGATTCTTTTTCCTTCAGGGAAGGAGCCAAATACCCAGCCTAGGTTTTCCCTTTCTTCAAAGGAGGAATTAGTAAGGCAGTCCATGCCCCCCCTCTTCCTCTTTTTTGTTGTAGAGATCTTGGAACATGAGAACTTATGGAGGGGCTCAATCCCTTCTGGAGTAGGCAATATAAAATAAAGATCTTTTCTTTTATAGAAGTCTTCAATGTAGAACCCAATGGTGTTATACCATGTTAGTTTCCTAGTTTGGTGTTGTTAAGCGTAGCTGGTAATACTGAACTTACAAAATAAGTTGTCCTTGAGCCCGTCAGACTAGACGATCGGTTATGACTCTTGTTGAACGAGAATAACCACAGGTTAGCAAAAAAACTCGGGTGAACAATGACAAATATAGAGCCCATATTTCTGATCAACCACTTGATACGAGGACGCCGATAAATGTCCAGTAGATGTCATGTAATTATGGTGTTGTACACTACCAGCCACAGTTTAATGTTGCATAAAGGTTTTTCTTGCTTTCACTAATGTTGTGTCACTTTCCTCCTAGCCGAAGCTATATCCTTGTTTAAGGATGTTTAAGGTGATCACTATTCTTTAGTGCCTTTTCAAAGATCATGCCTTGTTTCTCTGGTGCACATCATCCAGTCCAATATTAGCCTTTGTCGACCTATCCCGTAGGTCGTGACTAATAGCTTCTTGTGTTGTTCATGTTCATGATTTGATACTTGCCTCGAAAACACTTTCAAAAGGTAAATTATACCAAGGATTAATTTCTTTATGCGTTAAACATGTTATGATGTGTGTACAAGCACTTGTGCCTCATGTTTTATTTTGTGAAGACGTGTGACCATCATATCATTAATGGGGGTAGCCTACGTACCCTAACAGTGTTGTAATGGGAACAATAAATTTGTGTCTAGACGTGGCGCACGACGCAAGACTTCGAAGGAGGACCTTCCATGACTGTGTTGTGTTAGGATCTAGAAAAGAACTTGGCGGAAGGGCCTGAGGAAGGGACCCCGTGAAAGGACCTGAGGAAGGACCTGGGAAGGACTTAGTAGAAGGGCCCGAGGAGGGGGCCTGTGTATAACAACCTTCCTGGAACCCTTAACGTAACCCTAAAAGTTCCTAAATATACCCCGTATATGAGAAACGTGCCCGAAATACCTTTGTACTTGTGAAAATCAAGAAAAACAAAGTTCAGGTGTTGCTCGCGGGCCGAGACGGAAACACCCTTGGTCTGTCGCGGGGAGCGACGACCCTTACTTTCTCGACACTGCATAGTGCCACGTGGCACGTGACTCACCAAGGCTAGGCTGGTGATTGGTCAAGCCTATACGCGACACGTAGTCCCTCGCGGGCCACGACGGCCGAAGGCTACTGGGTCGCGGGGCGCGACAGCCTGGCTGATCAGCCTATAAAAGGAGGTCGAGAGCTCATTTGATCAACCGTTCATTTCTAAATTCTCTCTCAAACTTCTGAATAGCAATTATAATACCTGGGCATAATACCCACTATAAAGCGAAGCTCTGCCTCGTTGTAAGTATTATAACCCTGCTGTTACCCTACACGATCGATTTAGGGCTCCGTAAAGCATGTCAGGGCTCTGCCCAACTCAGTCGTTGGAGTTCTGTCTCGTTTGTACACCCAATTGATTTAGGATTCCGTAATGCATGTCGGCTCTGCCCGACTCAGTCATTGGAATTCTGTCTCGAGTTGTACGGTTAATGTGATTTGGGTTATTTTACTAACACGTGTGCATTGTATAATTTTAATAGATAATAATTAGGAGATCTAACAGGAAGCTTTAGTTTTACCTAAGTAACCAATGTGAGTACATCTGCTTTTAACACCTTTTTGTAAGTTACTTTTATGAGTCAAAATACTTTACGAAAACCTCAAATGTTTTAAATAAAACTTAACAGTAATTGAGTATTTGCGATTCTACAATTACTACAGTTATGTTGGGGTTTTGTATACATTACTTGAAACTCGTTATTATTTGAATAGTAGCATGACCAACCAGTCAGGAAATACAGTACCAGGAAAAAGAGTAATTGTATAGATATTGTTGGGATTGAACCCTATCAGAGGAACAGATAATTAAAGCCAAAACTGGATCAGAGCAGTGGATCCAGAATAAGCAGATGTTATGTTAACAAGTCTCTCCCCTTGAAAGTGGTTTCAACATCTGCTGACCTCCTATCTACTGATCTGCATAACTACTGACCTACAACTGCTGATCAAGCCAAAGGCTGATGAAGACTAAAACCCTGCTGATCAATCTACTGCCTTGAGTCAAACACTGATGAGTTATATCAAGTGCTGCTGGGATCACATCAGTGGAAGGATTCAGCAGTAGTTTAGTTTGTCTTTATGTAATGTATTGTAATAACAATTGTTAGCATAGCAGTACTTGTATAGATCAGAGGTTAGAGATTGTTAGGAGGTTAGATGTCACTTTCATGGTGACGTCAGCTAAGATGCCACAGTGGTTTGTCCGTGCCTATAAATAGAACAGTACCCTGTACTGTTCTATTAGCTCTTCACCATCTTCTTCCTGCACGAACAAATCACAGTGAGCTCAGGCTAAGGGGGAGTTTGTTGCATACTTGCAATTGTAATTGAATCTTGTAATAAATTCAAGCATTCGGTTCAATGTTAAACTTGTATGTTAAAAGCAATTCTCTCGTTTGATTGTGAAAAGTTTGCTTCCATTATAATTCCGCAGCACTACTCATTCATTGTTCATTTTAATTCAAACGTAAAACACAATCAAAGCCAAACTCAGATCCTAACAATTGGTATCAGAGCTTGGACAGTCAAATTTGATTTAACAATCATTTTGACATAAATAGTTCAGCTCATAATCGTTGATATCGATAGTTTGTTCGTTTTGTTGAAAAACAGAGCAAGGTTTAATCACCATCAAAGTTGATTAATCAGTGCCTGTAAAACAACCAGGATGACATCACAATCACAAGATGATAAGAATAACATTGGCTCTCTTTTCAGACCACCCATGCATAAATGTAATGAATACAACATCTGGGAGAGAAGGATGGGTCACATCCTTGCTCAACAGAACACTGGATGTTGGAGGTCTGTTGCTTTTTGGTCCCCATGTCCCTATGGTGCCATGTGCTGAGGATGCAAAGAAGTTCGTACCTAAACCAACTGAAAATTATACTGAAACTGATTTCCAAAAGTTCGAACTCGATGCCAAAGCATTTAGCATCATAGCATCTGCATTACCCAATGAGATCTATGCTGGACTGTTACATTGTAACAGTGCCAAAGAGCTATGTGATGCATTGAAGGAACACTTTGGGGGAACGGAAGAAGTTATTGAAAACAATAGGGAAATTCTGAATCAGCAGTATGAAACATTTTGTCACATCAAGAGTGAATCACTGACTCAGCAGTTTGAGCGATTCAGTTGTCTCATTAGAGAACTAAGGCTTGTTAAAGTTACATTTCCAAATTAAACTCAAAATAGCAGGTTCCTTAGATCACTACCAGAAAAATGGGATACCATTGCATTTGTTACTAGAAACTCTGCTGAGTTCAAAGATTTGACCCTGACCCAACTTCATGGTAGACTCCTGACCTATGAAAGGGAGTTAAACCAGAAAAAGAAGTTGCAAGAGTCTGGCAAAGTTGCTGATGATTATTCATTTGGCAGCACAACTCTTTTTGGTTAGGAAGAATCTGGTAGCAGCAGTAAGGATCAGGGTTATGATCACTTTATTGATATAACTGCTGGTGGAAATTTCAACAACCCTGATTCTCACTCTGCAAATTATGCTTTTACTGCAAATTGTGAAAACCAGATGTCAGATAACTTGTGTTTTGAACTCAATGATTTGCAACACTTTGATCCCACTGACTTAGAAGAGATGGGCATTTTGCATCAATTGGCTTTGCTTAGTGTAAGAACAAGAAAATTCTACAAAAGAACAGGGAGAAAATTCCCAGGGTTACATGGGAATTTAAAAGTGGGGTTGGATAAGTCAAAAATTAAGTGCTACAAGTGCAATAGGCTAGGTCATTTTGCTAGGGAATGCAGGAGTCAAACCACTGGTCCAATAATAACTCATCCTAGATCAAACCCTAGACCACAACATCAAAGCACTGTGCACTATACCCAATATACCCCTGCAGCCCATGTTAACACTGCTCACTATGCTGCAACCCCTGTGCCTGTGCATTATGTTCAAACCACTATTCCATAAATTCAGTATGTTCAAACCCCTGTCCCTCAGGCACAAGTGCAACCTGTTGCACCTCAACAAGCTGCTCCAACAGTGGTTCAACCAGATCAACAAAGCTTTTTCACCCAAGGCTTTGTTGACTGGAGCAGCGTGCCTGATGAGCTTGGTGATGAAAATTTTGCACTCAATGCTTTTAATGATCCTTCTAATGTTGAATTTTGTTTGATGGCATTAGAGTCAATACCAGAAGGGGTAGAAACTGAAGGTGAACAGCTAAGTGCTGAAACAGTGGATAAAGTGGCTGAAGCAGTGGTTACTGCAGTTGTTGGTGAACTACTGCTGGGAGAAAATTTAGAAACCCTGATTGAACCACTGATCGACCCCTGGTCCAAAGAAGACACAGAAGAAAAGGAAGAGAAGATGGCAGGTGAGGAAGAAGTTAGAGCTGATGAAGAAGGTGATCATCAATGTGATTATGCCATGATGGCTGCTGCTAAGGTATCACCTCAAGTTCTTGAAAAACTGTGTTTAGACAAATGCATTATTGCATTTGCTAACATCAAAGAGGTAAATGAAAACCTTAGGGATAAAGTCTTAACTGATGAAGTCAAATTTGAAAAGTTATTAAAAGAACTTAGAAACAAATTGGCTGAAAAAGACAAAGAAATCAGCAGTCTCAAACAAGAGCAGAGCATAACCAAGACTCAACTCCAAACTATGGTAGAAAAATATCAAGTTTGTAAAAAGGAGTTGGAGTCCACCCAGATTACTTGTGAAAGATGGGTGGAATCTTGTAAAGGTTATGAGGTTATGCTTGAGAAACAGCTTGAAAGCAATGTCAAGTTTGGAGTAGGATATAGAAAATATGGTGATCTTGTAAACACTGCTGCAAAACAAGCTGGTTCATCTGAAATTAAACCAACCAACAAGAATGGCCAAGAGGTTAAAATAACCGACAAACTTGGTAACAAAATCACTTTGGAAAGATCTGTGGGGTCCTCAACTTTTGAGGAAATTGAGAAATACCAATTTAAACCCACATGGTCTGATGAGTGTGACATTGTTAAAAATTTCAAGCCTATGGACTTTACAACCACTGATGGTGTCACAGCTCCAAAAGCATAGGTCATTCCTGTCAAAGACATCCCAACAGTGGTTCAAAACTCTGTTTCTAAGGAGTCTGAGAAAAGGAAGACAAGAGAAAAGATCAAAAACCTGTTTTGTGATTTTTGTGAAAAGAGAAACCATCTAACAAAAGACTGTTTTCATCTAAAAGCATATGATCTAAACAAAAGAAGTGTTATTGTACCTGCTGAAAGCTGCACCATCTGTGGTAAATCAAACCACAAAACTCAAGCATGTGTGTATCTAAAAAACTTTGATGTAAAAAAAGAATGAGTACACTGCTAAAACATCCTTGAGTCCATCAACATCATCTGTCAAATTCACCAAAAACCAACCACTGTTTGTGCTAGTCCAAACAGCTGTTACAAAAGAGCTGAATCAAACATCTGTCCAAAGAGATGTTCAAGTGACTGATGCACCCCCTGCCAATCAATACAGAAGGGGCAAGGGACAATCATCTTACCAAAGGATTCCACACGTTTATGAGACCTACAAAAGGCCCTCTAAGCCAAGAGTGAACAAGCATCCTTTTGGATATCAGCAGGTGATTGGTCAAAACCCACAACAGTGGTTAGAGAGAAACAATCCTAAAACTGTCCAAACCCCTGACCTAACCACTGCCCATGCATCTGAACTCATCCCAGACACTGTTGAGACCCCATCCAAAGCCTTATTGGCTTTGGAGACCCTAATGAACTAATCCTTTTACTTCATGTGCAGGGAGCTTCTGCATGCTTAGATAGCCTTTGGTATGTAGATAGTGGAGGCTCCAGGCACATGACAGGATGTAAAGCCCTACTCAAAGATTTCAAAATCCATGGAGAGGGTGATATATCCTTTGGGAATAATAGTAAAGGGAAAGTTCTGGGGTCTGGTACAGTACAATCTGGTAATGTAAAATTTGAAAATGTCAATCTGATAGACAATCTAAAATTCAACCTCTTGAGTGTCTCACAAATGAATGATAAGGGGTATGGATCATTCTTCACAAAGGAGTGTTGTAGGATTGTTGGACCAGAAATGGTTGAAAAGATTGAAGCAATAATAAAAACTGGAAAAACCAAACTTGTTGCTCAAAGAAGTGGCAAGGTTTATGTGGTGGATATGTCAAAAGAGAGCCCCAGAACTGATGCATGTTTGTTCTCTACTGCATCAAACAAAGAGACAGAACCATGGCACAGAAGATTGGGGCACACAAATCTCAAGACAATCACTGCCATTTCAAAACAGGGGTTAGTAAGAGGTTTACCTCAAAAACTGTTCACCTGTCCTGAGCATTGTGTTTCCTGCCTAAAAGGAAAACAACATAAAAGCTCCTACAAATCCATTGATGAGTCCAAAACAACTAAATGTTTGCAAATGCTTCATATGGATTTGTTTGGCCCAGTTAAAGTCATGATTCTTAAGAAAAAGAGGTATTGTCTGGTTATTGTTGATGACTTTTCTAGGTTTACATGGACATACTTTTTACACTTAAAAGATGAGACTGCAGGCATTCTGCAAGACTTTGTGAAACAGGTTGAAAAGCAGTTTGACCTTCCAGTAAAAATCTTCAGAAGTGACAATGGCACAGAGTTCAGGAACAAGGAGTTGGATGATTTCTGTGTGTCAAAAGGAATTGTGAGGCAATACAGCATTCCAAGAACACCAGAACAAAATGGGGTTGTTGAAAGAAAGAACATAACTTTGATTGAGGCTGCCAGAACCATGCTTGCTGATTCAGGTTTGCCATTAACTTTTTGGGCAGAGGCAGTAAACACTGCTTGCTATGTCCAAAACAGAGTTTTAATCAACCCCAGGCATCAAAAGACTGCCCATGAACTACTGTATAAAATAAAGCCATTAATTTCATATTTCAAGGTTTTTGGCTGTCCATGCTTCATTTTAAACTTAAAAGATTCTATCTCAAAGTTTGCCGCCAAAATTGATTGTGGTTACCATCTGGGATACTCAACCACTGCTAAGGCCTACAAAGTGTTTAACACAAGGACCAAAACAGTGGAAGATACTTTAAATGTAAAGTTCAATGAACTTTCATCAATGAAAATCCCAGCAAATCCTGCTGAATTGTTTGATCTTGATAAATTCACTTTTGAAAATATTGCTGTCAAGACTAACAGTGCAGTTCCATCAGAGGATTCATCTCCAGACTATGGGTATGAAATCATCATTCCTCAACAAAAGTCTGTCAAAATGGGAAGAGCAGCAAATGTTCAAAACAGCTGTCAAAGCTCAACCACTGCTACCTCAACAGTTGTTGACCAAAGTAGCCCCTTAAACCCTGCTTCCACATCATCAAACACTGTTGATAAAAGTCCTTAAACAGTGGATCAAAGTCAGCATGTGTCCACACCTTTACCCCCTATTCCGCCACCTTTTGAAGCCACTGCTGAATCATCAAAGTCACCAGCAGTGGTTAGCTCAGATGATTCACATCTGCAGCCCTCCCCACTCAATACCATTGTTCCATACCAAGGAGATCTTATCTTCTTGAAATCTCATCCACCAGATCAAATCATTGGCAACATCAATGAAGGGGTTCTCACAAGAAGTCAATCCCAAAACATTTGTCTTTTTGCTGGTTTTCTATCTCTCGATCAGCCAGTCAAGTACCAAGAGGCACTGAAAGACAACAGCTGGGTAGAAGCCATGCAAGAGGAGCTCCAACAGTTTAGAAGACAACAAGTTTGGGAGCTTGTTCCATTGCCAGAGGGTGTAAGTCCTATTGGCACAAAATGGGTCTTCAAAAATAAAACTGATGAAATGGGTATTGTTGTCAAGAATAAAGCCAGGCTTGTGGTTCAAGGTTTCAGACAAGAAGAGGGCATTGACTATGATGAAACATTTTCCCCTGTAGCAAGACTTGAAGCTATCAGATTATTTCTGGCCTTTGCTGTCAACCACAACATCAAGGTGTACCAAATGGATATCAAATGTGCATTCCTCTATGGTAAGATTCAAGAGGAGGTTTATGTTTATCAACCTCCAGGATTTGAGGATCCATTTAATCTAGATCATGTCTACAAGCTGAATAAAGCTTTGTATGGCCTGAAACAAGCACCAAGGGCCTGGTATGAAACTCTTTCCACCTTTCTAATTTCCATTAGTTTCACAAGAGGTAGGATAGACAAAACATTGTTTCTAAAATGGAGAGGAAAGAATTTGATGATTGTCCAGATTTATGTGGACGACATCATCTTTGGAAGCACATGTAATAAAATGTGTGAAGAGTTTAGGCAACTCATGACAGCTGAGTTTGAAATGAGTGCAATGGGTGAACTCCAGTGCTTTCTTGGTCTCCAAGTAAGGCAGCCGCAAATTGGCACTTTTATCCATCAAGGAAAATATGCCAAAGAACTTTTAAAGAAATTTGAGATGGATGATTGCAAGCCATGTAGTACACCTATTGCAACCAATAAAGTAGTCATGTCTGATGAAAAGGATGATTTGGTTGATCAAACTTTGTATAGAAGCATGATTGGGTCTTTACTGTACCTAACTGCATCCAGGCCAGACATCATGTTTGCAACATGTGTTTGTGCAAGATCCCAATCAGCCCCTAGAAAGTCAAACCTTATTGCTGTAAAAAGGATATTCAGATACCTAAAAGGTGCTCCCACACTTGGTATCTGGTATCCAGCTGATGGTAAAATTGAGCTTTCAGGTTTCTCAGATAGTGACTTTGCTGGATTTGACAAGACAAGGAAGTCCACTTCAGGAGAGTGCCAATTCCTAGGCAATTGCTTAGTGTCTTGGCAAAGCAAAAAGCAAGCAGCTGTTTCCATATCCACTGCTGAGGCAGAATACATAGCTGCTGCAAGCTGTACAGCCCAACTGCTCTGGCTTCAAAATCAGTTGCTGGATTTTGGTATCACTGCCTTAGAGAGACCACTCATGTTAGACAGCCAGGCAGCAGAAAATATCATCAAAAATCCAGTTTCCCATTCAACCACCAAGCACATTGACATCAGACATCACTTTGTGAGGGATTGCTATGAAAAAGGTTTGATTTCTCTGCATCATGTTCCAACTAAGGATCAGCTGGCAGATGTGCTAACCAAAGCATTAGACACATCCACCTTTGAAAGCTTGATCTCTAGGATTGGCATGCTAAACATGTAGTAACAGGCAACATCCTATTTTTCTATGAATAAAAGCATTAAAATGTTTTCAGAAAAACAAAAATCCATCCTTAAAAATAGCTAAAAATGAATTTTTCATTAAATCCTTAAAAGTCTGCCATACCCACTGCTTTGTTCAAAAGTCTGCTCTACTAAACAATCTGTCCACTGCTGAAAGTCAACCCCTGCTCTTTCATTTCTTTGATAAGCACTGTTGTTCAAAATCAGTGTTTTATCCACTGATATGCTATCCACTGATAGTAAAAATCACCAACTGCTCTCATTATTACAAGTTATAACCACTGATCTTGTTCCATCAGTGGTCTTCATAAAAAGAGTTGTCCCTTTCTTCATCAAGGGTTGGCACGTGGACAGTACATTGTGGTCAGATCTTTTGTAACCGCTGCCACGTCAGCATTCACTTTTCCTCTATAAAACCCCCATTCAAAACCCCAAACAGGGTTTTACTGTCGAATTGAATTCTTAAAAATTCCTTTCTCAAAACAGTTCTCGTCTCATTTCCTCAAATTTCTTCACATCCTTCTTCGATCGTCTTCTCCAAAATGACAAAATCGAAGTCATCCGCATCACCCACTTCAAAATCCTCTCATAAAAAGGCCGCTACAAAGGCTACACCCATCGAAATCCCATACAAATCACCACACAATTATCTGGGTCTTTTGACAAAACCAGGCACCACCGATGCTTTCGACTCCATCATTGATATCATGTCTGCATCAAAGTACAATACTTTGTTAACAGCAGATGCTCCAATTTACTTGGACACCCAAAGAGAGTTTTGGAAGAATATTACCCTTGACAAACAAGGCGAGAATGTCATAGCCATTAACTCTTCTCTTATGGGTAAACCTATCAACATCACACCACAATCCATCTCGGAAGTCTTTGAACTCAATGATCAGCAACGTAAAACTTCTTTTCCCAAAAATGAGTTAAAAACTGATTTCCTTAAAAGGGGGTATGCAGAACAAATTAAAAAGGATACCTTACAAAAAGGTAATTTTCCACCTGCAACAAGATTTTTGTTCCATACCCTGCTTATGTGTGTTTCAAAGAAAACCACTTCTTTTAATGAGATACCATTAAAGATTCAAAACTTGGGATATGCTATTCTTCAAGATGAAAATTTTAATTACTCCCATGAAATCTTTAATGATTTGGTTAAAAATGTTGATAAAAAGCCATTCTTACTTTTTCCAAGATTTCTAAGTTACTATTTTGAAAAGAAATTTAGTAAGGATGATGCTTCTGCAATAAAACATGGTGTATCTTTTCAAATAAACAACTTAACTGCTGAAACTTTTACAAGAATGTCAACACCTTGCAAAACACAAGCAGAGGTGCCTGAGCAGACTTTAGCAGCTACCACTGATCCTCAGGTATCTGCTGCTGAGCCCACTGCTCAAGGTGATCAAAGTAGCAAAACAACTGCTTTGAAACCCACACCTGAAATTACCAAAAAATCAAAGAAAAGGAAAATTCAAACCCCCCCCCCCCCAAACCTATAAAAAAAGGCAACTCTGGAGGATGAGATACCAGAGCAACTTCCAGTGACAGCACAAAAGTCACAAGAAACCACTGCTGCTACTTCTTCACAGCAGTTGGTACAAATATCTCAACCCATGGCTGAAACTCCTCTTGTTTCTTCTCAAAAAGAACAGGTTGTATAAATAGGGACACCACAATATGATGCTCTGGAATCACTTGTTTCCATCATCCACAACCCAATTCCCGGGGCCAATTCTCTTTCTACAGCCAACCTCACATCCACAATTCCCCCACCAACTAAATTACTGTTGGATGCTATAGATCTGAACGAGGCACAGACCAGTCCTTCTCAATCACCCATCAATGAGAACATACTTCAACAAATGACTGGATCTGATGTATCAATCATAGCTAACCCACCAACAAGACCTGAGGAGGTTACACCCCTTGAGTTACAAGTAACTCTTGGTGGTAATCCAAGTGAAGCCACCACTACAATTGCTGAACCCACTAGTTTGCATTTGGACAGTTGTTACATCAATAAGACTTCCTTGGAGGCAATTCCTTCAATAGCACCTCTGATAACCACTAGTGATTTTGTTTTGACCACTGGTACCATCAAAAGGTTATCAAGTGTTGAGGGAAGAAGTCCCCAGTACCGAGAAAAAAGGGGCATCAGTGGATGACTATTGGAATACATTCCCTAAGTCAACCACTGAGCAAACCACTGTTAGTGGGAAATCAGATGATCCCATTAAGTTGGGTGATGGTTTAAAGTACCAAGAATTGACGGATAGAATTGACAAACTTGATACCTCTGTTGCAGAAATCAAAGAAATGCTGCAATAGTTGTTGAAAGTTCAACAGGTGCAACCCACTGCTGCTCCAGCTCAAGCATCTGCTCCAACACAAGCACCTGCTGCAAATGAGTTATGGAATTTATTTCAACCCCTGCTCCAACAACAACAACAAATGGCTGATCAGCAACATGCAATACATGTACAAGAGCTGAGACACATAATGGAGTCCAGGTTTAGAAACACCCAAGCAGACATCAAGGCTATAAAGGCCCATCTCTTGAACACCACTGGCACTGCTCCTCCCACAGTTCTCTTCATTGATCAATTACCCCCAGATAATGCCAAAAAGGGGGAGAAATTCAAAGAGTGGAAGAAGAAGAATGGAATAGATGATGGTCTGTATATTGAACCAGAAAAAGATGCAATGACTAAAAAGATTCCCTTGCCAGATGGTAGAAAAAAGATTGATGTTACCACTAATGCACTTGCTGAAGCAAAATCAAGTGTAAAAAGGGACAGAGAGGCAAAGGACATGTCCAGGTGGAATAAGGAGAAAAAAAGCTTATATGGAGCTGAATGCGCAGGGTTGTTCTGAGCCAAAGGATGTTCAAAATCCTGAGCCAAAAAGAAATCCCACTCGAAAAGTGAGGGAACCCAAATCCATACCATCTAGACTCACAAAGCATACTCCCAAACCACCGTCCAAAAGCCCCCAACATCAATCTTCCACCCAAACAGTTGTTGTAAGTTATGATGTATCAACAACTGCTAGCCAAACATCTGCCATCTCTTCAACACACACCACTGCCCTACCACCACCACCACCACCAAAAATCACTTCACCACCAAAAATAACCTCACCACCATCACCTCCTGCCAAAAAGCAGAAGACATCAGATGTTACAACATCTGTTGTAATGGCAACAGTGGTTGAAACACCAGTTGTTTCAACAACTGTTAGTCAGCCACTTTTACCACTCAAATCACCACCACTGATCCACCCAAAACATCATCAGCCTCTCCTACAATAAAAAGGAGAAGGATTTTCATACCTGATGATGATTCTCCATCACCTCCACCAACATCTTCACAATCTCTTGCACTTATTCCAAACCATGTTCCTCTCTCATCAGCTCAAGTACAACAACCAATCCCTATCATCACTCCTGCAGGTTTCCAATATCCTCTTGAACTCATTGCAGTCAGAGAAGAGATCAAATCTTTTTACTATGAGGATGATCCTGCTAAAAGGAAGTTGCCATCAGTTGAAGGATATCCTAGGCCTAACAATATTGAAGAGTATTTGAAAATTAAGGCTCAACAGGCAGAGGATATTTCCAAAAGAAGCTCTCAAGGGAAAACTGATAAAGAAATTCAAAGGCACTATCAATTTTTATTCACTCAAGTCAGATCCTTAGAGCAGTTTGCAAAAAATGTTTATCAGTAAATCTCAGAAAGAGCAGATGAAACTTTGAGAAAAGACTACATTGAAAGCATCATGGCTACCAAGAAGTATAAGGGGGAAAAATATATGCACAAAGAGTGGACCATTCCTGAGCTTGAAAACGAAGCAGCCAGGATTCAAGAAATGATCAAGAATAAGGTCAAACACACTCCTCCTGATTGGTCAAAGTACAAAAAGAATGAGCCTGAAAAGACATTAGAGCTGAAGAGAATGAAAGAGGAATTAGTTGCTGCTGACTATGGGTCTAAAAATCAAGTGTCAAGATGGAAAGAAGATAAAGTCAGGACCACCTACAAAAGGTTGGAGGAATTAAGGAAGAAAGATCCTACAGTTCCACAAAAACCTGACTACCCTGAAGCTGAGGTTTCAACAAGACCACCAAAGCTGCAAATCAGGAGAGCCACTGCTCCAGCTGGTGCTGCCATCTACAAAAGAAGACAACAACAGTTGGATACTGAAACAGTGACAAAATTAATGGCAGGAGATGAGCTAGTAAAAGAAGGCATTAAGGTAATGATAGCTGAAACTCTTGGCCTAAATTAACCTGCAAGCACTGCTCAAATAGTCATCACAAGGCCTGCATCACCAAACTCCTCATCTAGTAAAAATCTCCCAAGAAACCCACGAGACTCAAAAGTACTAAAATGGAATACTGATAAACAGACTCATGTACTGACAGTGTTCAAGTCTTGTGGAGAAGTGAAGAAAATAACAAGGGAACAAGCACTTGGCCTAAGTTTTGAAGATTTGCAGGATCTCCTTGATCTTCCACTGTGCAGGGATGATGATGACACATATGCCTTAGCCTTTGAGTTACAACTCAAAGGGCAAATAAGGGAACTGCTGATGAGGCAATAAAGATCTACCAATAATGAAGGGTTTTGGCATTATCTGTTCCAGGGGGAGATTGTTGGGATTGAACCCTATCAGAGGAACATATAATTAAAGCCAAAACTGGATCAGAGCAGTGGATCCAGAATAAGCAGATGTTATGTTAACAAGTCTCTCCCCTTGAAAGTTGTTTCAACATCTACTGACCTCCTATCTACTGATCTGCACAATTGCTGACCTACAACTGCTGATCAAGCCAAAGGCTGATGAAGACTAAAGCCCTGCTGATCAATCTACTGCCTTGAGTCAAACACTACTGAGTTATATCAAGTGCTGCTGGGTTCACATCAGTGGAAGGATTCAGCAGTAGTTTAGTTTGTCTTTATGTAATGTATTGTAATAACAGTTGTTAGCATAGCAGTACTTGTATAGATCAGAGGTTAGAGTTTGTTGGGAGGTTAAATGTCATTTTCATGGTGACGTCAGCTAAGATGCCACAGTGGTTTGTCCGTGCCTATAAATAGAACAGTACCCTGTACTGTTCTATTAGCTCTTCACCATCTTCTTCCTGCACGAACAAATCACAGTGAGCTCAGGCTGAGGGGGAGTTTGTTTCATATTTGCAATTGTAATTAAATCTTGTAATAAATTCAAGCATTCGGTTCAATGTTAAACTTGTATGTTAAAAGCAATTCTCTCGTTTGATTGTGAAAAGTTTGCTTCCATTATAATTCCGTTGCACTACTCATTCATTGTTCATTTTAATTCAAACGTAAAACACAATCAAATCCAAACTCAGATCCTAACAATTAAACAAATGTAATTGCAGATGCCCTCAATACTCTAAAAGTGATAAAAATGTTTTTATTAAACTTAGATGCACTCGCCAATATTTCTTTCTGATAAAATGTTTTTAAAACGTGTTTTAGGTAACAAAATTTGAAAGGCAATAGAAGCTAGCTGGAGAGCACTGAAGGCTTGGAAAAGTGGCTATAAAAGTTACCTAAATAAAAAAGGAGTTTTTGTTTTCTATAATTTGGGTTTATTCCTACAAATGTATTATCAAATGAACTTGGGTTTTTATCCCAAAGATTTATTATTATAAAAATTGTTGGTTTACTCTGATCAAAATATTTCCTAACTACGGTCCTGATGTATTCCGCTGCCAAATTAATAAACACCGATACCACCCATCTGCCCTCGCGGTGTCCGCTCTCGGGATAGGGTTCAGGGGCTGCGACAGAGAGTGGTATCAGAGCTATAGCCACTGGTTTAAGCCAAGGAAGTGTTCTGCTGACACTTAAATTTTAAATTCTGTGTTAGGAAATAACTTATGTGATTATGTTTTTTGTGTTATTTGAATATTTGTTTGTTTACTGTGTGAGTGAGCAAGGAACTTCGGACGCTTATCGTCATTTAGATAGTTCATCGAAAAATGAGGAAACATCATTTCAACCTGATCCCTCAGGATACTTCACCGATACTGAGGAAGGAATATTTATATTTAAGGCACAGTCTGAGGAACCGTTTACTACTAAGAAAAGAGGTTGGTTTAATAGAGGAGCACATGAGAGAAGAAAGAGAATAAAGAAGTTACAACAGCAGAGGGCGATCATCAGGGCTAATAGGGAAGCAAATGCACAGATTCAGGAAACAACCAATAGGCCACTTTGGGAAGAGGAAATAGATAGACAGCTCGCCAATTTCCACATGTTAGCCACTACAGCAGTAGATGCTAACCAAATAGCTGAACTGCCACTGTTACCTTTATTCCCAGACCAACCAATGCTAGAACCCAACCAAGTGAACCAATTCCCAATACCTGCATTTGACCCCAACGAGTTACCTAGAATCCCAACTCCACAACCTTTACTTTATGATCCATGGTTTGATGACAATAGGTCATACTCTACCCTATATACCCCCAATGAACCAATGCCTTTAGAACGTGATCCGTGGCAGGATAATGATAGATCATTTTTCAAAATGAATAGCGCAGACCCTTACGAGGAACCCATACCTCCACCTGAACCATTAGACCCACCAATGAGTCGGAAATAAGTGCAGGAACGCCATCAGTATGGAGAAGATTTAGTGAATGAAGGGAATAGAATCCGATAGATAGGGGAGAAACTAGTTTGGAAATACGATGAGAGGGAAATGCAATACTGGATAAACGACACCTAGAAAATGCCTAGATATACGTGTAATTTTGTATTTGATAAAAGAATTTAAATAATATATATATATATATATATAGGGAGCCGCTAGAATGAGAACCACCACGAGTTATGAGAACCACGAGAACCGCGCCCCGCGGGTGGCCGTCGGCGACGAAATTTTTTTTACACCTAGATCCGTATATTTTAGGACCGGGTGTAAATTTTCGGTTCAAACGGCGCGCCCGAGGGGGTAGTTTTTTACGCCCAAAGTTTGGTAAAAAAAAAGAAAAATAAAAAAAATTAAAAAAACCCAAACTTTGGGCGTAAAACACTACCCCCTCGGGCGCGCCGTTTGAACCGAAAATTTACACCCGCTCCTAATATATACGGATCTAGGTGTAAAAAAAATTTCGTCGCCGACGGCCACCCGCGGGGCGCGGTTCTTGTGGTTCTCATAACTCGTGGTGGTTCTCATTCTAGCGATCCCCTATATATATATATACTAAAATAGATACGGATGCATAACTACTAGTATATTTGATTTCTAGCTGTAGTTTGTAATAGATGCATATATATGAAGAGTAAAAGTCGCAATGATCGACGTTTTTGACCAACTTGTTTGTGTGATTATGTATAAGTAATTATACTATCCTTATTCCATGATAATTAATACCTGCTAATTATTCCCAATTCAGATGTCGATTGAAGTAAATCAAGAGAACCAGAATAATGAGAATAACGGAAACCAAATAGATAACAGTGTCATCCAACACATAGTAGCACAAGGAATTATAGATGTTATGCCTTATATTATCAAGACTGTTAAAGAAGCAGAAAATAATAAATCTACAAATGGAAGTAAAAGTCAACACACTGACCCAAGTCATAGTGTGAATGATAACGGACCCATCATCTAAGCTCCAATTCCTAAAAGAAGAAGAACCGCTTCTTACGGTTGTTCTTATAAAGAATTCTTGGCTTGCAAACCAATAGAAATTCTCAGGCAATGAAGGAGCCATTGCAGCCTTACTTTGGATAGAAAAGACAGAAGAAGTCATAAAAATAAGTAAATGTGCAGATGAAGATAAGATTATGTTTGCTTCTAATCTTTTCAAAAATGCAGCCTTAGAATGGTGGAATACTATTCTCCAGTCTAGGGGGAAGTGACATAGTTTAAAAAATGGAATGGATCAACTTTAAGGAAATGGTTGAAAGAAAATTCTGCCCCCCTAATGAGAAGGAACAAATCGCCAATAAGTTCATAAATCTTAGAATGACAGTAATAGACTGTAAAGGTTACACTACCATATTATTCGAATATGCTAGGATAGTGCCAACCTTAGCCTCACCCGAACTAGTGTTAATCTCCCGTTATATTTGGGGATTAGTTAGTGAGATTAGACACGTAGTCAAGGAAGCTAGACCGCAAACCATAGAAGAAGCAGTAGAACTAGCCAATATCCTGACTGATGAATTGGTATGTACTCAAGAGGAAAACCAAAGAAAGAACCTAGCTCAAAAGCTTACACAGGAATTTCGTTCCAGTAATTCCAACCGAGGAAAAGGAACAGGTTCTCCCTCTGCACCTTACTGCAAGACCTTAAAAAGAAGCATTATAGGAAATGTGCAAGGTTCTGCAATTTTTGCAAGAAGCCAGGATATAAGGAAGAAGAATGTCAATCGAAACCTAACAATAGGATATGTTTCAATTCTGGAGAAACAGGGCACATCAAAACGAACTGTCCGAAACTAGCTCTAGCCACAACCAGCAAGACTAAGACAACTGAAGCGCCTAAGAAAAATGCAAGAGCCTTTGTTCTGACCGCTGACGAAGCCAAGATGATTCCGGATGTGATTGCTGGTACGTACTTAGTTAATAACATATTTGCCAAAGTATTGTTTGACTCTGGTGCAAACCAAAGTTTTATCAATACTTCTTTCTACAAACTTCTTGACCAACCCTTAGCCAAACTCCAACAAGATTGTCTGGTAGAGACGGAAAATGGAGAATTCGTTAAGATAAGTGAAATCTTGCAGGGAGCAAGAATAGAAATCCTGAACCATTATTTCTTTGCTAAACTTTACCCAATGAATCTGGCTGGATTCGATATTGTATTAGGAATGGATTGGTTGGTAGCCAATCATGCTAGTATTCTATGTGATCAAAAGATAGTGCAAGTACACCAAGTGGTGAAAAGATCACAATTAAAGGATATAAGCCAACCAAATCGACAAAGTTCATCTCTGTGATGAAAGCTGCAAGTTATGAAAGGAAAGGAGGAATAGTATATATGATTTCTATAATCATTAATACTAAAGGAAAAGAATTAATAGATATACCTGTAATATCTAAATTCTCAGACGTTTTTCCAGAAGAATTGCCTGGATTACCGCCTGATAGAGAGGTTGAATTTAGGATTCACCTAATACCAGGAACGGCACCGATTGCCAAAGCACCCTATCGATTAGCACCAACGGAGATGCAGGAACTAAAGAAACAATTGAACGAACTTCTTGACAAAGGTTTTATACAACCAAGTTCATCACCGTGGGGAGCACCGGTGTTGTTTGTTAAGAAGAAAGACGGATCGATGCGTATGTGCATTGATTATCGAGACTCGAACAAAGTCACGATTAAGAATCGGTACCCACTACCGAGAATCGATGATCTGTTCGATCAACTTCAAGGAGTTCGATTCTTTTCTAAGATCGATTTACGCTTAGGATATCATCAACTGAAAGTAAAGGAAGAGGACATTCCTAAAACTGCTTTCAGAACAAGATATGGTAATTATGAATTTACCGTCATGCCATATGGTTTAACCAATGCCCCAGCCGCATTTATGGACATGATGAACAAGATATGTAAACCATACCTGGATAAATTCATAATTGTCTTTATAGATGATATTCTAATTTACTCTAAGAGTAAAGAGGAACATGCAGCGCATCTGCATACACTTCTTACATTATTGAGAAAAGAGAAGCTTTATGCTAAATTCTCAAAATGTGAATTTTGGTTACAAGAAGTGCAATTCCTTGGACATCTGGTTAATCATGAAGGAATTCATATGGATCCCACAAAGATCAAGGCGATTACTAAGTGGAAAGTCCATGAATCACCAACGGAAGTAAGAAGTTTTCTTGGACTGGCAGGATATTATAGACGGTTTATCCGAGATTTCTCTAGAATAGCCATTCCATTAACTAAAATGACCTGTAAAGCAGTTAAGTTTGAATGGGGACCAAAACATGAAGTAGCTTTTAGGATTCTTAAGCAAAGGTTAACCAACGCACCCATACTCGCATTACCAGAAGGAACTGAAGACTTTATAGTCTATTGTGATGCGTCTAAGTTAGGATATGGATGTGTGTTGATGCAACATCAAAAGGTTATAGCTTATGCCTCTAGACAACTTAAGAAACATGAAGAGAATTACACAACCCATGATCTAGAATTAGGAGCCAAAGTTTTTGCCCTTAAGATTTGGAGACACTATTTATATGGAAATACATTTGTTGTCTTCACCGATCATAAAAGTTTAAGGTATATTTTTGGGCAAAAATAATTAAATATGAGACAGAGACGCTGGATGGAAGTTCTTAGTGATTATGATTGTGATATCCAGTATCATGCTGGAAAAGCTAATGTAATAGCTGATGCTTTAAGTCGAAAGTATCATCAAAAGCCGAAATGGGTACGTTCTCTCAGATTAAATCTACAAGTAGATTTAAATGATCAAATTAGAGAAGTACAGAAATCAGCAATCAAGGACGATGCTGAAAAATTAAAAGGAATGATTAAGGAATTAGAACAAGGAACCGATGGAATTTGGAAGTTCCATAAGAAAAGGATGTGGATACCTAAACAAGGAAACCTACGCCACAGAATTCTAGAAGAAGCTCATAAGTCTAAGTATACGATACATCCCAGAAGTGATAAGATGTATCAAGATCTAAGAAAGAATTTCTGGTGGATAGGAATGAAAAAGGATATAGCTAACTATGTTGCTAAATGTCTAACTTGTTCACAAGTTAAAGCTGAACATCAGAAACCCTCAGGACTGTTGCAACAGTTAGAGATGCCAATATAGAAATGAGAATTGATAACAATGGACTTTGTTACCAAATTACCCAAGACAAGGAAAGGAAATGATACACTCTGGGTGATTGTAGACAGATTGACCAAATCTGCTCATTTCTTACCAATGAAGGAAACTTTCAATATGGAACAGTTGGCCAAGCTATATGTAAATGAAATAGTTTCATTACATGGAATTCCTTTATCTATCGCATCCGATAGAGATAGCCGTTTTACTTCTCATTTTTGGACAAGTTTCCAAAAAGCCATGGGAACCAGGTTAAATCTAAGCACAGCTTATCATCCACAGACGGACGGACAAAGCGAAAGGACAATTCAGATGATGGAAGATATGCTTAGAGCCTGTGTAATTGATTTCAGAGGAAATTGGGACGACCATTTACCATTAATAGAATTTTCCTACAATAACAACTATCATACTAGCATTAATGCTGCACCTTTTAAAGCACTTTATGGACGAAAGTGCAGAACTCCACTCTGTTGGGCAGAAATTGGAGAAAATCAATTATCTAGACTAGAAATAGTGCAAGAAACAACAGATAAGATAATTCAAGTCAAGGAAAGACTAAAAGCAACATGAGATAGTCAAAAGAGTTATGCAGATAACCGACGAAAACCTTTAAAATTTCAAGTAGGAGATAAGGTATTATTAAAGGTTTCTCCATGGAAAGGAGTACTCAGATTCGTTAAGAGGGGAAAGCTAAGCCCCATGTATGTTGGACCTTTTGAGATTATTAAAAGAATAGGACCTGTAGCCTATCAGCTACAACTGCAAGATGAAATAGCAGGAATACATGATGTGTTTCATGTATGTAACCTCAAAAAGTGTTTAGCAGACGAATCATTAGTGATACCTCTTAAGGACATAGAGATAAATGAGAAACTTAAGTTTATCAAGAAACCCGTTCAGATTGAAGATAGAAAGATCAAGAACCTCAAACACAAGAGACTAGTTCTGGTCAAAGTGAAATGGGATTCCAAGAGAGGACCAGAATACACTTGGGAACTCGAATCAGAAATGCAAAGGAAATACCAACACCTGTTCCAGTAGACCTCGAGGACGAGATCTAAAACAAGGTGGGGGGGGGGGGGGATATAACAACCCTCCTAGAACCCTTAACGTAACCCTAAAAGTTCCTAAATATACCTCGTATATGAGAAACGAGCCCAAAATACCTTTACACTTATGAAAATCAAGAAAAACAAAGTTCAGGTGTCACTCGCGGGTTACGACGGAGACACCCTTAGTCTGTCGCGGGGCACGACGACCCTTACTTGCTCGACACTGTATAGTGCCACGTGGCACGTGACTCACCAAGGCTAGGCTGGTGACTGGTCAAGCCTATACATGACACGTAGTCTCTCGCGGGCCGCGACGGCCGAAGGCTACTGGGTCGCGGGGCACGACTGCCTGGCTGATCAGCCTATAAAAGGAGGTCGAGAGCTCATTTGATCAACCGTTCATTTCTAAATTCTCTCTCAAACTTCTGAATAGCAATTATAATACCTGGGCATAATACCCACTATAAACGAAGCTCTGCCTCGTTGTAAGTATTATAACCCTGCTGTTACCCTACACGATCGATTTAGGGCTCCGTAATGCATGTCAGGGCTCTGCCCGACTCAGTCGTTGGAGTTCTGTCTCGTGTGTACACCCGATTGATTTAGGATTCCGTAATGCATATCGGCTCTGCCCGACTCAGTCATTGGAATTCTGTCTTGAGTTGTACAGTTAATGTGATTTGGGTTATTTTACTAACACGTGTGCATTGTTTAATTTTAACAGATAATAACCAGGAGATACAACAGAAAGCTTTAGTTTTAGCTAAGTAAACAATGTGAGTACATCTGCTTTTAACACCTTTTTTGTAAATTACTTTTATGAGTCAAAATACTTTACCAAAACCTCAAATGTTTTAAATAACACTTAACAATAATTGAGTATTTGCGATTCTACAATTACTACCGGTATGTTGGGGTTTTGTATACATTACTTGAAACTCGTTACTATTGGAATAGTAGCATGACCAACCAGTCAGGAAAGACAGTACCAGGAAAAAGATTAATTGGATAGATATAAGCAAATGTAATTGCGGATGCCCTCAATACTGTAAAAGTGATAAAAATGTTTTGATTAAACTAGGATGCACTCGCTAGTATTTCTTGCTGATAAAATATTTTTAAAACGCGTTTCATGTAACAAAATGTGAAAGCCAATAGAAGCTAGCTGGAGAACACTGAAGGCTTGAAAAAGTGAAAAGTTACCTAATAAAAAAGGATTTTTTGTTTTCAATTGATGTGTGTAAAATGCAACATATAAATTACATCAAATGAGGCATAAAACTAACCCTTTTTTAGTACTAATATTGGAAAAAGAGTGTTTTTGTCTTCCTTTTGTATTTTCAGGATTAAATGAGCTCAAAAACGCAAAAGAAGCAAAAAGACAGCTAAATCCAACATAAATACAAGAAAAGGAACATTAGTGGATTGCCCGAACCCTCAACGGCACCTTCCAAAGCAAAATAGAGAAAACAGAAGGCTGAACACGCCCCGTGCTCAGCCAGCACGGGGCCGTGCCCAAGAAGCAGCAGAAAAGACAAACCTATAGAAGCTTCTATTGCCCACCACGGGCCGTGCTCAGCGGACACGGGGGCGTGCCGAAAGTACTGCAGGCGCATTAATTGTAATTGCGAATTACAATTAATGAAGAGAGAGAGTGTCAGACGGGCACGGGGCCGTGCCCAGCGAACACGGGGCCGTGCCCAGGCTTCTGTTCAGCCTATAAATAGGAGTGCTTGGATTCATTTCATCTCATCCCTTGGCACACCACCTCTCTCACACTTCATCCACCACCCACCACCATCACAACACCATCATCCACCACCATCATCCATTGTCCATCATAGAGTGTGTGAGTCGTCTCGGGATCCAAGATTGATCGTAAGAGTTCTTGACAATCAAGGCCATGTTTGCCTAAGTCTCTTACATCACTTGGTGAAGACAAAGTGTCTAGTATAATACTTTTTATTTCTAATCTTTTGCACTTTTTATTTGGTTTTGTATTAATGACTTTAATAACTAGTTACTTATGTTGAAGGTGATCTTTCCTTATCGTTTGTCCGTGGTGTCTTGGCATTATTTTACTGTCTATATAAAATAAAGGATTTTCACCATTCATATCTCCACGGTCTATATGGAGGTATGTTGGCTACCTGGTAGGGGGTTAAGGGAACGGTTTGGTAAAGGTCTTGCCATTGTTCAGCGTTTAGAGGTCCTGCAATGGACCTGGGTCAAATTTAGTAGGACCTCCTTCAATACTTCACGGTATTGGATGGCGGGGGTCCAAACTCTTTGATCCCCTCATAAGTTAACTACTATTAATACTATAACCCGGCTATTTAGGACTGTATCCCTGCTGACTCAGACTACTTAGTCGAGGGTAACGTCACCGCCAAAAGCGGGGCCTACCACAATACTGCATTAATAACTTAATTCATTATCTTCCAATAATCCACCCCTTTAGGATTGTATCCCTGCTGACTCAAACTACTGGGGTGAGGGTAACGTCACCTTCAAAAGAGGGGCCTACTACAATAACTAAGATAATCTCTTAATTATGTGCAAAAGTGCGGAAATAATCAAAGGTTATACTAGATACGAGTCGGAACCAAGTGATTCATCTTGTCTATCTGTTTTTATTTTATTTTTATTTTCAGCATTTTAGTTAGTTTTTATTTTTATTAGTTTAAAACATTTTTCTAAACTTTTATTTTGGTTAGACGTTGAGGATAAACCGGTATTAAAAGCTCTTGTGTCCTTGGACGACCTCGGTATCTTACCAACGCTATACTACACTCAACGATGGGTGCACTTGCCCATATGTGTGTTTAGTGTTAGTGAAATATCGTGTTTTATAAATTTAAAACTTGGCTAAAATAAGTGTTAAAAAGGGCTTAAAATATACACCTAAAATATACGACACTTCGCACGCATCAAGTTTTTGGCGCCGCTGCCGGGGACACAAGGATTTTAAGAAAGTTAGGAATCAACGGCCTAATCATCTTTTATTTTTCTTTTTTTTTATTTTTTAGGATTTTCTTAGTTTTTCAGCTTCTGCAGAGCTCAGCACGGGCCGTGCCCGCTGAACACGCCCACGTGCTCAATCATTGGAACTGGCAATCCTGTTTTACATCAGACAGTAAGCTGAACACGGGGCCGTGCTCACTCAACACGCCCCCGTGCCCAAGTTTCAGTTACTGAAAACAGAACCGTTAGATCCCGACGGTTGGTAATTTCTGACATAAACATGAGTGATAGTAATTATTTTTACTTTCGGCACTCTTATGGTACGTGGTGTCAATTATGTGGTGGCGAACATGAAGAAGTAAAATGCTACTTCCTAAATTATAGGCCCCACTACATGGACCCGCGATCTTCTCACAACCTTAAGAGGGGCGAAAGTAAAAATAAGCACTATTTCTCCCTCGAATGCGCCCAGCCAGATATTCTAGGGGAAATGTTCCTTAGCGAATTATTTCAACTAGAAGAGCTAATTCTGAAATGGATAGAAGAGCTTAGGAAGGATTTTATTAATCCGCCCCAAGACGATACCCATGAAGGAATGTTGGAACCGCATTCCGACAACCTCGTTGCTCCCGAAAATACCTTCGTACCTAGCAAAGACTTGGATGATAGTCGTCCCTGTGTCGATTGTGCCGTGAAGGACTCTCCATCGACTTCGTTCGGTGCATACATAGACCTGAGCGATTCGGCATATACCTTCTTTAACAAGAGCCCGGAAAAGGGTTGGACTTGTCCACCTAGAATGAAAATAGGAATTACCCTCACCGACAACCTCTTGCGTTCTCGGCTTAGTCTAGGACAATTAAGGTATATTAGGCACTTTGGGGTTGTTCCAACCAGTAAGGAACCACCCGATATCGGGGAGATCCTTGAATTAGCAAAACTCCATAAAGCAGCCTCCAGACACGGGGCCGTGTCCAGGTCAACACGCCCCCGTGCTCACTAAAAAGATTCTCTGCTGATTTGGTCAGAATACGGACAAAATGTGTCAGGATTTTTTCTGAGCACGGGGCCGTGTCCAGTCAACACGGGGCCGTGCCCAGGGCGCTGTCGTTTTCTTTAAATGCAGCCTGATTCCTGCTCATTTTGACCACTTCAATTGACAGAGATCTCTGGAATTTTCACTCATACCATCCTAGGTAAGTGTCAAAAGAAGGTTCCAAGGGACCCTCTTGTCCTTTCCACTTTTATTCATTTCCTCCTCTTTCAAAATTTTTCAAAAGTTCCTCCATGGAAGCTTGGAAATCCTTTGATTCCAATCCTCTATGTGAAGTTTGTAAGATTATTTGCTAAAGATTCTGAGCTAAAGTTAGTTGAATAACTTTACTTTAAATTATCCGAGCTTAAAACCCAGATAAAAATCATAAAAATAATTTAAAACTCCAAGAGTCTTTAGCCAAAAATCCTGCAGACTAATGGACACGGGGCCGTGCCCAACAAGCACGGGGACGTGTCCAGGGGCTCTGTTTTGTAAAAATTTAGTTTTCTTCGGTTTTCTTCACAGAAAATGGCAAGCAGAACAAGCGGATCATCTTCGAGGAATAACCGACAAGGGAGGAGATCTTCAACAGCAGAAGACTCTCTTGTAAACTATGTTTACGCTCTAAGGGAGGCTATTGATGAAATGACGGGAGTGGAAGAAGCATTGGTCGACCGTATCAACCATCTTACTGTAGGGCTGGAGGGCTGTCTCCATGAAGTAAACCTCTTGCACCAGAGGTTGAACCTTCTCGCCTCCCCGCCTTTGGTACCCATAATAACCCAAAGGGCGTGGAACATGGTGCCCGAAGTTGTCATTCCAGCTGAATGGTACGCCATGCACCAAGAGCTTCCTCGAAGAGTGGTGCAAGGAGTCCCGGTAAATGATCCCCCTCAGCCACCAACAACAGAAGAAAACGAAGCCGCATTCTTCCTCCCTAGGGAGATCGAAGAATGGCTTTAAACAAAGTTTAGGAAGGAACTCGTTCGGCTAAAAGTCCTACTCTATCGGGAAATCATTCTCGAAATTTTCCTAAATTAGTAGAACTCCCTATGATAACCTCGTGTACTTGCTGACCTATCTAGTTAAGCTTTAATTTTAGTTTAATTTAGGATTATGTAAGTTCTCTCTATGATGAAATGAAATGATGGTTTTAATGTTTGGATGGTTTGTAATGAATAAAACACACTCATGGTGGTAAAGGATGAAAAGGGGAACGAGAAAAATGATCCCATGCACAAGAACGAGGCAACCCGACAATTTTCTCCCTTTCAGAAGGTTCAACACGGGCCGTGCCCAACCAACACGGCCCCGTGTCGAACCACCTGCAGAAAACGCCCAGTACAGGTAACTGGACACGGGCCGTGTTCACCCAACACGCCCCCGTGTCCAGACTTCTGTTTCTCTTATTTTAATTTTGTTACTGGCACTTGAACACGGGGCCGTGCCCGGATAACACGGGGCCGTGTTCAGTGCCCAGTAACACAAATTTTTGCTTTTAAACACTATTTTACACATCTAATCAACCTAAAAATTTATTTTTGGGACACATTGAGGACAATGTGTAATTTAAGTGTGGGGGGGATGCTAAAACCTTGAATTTTGCAAGTCCTAAATACAAGCCTTACACAAAACTCTATTGGAACCGCTAATCACCCCAAATTTTTTCAAAAATTTTCATTTTTTTTACTTGTCTAGGTTTAACTCGGGAAATTCAAGCTCTCAAAAAGGTTATATTTTTACAAATTTACAACCGATAGCGTAGTGATAAAAAGAACCAACATAAGAAAATTATGAAAAGGCATGACAAACTTATTTAAAATTTGATTATATATACTTGATCACATAAAAACCCATTCCCACAAAAGTGAGTTTTGAGCCTTTATTGAGCACTCAATTTCATACCATTTGACTAAATGCTCATTTTTCGTTTCTTGTGTGAATAGCCGCTTGGTTCTTACGACTCTAGAACTTGCCATGACAATACATTCCCGGTCCTTATCAACTTAAACCCGAGTAAGTACATGATGGAGGCATTAGGACTAACCCTTTTTCATTTCTACACCATTATTTTTCTTTTTTTTTACCACCTACCCAAAAATCCCCCTAGTTAGCCCCTTTGAGCCTAAACCTTTTCGTTTCATCACCCAAAACAAAAACCCTTTCACCCACCAAAACCTTTTTCATTTTTAACCCTTTATTTTAGTAACAAGTTCGGTTCTTCGATCAAAAAAAAAAAAAAAAAAAAATGAAGAAAAAAGGAAATAAACAAACAAAGTAATAAAAAATAACTTTGTTTGAATAAAAGCTTCATCAGAAATAAAAAGTTGCAAAAATACGAAAACCGACACTTGTTACGCTTTTTAGCCCTTTTTCTACTAACCACTAACCCAACCACCTACCTTTAACCCTAGCCAACCCTTAACCCACAAAGTCCTCTTGATATCTACAAAGGTATAAAAGTTAAAAAGGAGGAGGATTGATTTCTTGGCAAGCCTATGGTAGGAATAAGTTCCGTGCCGCTCTCGAGTGATTCACTAAAAATACACCTTCGGCCGAGTGTGAGTGATTTCCCCGCGAGGTATGTGAACTTGTATATAAATAGAATTTTAAAAAAATTATGTTATGCCCAAATAAGTAATTTCTTTTATGAACAGTTCTAAATAAATCATTACGAATAGGAGTGTAAATAAATACAAATAAAACCCCAAAAAGATCTTGGAAATCCCGACACTCTATGACAAGCCCAAAACCTTCTCTTCTACCTATTCCATTTGGGAGTGTAAGCCAAATATTAAAGAGTTTTGCTTGAGGACAAGCAAAAGTTCAAGTGTGGGGGTATTTGATGTGTGTAAAATGCAACATATAAATTACATCAAATGAGGCATAAAACTAACCCTTTTTTAGTACTAATATTGGAAAAAGAGTGTTTTTGTCTTCCTTTTGTATTTTCAGGATTAAATGAGCTCAAAAACGCAAAAGAAGCAAAAAGACAGCTAAATCCAACATAAATACAAGAAAAGGAACATTAGTGGATTGCCCGAACCCTCAACGACACCTTCCAAAGCAAAATAGAGAAAACAGAAGGCTGAACACGCCCCGTGCTCAGCCAGCACGGGGCCGTGCCCAAGAAGCAGCAGAAAAGACAAACCTATAGAAGCTTCTATTGCCCACCACGGGCCGTGCTCAGCGGACACGGGGGCGTGCCGAAAGTACTGCAGGCGCATTAATTGTAATTGCGAATTACAATTAATGAAGAGAGAGAGTGTCAGACGGGCACGGGGCCGTGCCCAGCGAACACGGGGCCGTGCCCAGGCTTCTGTTCAGCCTATAAATAGGAGTGCTTGGATTCATTTCATCTCATCCCTTGGCACACCACCTCTCTCACACTTCATCCACCACCCACCACCATCACAACACCATCATCCACCACCATCATCCATTGTCCATCATAGAGTGTGTGAGTCGTCTCGGGATCCAAGATTGATCGTAAGAGTTCTTGACAATCAAGGCCATGTTTGCCTAAGTCTCTTACATCACTTGGTGAAGACAAAGTGTCTAGTATAATACTTTTTATTTCTAATCTTTTGCACTTTTTATTTGGTTTTGTATTAATGACTTTAATAACTAGTTACTTATGTTGAAGGTGATCTTTCCTTATCGTTTGTCCGTGGTGTCTTGGCATTATTTTACTGTCTATATAAAATAAAGGATTTTCACCATTCATATCTCCACGGTCTATATGGAGGTATGTTGGCTACCTGGTAGGGGGTTAAGGGAACGGTTTGGTAAAGGTCTTGCCATTGTTCAGCGTTTAGAGGTCCTGCAATGGACCTGGGTCAAATTTAGTAGGACCTCCTTCAATACTTCACGGTATTGGATGGCGGGGGTCCAAACTCTTTGATCCCCTCATAAGTTAACTACTATTAATACTATAACCCGGCTATTTAGGACTGTATCCCTGCTGACTCAGACTACTTAGTCGAGGGTAACGTCACCGCCAAAAGCGGGGCCTACCACAATACTGCATTAATAACTTAATTCATTATCTTCCAATAATCCACCCCTTTAGGATTGTATCCCTGCTGACTCAAACTACTGGGGTGAGGGTAACGTCACCTTCAAAAGAGAGGCCTACTACAATAACTAAGATAATCTCTTAATTATGTGCAAAAGTGCGGAAATAATCAAAGGTTATACTAGATACGAGTCGGAACCAAGTGATTCATCTTGTCTATCTGTTTTTATTTTATTTTTATTTTCAGCATTTTAGTTAGTTTTTATTTTTATTAGTTTAAAACATTTTTCTAAACTTTTATTTTGGTTAGACGTTGAGGATAAACCGGTATTAAAAGCTCTTGTGTCCTTGGACGACCTCGGTATCTTACCAACGCTATACTACACTCAACGATGCGGAAGCGTGGTAAATTTTGGTGTGACTTCTTAATACCATAGCTTAATCATACCAAAGCTATATGAGTTAAAAACATGCAAGATCATCCATTAAGTTTTTGAAAACCAAATACAGTACCATTGTTTTAACCAATAACCTTAACCTTGTTCAACCGACATTACAACTTTAAACATAACATAAACATGGTTTAAGGATTGTGTCTTGTCCAGGAAAGAGACACATCCCCTAAACCCCGGATGACCTCGGAAACTAGTGCAGCGGAAAACATGCCATACCGTGCCAGATCTCGTTAATTTCCTGAAATACATGTAAGTTGAAAAATCAACAATAATGTTGAGCGAGTTCATGTGTAAGTGAGTATGTAAAACACTTGTAAGTATAAAAGTTTCCTGGTATGCAGCAGTGTAAGAGGACTTGTGATCACCAATGGTTTGCAAGGCCATTAGCATGTTGTGAAATGCAAGTAGGAAGACTCAAACCTAGCAGATTTCGCCACGGCAAAGTATGTGGACAAAGTCACCCCACGGTCCGTTTCTAGTTTGGCCGGGGGCTGGGCTCGCTACACCCAGATAGATCTACCGCTCCTGTCCCTCGGTCCTACCCTGAGGATTAATAGCCTCAAGTTTCCGCCTACCCATTCACATGATCTAAACCTCCTTACGTTAATCATACCGTGTATAAAGTACTTGTAAACAATGTAACATGTATTTCACCCCCGCGGTTAAGTAAACTGAAAACAGTTAGAGAAAAGGGGGACATGAACTCACAGTGAATGCGCGTCTCTACCAAGTGTCTCCAATACAGTAAGCTGTGCAACGACCTACAAGTGCTAATTCTATTAGACGGACGGCCGTGCCTTAGCTTTACAGTTTATGTCTTTGGGAAATAGTTAGACAACTATTTCGTGTTTATGTTCCGTATACACTTGGTAGTTATTCTTCTTCCCAAGGATGGGGGATACAATACATGTGCGTAAGTTACGTTTTATCAATCTTGTGGTAATGTAATTACCGGTGTAACTTATATGTTTGTGGAAGCGTTCGTAAAGTTTTGGAATCATTAACGCTTGTAAATATTATTTTCACTCTAAAATAATATTTATGTATTTCACAAAATAATCATAAACAGTGTTGTGACAAATATATTTATCACGTTAATCTTTGTGAAAATCCCACCTCCGAATATTTAGTAAAATATAGTGCTGGCGAAATTTATGTTTCGAAAGTATGTCCAAAGATAGTTCTAACACTTGTTGTGTAAAAAGTCTAAGTGTTAGGTTTTTAAGAAAATTTCGCCAGAGTTTCCTCTGTAACTGGAGGTGGCCACGCTTTCAAGCGTATCATTTTCTTTTAATAATCAAATCAATCAACTTCTTTATTCAATCAAACAATTTCCGACACATCAAACTAGTCAATAAATATGTAAATCGCATAATCGCATGAACTTGTAGTTTTTCCGAATCTATATTGTAAATCCCATTATATTTCGTGGATCTTTATATAAAGTAACTTTAATCTCGTAAAAACCTCGTTTTTAGAGAAATCCGTCTTTACAACTTCTAGTTATTTTTCCCAAAAATAGTTATTTTGTCGAAACATGTGTCACACAAGTGTTTACACACTTGTGCGTTCTAAATATCATTCTTAGTATTGTAAGATCCGTTTCTTAGAAAACATGGTTTCTTTTAAAGTGTGGTCCTTCAAAAGTACCACTTGCAGATACGTAGATCTGCTAGTTTTAAACACCATCGTACCGGTTAAATCACTTTTACACAAGAAAAATTCTTTTACACAAGTTCATGCTCTAAATGTGGTAGTGTTTCACCTTTAACCCTTGTATTTAGTAAAAAACAAGCTTATGTGATGATACGTGATTTTACAAAGTCGGGTTAAACGGAGATCCGAGCTACCACATCATAGATCGGGTCTCAATAATCACATATTTCAAGTCCTACGACTTTTACACAAGTTATATGCTATTATCCACCACTTTTATAGTTTTTACTAGACTTTTGATCATCATCTTTCATTTTAACGAGATTCAACCGACAATATTCCTTTTAACCACTTTAGATGAGTGTAAAAACAAGTTTTTAAGTGATATACCTCTAGCTCGGGGCTAGGGAAGAATCTTGACGAAAAACGGATGGTTAATAGCGTTGTGGTGAGGTCCTTGCGATTCCGTAGGCACCGGGTCTCCTCGTATGAGCTCTAACACTCTTGTATGTATGTGATTTAGCAAAAACCAAATTTGAAAGTGAGGGTAGGTGTGTGTGAGCTCTCGGCCGTGAGTCTCCAAAGGAGGGAGAGAAGAACAATTTTTTTTTTTGTGTGGCTTATGAAGTGAAAGTGTGATCCTAAGGTCTTACTTATAGACCTTGTTAGTGTTTTAACCATGGGATAAAGTGTCTCCAAGATATGGAGCATACAAGATTAAATTAATCAAAGGTTTAGTGGGGTGTCCCCACATGGGAAACCAACTCGTTGGGTTGAAAAGGGGATGGGGTAATTAGTTGAATTTCAACTAAAAGGTAAGTGACTAGTTATTTTAGTTAGAAATCATGGTAGGTTATTTGGTGTGTTATTTATTATAACGGGTGTTAGGGTATTCGGGGACCCTAACTGGCTCAGAAAAAGGAAAAACAATGTCATGTCAATATTTTTAGTGTCCCGGGTAAAGTCCGGTTGTTCGGTTGGATATTAATCCGTTAATGTCCTAAATAAATATTTAAAGTGTCGTTAATATTATTTTTAGTGACACAATTTATATCCGACACTTTGGAAAGTGTCTAGTAATATTTTCCCCATGTTTTGGCACTTTACTAGTCAGCTAGAAGCTGGTTTGTTTATTAAAGTGCTGTGTTTGGTACTTAAAGTACGTTTCAGGCACATCCGAATCAGTGTATCTTATTCCTAGAGACGCGGTACCACAACCCTTATATCCCTACACTCACTACCAGTGTAGCAAAAATATATGAGGCTCTTAACAGGCCTTAGAGGCAGTGTCTGCCTGATGCTGGTTATATCAGCATGTTCACTGTGTATCCGTTTAGTGCTACTGTGCTTTTTGTGCATCATGTTTGTCACTAGGGTCCAGTATGTAAATAATGTAGTGACAACAAATAAAGTATGATGCAAGTAAGTGCATGTATCAGTATGCAGGTAGCAGTTCATCAGCTAGTTCAATCAAGAACAGTAATTTAGCAGTAATTAATCATTAATTAAGTTGTACGGATACCTGGTTTAGTGCGGGTTGTCACATTCTCCCCCCGTTAAATAAATTTCGTCCCGAAATTCAAGTTCTGCTTGTAGAAGCAGGGTTCTTAGGAAATAAGTGGGGGTATTTCTCTTTCATCCGGTCCTCACGTTCCCAGGTAAATTCAGGACCATGTCTGGCATTCCAACGAACCTTGACGAGTTTGACACTGCTCCGGCGGGTCTTGTTAACTTTCCAATCCGTGACCTCAACAGGTTCTTCAACGAAGTGGAGCGTGTCGTCAATATGAATCTCGTCGATAGGAATGGCAACGTCAATCTGAGTTGGACTTTTCTTTAAATTGGATACATGAAATGTATTGTGAACACCATTCAGTTCAGCAGGTAGGTCCAACTTGTATGCTACTGTTCCAATTCTTTCCAGAATTCTGAAGGGACCAATGTAGCGCGGATTTAACTTCCCACGCTTTCCAAAGCGTGCTACCCCTTTCCAGGGTGAAACCTTTAACAACACCATTTCTCCGACTTGGAAGTCCACATGCTTCCGGTTTGGATCCGCGTAGGCCTTTTGTCTGTGGCGAGCGGCTTCGATGTGTTTAAGAATTTGCGCGATCTTGTCTGTCGTCTCTTGGACGATCTCGGGACCAGCAAGCTGCCTATCACCTGCGTCAGACCAACATAGTGGTGACCGGCACTTGCGTCCGTATAGGGCCTCAAATGGCGCGACACCAATACTGGTGTGGTAGCTGTTGTTGTATGAAAATTCAACCAAAGGTAAGTGTTTATCCCAGCTACCGCCTAAATCCATAACACATGCTCTCAGCATGTCTTCCAAAGTTTGTATCGTTCGCTCGCTCTGGCCGTCAGTTTGCGGATGGAACGCAGTGCTCAGATTCAATTGTGAGCCAAAAGATTCTTGGAAAGATTGCCATATTCTTGACACAAATCTTCCGTCTCTATCAGAGATGATCGAGAGTGGTACTCCATGACGTGCTACGATCTCTCTCAAGTAAATTTCCGCAAGTTTACTAGTACTGTCTTTCTCCTTGATTGGCAGAAAGTGTGCGGACTTTGTTAGGCGGTCAACAATCACCCAAATCATATCATGGCCTCTTGGCGTTCTTGGCAGTTTTGTAACAAAATCCATTGAGATTTGTTCCCACTTCCACTTGGGAATCTCAGGTTGTTGCAGAAGTCCCGAAGGCTTCTGGTATTCTGCCTTAACCTTAGCGCACGTTAAACATTTGCTCACGTAAATAGCAACGTCGCCTTTCATCCTAGGCCACCAATAGTAATCTTTGAGATCCTGGTACATCTTATCCGATCCAGGGTGGATAGAGTACCGTGACTTGTGCGCTTCATCGAAAATAACTTCCCTTAATCCACCAAACAGAGGAACCCAAATCCTTTTCTCAAAGCATAACGTCCCTTCCTCGTTTGGTACCAAAAGCTTCTCCATTCCACGGAGATATTCTTCCTCAAGGTTTCCCTCCTTGAGAGCTTCTTTTTGTGCAGCACGAATGCGCAAGGAGAGATCGGTTCGTATGATCATTTCCAAAGCCCTAACCCTTATGGGCTTGATTCTTTCTTTACGACTTAGGGCATCGGCGACCACATTCGCCTTCCCTGGGTGATACTTTATCTCGCAGTCGTAGTCGTTCAATAATTCAACCCATCGTCTTTGCCTCATATTTAACTCCTTCTGGTTAAATATATGCTGTAGGCTTTTGTGATCTGTGAAGATTGTGCACTTCGTACCATACAGGTAGTGTCTCCAGATCTTTAAAGCAAAAACCACTGCACCAAGCTCTAAATCGTGTGTGGTATAATTCTTTTCGTGCACTTTCAGTTGGCGTGATGCGTAAGCAATGACCTTTTGGCGTTGCATCAACACACAACCCAATCCTTGACGCGATGCGTCGCAGTATACCACAAAGTCATCAGTACCTTCTGGTAGAGCTAAGATTGGCGCGTTACAAAGCTTATCCTTCAATATCTGAAACGCTTCATCCTGTTTGATTCCCCAATCAAACGTCCTTTCCTTCTGCGTGAGGAGTGTCAATGGTTGAGCGATCTTTGAAAAATCCTCGATGAACCTCCGATAGTAGCCAGCCAAACCCAAGAATTGCCGAATCTCGGTTGGCGTTGTAGGCGTTTCCCAATTCTTGATTGCCGCGATCTTTGTGGGATCAACATGAATTCCATCCCCATTAACCACATGTCCAAGAAACTGGGCTTCGCGTAGCCAAAACTTGCACTTGGAGAATTTGGCGTACAGCTGTTCCTTCTTTAGCAGCTCCAGTATGGTTCTAAGATGTTGTTCGTGTTCAGCCTTTGTCTTTGAGTAAATCAGGATGTCGTCAATGAATACAATCACGAACTTGTCTAAGTATGGCTTGCAAACCCTATTCATTAGATCCATGAATACCGCAGGCGCGTTTGTCAAACCAAATGGCATAACGAGGAACTCGTAGTGTCCATAACGAGTTCGGAAGGCTGTTTTCGGGATACTTTCCTCCTGTATCCTTAGTTGATGGTATCCAGATCGAAGATCGATCTTTAGAGTAACAGCTTGAACCTTGAAGTTGATCGAACAGATCGTCGATTCTTGGCAGAGGATACCTGTTCTTGATCGTCAGTTTGTTCAATTCTCTGTAGTCAATACACATGCGGAAACTTCCGTCCTTCTTCTTGACAAACAAGACCGGAGCTCCCCAAGGCGAGAAGCTCGGTCGGATAAAACCCTTGTCTAACAACTCTTGAAGTTGCGTCGACAATTCCTGCATCTCAGACGGCGCAAGTCTGTAAGGTGCCTTAGCTACAGGCGCTGCGCCTGGAACTAAGTCAATGTGAAACTCCACTTGCCTCTGAGATGGCAATCCGGGTAAGTCTTCTGGGAAGACTTCTGGATACTCCCTTACGACAGGGATGTCCTCGACTGTTGGCTCAGCAGCCTTCTTGTCTACGATGTGTGCCAGAAAAGCAACACATCCTTTCTGTAAACACTTCCTTGCTTTCAAGCATCTGATAAATCTAAGCGGTGTGTCACGCTTCTCTCCGTGAACCACAATTGTCTCACCATCATCAGTTGGGATACGAACAACTTTCTCGTGACATACTATCTCAGCCTTGTTTCTGGATAACCAATCCATTCCTACCACCACGTCGAAGCTTCCCAATTGGACTGGTAGTAGATCCAGAGTAAACTCGCGTTCTCCCAATTCTATAACACAACCTCTGATTACTTCGTCGGCTCCAACTAACTTTCCATTAGCTAATTCGATCGAGTAGGGAATGTCTAACTTATTAGCAGCTAACCCAAGCATATTCTTAAATTCTAATGATACGAAGCTATAATCGGCACCAGTATCAAATAAAACGGATGCATAGCGTTGATTGATAGGGAACGTACCCGTAACAACATTTGGATCTTGGCGTGCTTCCCGTGCACCGATTTGGAACACTCTTCCCTGGGCTTGGTTCAATCCCGGGCAGTCCCTCTTGAAGTGCCCAACGTCACCGCAATGAAAACATCCTAATCTTTTTCCACTTCCCGCACCATCCCCAACTGGCGGGTTGTTTTGATTGGCAGTTCCGGCTTGATTTGCATTGTAGCCTTGATTATTCCCTTGTGGGCGATTTCCCAAACCACCACGATTATCGTTTCTATTCAGGTATCCTCCCTGGCCTCCCCGGCCCGCACTAGCCCAGCATGATTCCTTTGAGTGGCCCGGTTTTCCACAAGATTCACAAACTCTCACGTTACAATGGCCAGTATGGTGGCGTTGGCAGTTGTTGCATTTGGGCTGGGTGCCCTGGTACCCTTTTCCTTTCTTGGTACTGCCAGCTAATTTTCCTTTCTTTACTGCCATACTGATGCCTTGTTTGAAGTTTGAAAACTTCCTTTTGTTATCTCCTGAGGACTCAACGTGAGTCTCTGTCTTCTTCGCCTTGACTTCATCAAACTTGTTTAAACGAATTGCCTCCTCGGTGAGAGCCACGCTCAAATCAATGGCTTCCGTGATAGTTGCTGGTTTGGAGGAGGTTACCATGCTAATGATTTGAGGAGCTAATCCCCAAATGAAGCGCTCAATTCGCTTGTATTCTGGCGTGACCATATAAGGAACCACTTGAGAGAGGTCATGAAACCTCTGAACGTACTCTGCTACCTTCGGACCGTCCATTTTTAGGTGCCAAAATTCAGTCTCCAACCTTTGAATTTCTGCGCGGGAACAGTACTTCTTGCGCATAAGCTCTTTCAGCTCTGCCCAGGTCAGTGCGTAGGCGGCAGCTTCGCCTAGCGTCTGGACTTGTAAGTTCCACCAAGATAGGGCTCCGTCTAGAAACAGCCCTGAGATGTAAGTGACCTGTTGGTCGAGCGCACATTTGCTCATGCGGATGGTGGAATCAGTCTTCTCGGCCCAACGAGTAAAAGCGATAGCGCCTCCGGTGCCATCGAAGTTGGTGGGCTTGCAGTCTAAGAACTGCTTGTATGTGCACCCTGCACATTCATTGCAACATGTGATAGATATTAGCTTTCTTGCTAAGGAAATCCGTTTAGGTCATGGTATGTCTTAATGACTTAAATATTACCGTGTGGTGGGTTATTGTTGCCCTGGTTAATACTTCCGCTCGTTCCGGGCTGAGATGCTGCATACTGTGCTATGGCAGCGGCAATGATTTGTTGCAGTTCTGCCTCGTTAGTGGGCATGCGCGTTTCGCGTCTTGGCGGCATCTTCTAAAAGACGTTTCACATAGGTTAGTGAAGTGTACGTATGCATTCAACAATACCAACACATAACATTTCATGTTATCAACAAGTCAATCACATAACTTCTTATGTTATAGGACATAAACAATTGATTGAACATCGCATGTGATGAGAATACTGCGATTGTATTGCCACAATTCAAGACCACAATGTAAAGCTCACAATTACACTACTATATCATACTACATCAATGACTTAGTAGGGGACGACCCTAGACATGTCGTGCGATCGCTGGACATGTTCAGGAGTCTCTGGTTCGTCCATTCAAATTTCAGGACTCCACGTCAAGTTTCTGAATTTCTGTCCTAAAACAACATTTCTTCTCAATCGTTTCCTTGACCTCGTCCCAGCTCAGTGTATAAGCAGCGTCTGTGCCAAGGGTCTGAACCTGGAGGTTCCATTAAGAGAGTGTGCCATCTAGAAATATCCCTGTGATGTAGGTAACACTCTGTTGGGGCGAATAGTTACTCATTCTTAGAGTGAAGTCGGTCTTTTCGGACCAACGGACAAATGCAACGGTGCCTCTGGTTCCGAAAAGGTTCAAAGGCTTGCAGTTCGGGAACTGTTTATAGGTGCAGCCAGTTGGAGGGTTATCTCCAGAAATGTCATCGTTGTACTTAGAGTGGAGGGCTTCATGTCGTGCATTTATCTGTGAGATGCGTTCTTGCAGCTCGTCTTCTGTCCTTGGCGACGTACTGGTGCTTGTGTCACGTCTGGGTGACATTTCCTTTTTGTCGAAATAGTGTGAAGCGGGTTGGACAATATTTCAATTGTCTATGGGGTGTATATATTGCAACATATGTCATCATGTAATCACCCAATTTCACACACAAATATATACTCACTGTATGAGTGGGGAAGTAAATTTCTGAGCCTTCACATAGGCTTGTCAATTTGGCTTGTTGCTTGTAATAGAATGAACTCGAGGCTACATCGTCTTGGTCATTCGTGTTTTAGATTATTTCCTGCTGCACGGGTTATCATTAACTTGGCCCGCAGAGTCCACCAGGATTCCTGTGCACTACAAGTCGTTATTACGTGGGCCCCCGTAATAATAAATTGTCTTGCACAGTTACCCCAAATTTCCTCTCGTCCAAGCAGATGATCAATCAAGGAGCAACAGCAGGTGCATTGGCATGAACAGGGTCATGCTCCAATGCGGGGTCAGGAGCAACGCCTGGCTCAGGGGCCACGACTAGCTCTGAATCAAAATCTCCATTTCCAATTCGGTTGGATCAACAATCACAGGGGTTACAGGATCCTCCAAGGGCTGGTCTAAGTGCATGAACTCAATGTCATGGTCTGGATCAACACCAGGCGGAAAAACAGAATTGTCCTCATAATCGCGATTAAACTCAAAGCTGTGTGTGGGATCCGGTTCAGCTGATGATGCCATATCAGGGTCGGCGTCGTGTAAGTGGTGCTGCATTCCCTGTATGTGCGAAGATGCGGATGTCAGAGACTCAAATGAGTCTGGGATAGGGGAATGAGTTTCCCCCTACAGGAGCGTCCGCATGCAGTAGTCTAATACCAGCAGCAATAGGGCCTCGCCCTCAAGTGGGTCCTCCTCTTAGTAGTTCGACATCGTCTTCAGAGACAACGTCGGGGGCATATCAACAACGAGATAAGCGGCAGGGGGCAAATTCCCAACAAGGTAGCCATTAGTAGGCTCTGCTACGACTCCAGGCAGCGCACAGAGGGCTGAGAGTCGTCGTTGTCTGTGCCGGTAGTATCAGAAATGTACACCTCGTGCTTTGATGATCTATGTCGTCTGATACTATGGTCATGGGATTTGTAGTGTCCGTCTTTCTAGTACTTGATGAAAGCATGACGTTTGTAACACGAACACATATACGTATAATAATCAATCATATAGTCATATAACATGTAGTCACCACGTAAACATTCAAATTATCCTTCTAGTCCCACTAGCCAACACTTCTAGTCCCACTAGCCAACACTTCTAGTCCCACTAGTCAACACTTCTAGTCCCACTAGCCAACACTTCTAGTCCCACTAGTCAACACTTCTAGTCCCACTAGTCAACACTTCTAGTCCCACTAGCCAACACTTCTAGTCCCACTAGCCTCCTATCTCAGCCTCCCAGACTGAGCCTAAAATAACGAATAAAATGTGCTCAACATTTGTTTGTAAAAAGTTGTGGATCTGGACTTAAGTGGTATGCAGTAAAATGTTTTCGTGAGAGCCCTAGTGATCATAGTCTAGACTCGAGACAGAATCCTAGTTCGCTATGATCAGAGCTCTGATACCAAGCTGTCACACCCTGGCTTTGCGGAAGCGTGGTAAATTTTGGTGTGACTTCTTAATACCATAGCTTAATCATACCAAAGCTATATGAGTTAAAAACATGCAAGATCATCCATTAAGTTTTTGAAAACCAAATACAGTACCATTGTTTTAACCAATAACCTTAACCTTGTTCAACCGACATTACAACTTTAAACATAACATAAACATGGTTTAAGGATTGTGTCTTGTCCAGGAAAGAGACACATCCCCTAAACCCCGGATGACCTCGGAAACTAGTGCAGCGGAAAACATGCCATACCGTGCCAGATCTCGTTAATTTCCTGAAATACATGTAAGTTGAAAAATCAACAATAATGTTGAGCGAGTTCATGTGTAAGTGAGTATGTAAAACACTTGTAAGTATAAAAGTTTCCTGGTATGCAGCAGTGTAAGAGGACTTGTGATCACCAATGGTTTGCAAGGCCATTAGCATGTTGTGAAATGCAAGTAGGAAGACTCAAACCTAGCAGATTTCGCCACGGCAAAGTATGTGGACAAAGTCACCCCACGGTCCGTTTCTAGTTTGGCCGGGGGCTGGGCTCGCTACACCCAGATAGATCTACCGCTCCTGTCCCTCGGTCCTACCCTGAGGATTAATAGCCTCAAGTTTCCGCCTACCCATTCACATGATCTAAACCTCCTTACGTTAATCATACCGTGTATAAAGTACTTGTAAACAATGTAACATGTATTTCACCCCCGCGGTTAAGTAAACTGAAAACAGTTAGAGAAAAGGGGGACATGAACTCACAGTGAATGCGCGTCTCTACCAAGTGTCTCCAATACAGTAAGCTGTGCAACGACCTACAAGTGCTAATTCTATTAGACGGACGGCCGTGCCTTAGCTTTACAGTTTATGTCTTTGGGAAATAGTTAGACAACTATTTCGTGTTTATGTTCCGTATACACTTGGTAGTTATTCTTTTTCCCAAGGATGGGGGATACAATACATGTGCGTAAGTTACGTTTTATCAATCTTGTGGTAATGTAATTACCGGTGTAACTTATATGTTTGTGGAAGCGTTCGTAAAGTTTTGGAATCATTAACGCTTGTAAATATTATTTTCACTCTAAAATAATATTTATGTATTTCACAAAATAATCATAAACAGTGTTGTGACAAATATCTTTATCACGTTAATCTTTGTGAAAATCCCACCTCCGAATATTTAGTAAAATATAGTGCTGGCGAAATTTATGTTTCGAAAGTATGTCCAAAGATAGTTCTAACACTTGTTGTGTAAAAAGTCTAAGTGTTAGGTTTTTAAGAAAATTTCGCCAGAGTTTCCTCTGTAACTGGAGGTGGCCACGCTTTCAAGCGTATCATTTTCTTTTAATAATCAAATCAATCAACTTCTTTATTCAATCAAACAATTTCCGACACATCAAACTAGTCAATAAATATGTAAATCGCATAATCGCATGAACTTGTAGTTTTTCCGAATCTATATTGTAAATCCCATTATATTTCGTGGATCTTTATATAAAGTAACTTTAATCTCGTAAAAACCTCGTTTTTAGAGAAATCCGTCTTTACAACTTCTAGTTATTTTTCCCAAAAATAGTTATTTTGTCGAAACATGTGTCACACAAGTGTTTACACACTTGTGCGTTCTAAATATCATTCTTAGTATTGTAAGATCCGTTTCTTAGAAAACATGGTTTCTTTTAAAGTGTGGTCCTTCAAAAGTACCACTTGCAGATACGTAGATCTGCTAGTTTTAAACACCATCGTACCGGTTAAATCACTTTTACACAAGAAAAATTCTTTTACACAAGTTCATGCTCTAAATGTGGTAGTGTTTCACCTTTAACCCTTGTATTTAGTAAAAAACAAGCTTATGTGATGATACGTGATTTTACAAAGTCGGGTTAAACGGAGATCCGAGCTACCACATCATAGATCGGGTCTCAATAATCACATATTTCAAGTCCTACGACTTTTACACAAGTTATATGCTATTATCCACCACTTTTATAGTTTTTACTAGACTTTTGATCATCATCTTTCATTTTAACGAGATTCAACCGACAATATTCCTTTTAACCACTTTAGATGAGTGTAAAAACAAGTTTTTAAGTGATATACCTCTAGCTCGGGGCTAGGGAAGAATCTTGACGAAAAACGGATGGTTAATAGCGTTGTGGTGAGGTCCTTGCGATTCCGTAGGCACCGGGTCTCCTCGTATGAGCTCTAACACTCTTGTATGTATGTGATTTAGCAAAAACCAAATTTGAAAGTGAGGGTAGGTGTGTGTGAGCTCTCGGCCGTGAGTCTCCAAAGGAGGGAGAGAAGAACAATTTTTTTTTTTTGTGTGGCTTATGAAGTGAAAGTGTGATCCTAAGGTCTTACTTATAGACCTTGTTAGTGTTTTAACCATGGGATAAAGTGTCTCCAAGATATGGAGCATACAAGATTAAATTAATCAAAGGTTTAGTGGGGTGTCCCCACATGGGAAACCAACTCGTTGGGTTGAAAAGGGGATGGGGTAATTAGTTGAATTTCAACTAAAAGGTAAGTGACTAGTTATTTTAGTTAGAAATCATGGTAGGTTATTTGGTGTGTTATTTATTATAACGGGTGTTAGGGTATTCGGGGACCCTAACTGGCTCAGAAAAAGGAAAAACAATGTCATGTCAATACTTTTAGGGTCCCGGGTAAAGTCCGGTTGTTCGGTTGGATATTAATCCGTTAATGTCCTAAATAAATATTTAAAGTGTCGTTAATATTATTTTTAGTGACACAATTTATATCCGACACTTTGGAAAGTGTCTAGTAATATTTTCCCCATGTTTTGGCACTTTACTAGTCAGCTAGAAGCTGGTTTGTTTATTAAAGTGCTGTGTTTGGTACTTAAAGTACGTTTCAGGCACATCCGAATCAGTGTATCTTATTCCTAGAGACGCGGTACCACAACCCTTATATCCCTACACTCACTACCAGTGTAGCAAAAATATATGAGGCTCTTAACAGGCCTTAGAGGCAGTGTCTGCCTGATGCTGGTTATATCAGCATGTTCACTGTGTATCCGTTTAGTGCTACTGTGCTTTTTGTGCATCATGTTTGTCACTAGGGTCCAGTATGTAAATAATGTAGTGACAGCAAATAAAGTATGATGCAAGTAAGTGCATGTATCAGTATGCAGGTAGCAGTTCATCAGCTAGTTCAATCAAGCACAGTAATTTAGCAGTAATTAATCATTAATTAAGTTGTACGGATACCTGGTTTAGTGCGGGTTGTCACAATAAGTGTTAAAAAGGGCTTAAAATATACACCTAAAATATACGACACTTCGCACGCATCATCAATAATTTGGGTTATCCCTACAAATGTATTGTCAAATGAACTTGGGTTTTTGATGTGTGCAAAATGCAACATATAAATTACATCAATTGTAGCCTAAAACTAACCCTTTTTATAGTACTAATGTTGGAAAAAGTGTGCTTTTGTCTTCCTTTTGTATTTTCAGGATTAAATGAGCCCAAATTAATAAAAGAAGCAAAAAGACAGCAAAATCTAACATAAATACAAGAAAAGGAACAAACGTGACATGCCCGACCCCACGACAGCATCTTCCCAAGCAAAACAAGAAGACAGAAGACTGAACACGCTCCGTGCTCAGCCAGCACGGGGGTGTGCCCAAGTGTCAGCAGAAAAGACAAAGTGGTAGAAGCTTCTATTGCCCACCACGGGGCCGTGCTCACCGGGCACGGGGCCGTGGTCAACTATAAGATTCGCAGAATCCAGGCAAATCTTCATAGTACAGATATGCTTCTGCACACGGGGTCGTGCTCAGCGGACACGGGGGCGTGGTCAACTAATAAAGACAAGAGTAATTAATGAAGAAAGAGAAGGATGTGGACACGGGGCCGTGCCCACTGGACACGGGGCCGTGCCCGAGCTTCTGTTCATCCTATAAATAGGAGTGCTTGGCTCAAGCTCAAACCATCCCTTGGCACACTACCTCTCTCACACTTCACCCACTACCCACCACCATTATAACAACATCATCCACCACCATCATCCATTGTCCATCATAGAGTGTGTGAGTCGTCTCGGGATCCAAGATTGATCGTAAGAGTTCTTGACAATCAAGGCCATGTTTGCCTAAGTCTCTTACATCACTTGGTGAAGACAAAGTGTCTAGTGTAATACTTTTTATTTTTAATCTTTTCGCACTTTTTAATTGGTAATGTATTAATGACTTTAAAAACTAGTTTCTTATGTTGAAGGTGATTCTTCCTTATCCTTTGTCCGTGGTGTCTTGGCATTATTTTAATGTCTATATAAAATAAAAGATTTTCACCATTCATATCTCCACGGTCTATATGGAGGTATGTTGGCTACCTGGTCGGGGGTTAAGGGAACGGTTTGGTAAGAGTCTTGCCGTTGTTCAGCGTTTAGAGATCCTGCAAGGGACCTGGGTCAAATTTAGTAGGACCTCCTTCAATACTTAACGGTATTGGATGGCGGGGGTCCAAACTCTTTGATCCCCTAATAAGTTAAACTACTATTAATACTATAACCCGGCTACTTAGGACTGTATCCTTGCTGACTCAGACTACTTAGCCGAGGGTAACGTCACCTTCAAAAGAGGGGCCTACCATAAATTGCGTTAATAACTTGATTAATTATCTTTCAATAATCCGACCCTTTAGGATTGTATCCTTGCTGACTCAAACTACTGGGTTGAGGGTAACGTCACCTCCAAAAGAGGGCCTACTACAATAACTAAGATAATCTCTTAAATAGTGCAAAAGTGCGGAAATAATCAAAGGTTACACTATACACGAGTCGGAACCAAGTGATTCATCTTGTCTATCTGTTTTTTTTATTTTTATTTTCCGCATTTTAGTTAGTTTTTATTTTCCTAGTTTAAAACATTTTTCTAAACTTTTGATTTGATTAGACGTTGAGGATAAACCGGTACTAAAAGCTCTTGTGTCCTTGGACGGCCTCGGTATCTTGCCAACACTATACTACGCTCACGATGGGTGCACTTGCCCACATGTGTGTTTAGTGTTAGTAAATATCATGTTTTATAAATTTAAAACTTGGCTAAAAAGTGTTAAAAAGGGCTTAATAAATATATTAAAAACTAACGACACTTCACACGCATCATGTTTTTGGCTCCGTTGCCGGGGACACAAGGATTTTAAGAAAGCTTAAAATCGACGGCCTAATCAGTTTTTCAAAACCTTTTTTAAAACGCGCGCACTTTTTTCTGCATTTTAGTTTAGTTTTGCATTTACAGTAAGTTGAACACGGGCCGTGCTCGCTGAACACGGGGCCGTGCTGCACATTTTTCATAAAACACCCTGTAACAGAAGCTGAACACGGGGCCGTGCTCACTGAACACGCCCCCGAGCTCAACGAAATCAGTAACTTTAATTAAAACGCCCAGATACAGATTCTGTACACTGGGCTGTGTCCACTGAACACGGGGCGTGTCCAGCCTCTGGTTCCGTTTCTATTTTTGTTTTCTGATCTCGAGACTTGGTTGTGGTCTGCTGAGTGATTCTTATGGATCAATACTCAGGAGGTTACAACTATACCTATGAGGAGGATGATTATAGGAGTAACTATTGCACTAATTGTAGTAATCCGCACTCGGTTCAATATAGTCACTCATATCAACCATCCAATTCATACACCTACTATGAGGAGCCCAGGTACGAGCCATCGACTTCATACACATCATATGAAGACCAAAGGTATGAAACTCCTCCCTCATACTCATATTTTGATGAACCAAGGTATGAGCCTTCATACTCATACTTTGAGGAACCAAGATATGAGCCACCACCTTCGTATGCTTATTATGAGGAACCATGGCGTGAACAACCCACCTCATACGAGTATTATGAAGAACAAAATTACGACCCTTATCCATCATATGCTTACCATGAAGAACAATGGTGTGAACCATCTACTTCATATGGGTATTATGAGGAACAAAGGATCGAACAACTGGATTCAAGCTTTGAAAATCCCGATCATTTTTCTATAACCGAAGTGACCGATAGGATATTAGAACACCTTAGAGTTATCGACCGCTATATAAAAGAATCTCGCGCAAGGGAAGAGGAGTCCCGCGCAAGAGAAGAATTAAATAAAGAAAAGATAACCGAAAGTGTAAAAATGGAAGAACAAATAAATGAAGAACCGACACATGAGTTAAACAACGAAAAAGGTGAGTCCGTTAACGATAAAATTCAAGAAGACTCTAATTTTGAAGAATTAATCTCTTGTCACCTTCTTTTGAAAATCATTGTTTAGTTCCCACTCATGCTAAGTTTTTAAAAGAGTTAAACACTAACACTAAAATTGACGAAACGGTAAGTATTAAGTTAACTATTAATCAAACCTCGCTAATAAAAGAAGACCCATTTGAAATTAACATTACACCGGTTCCATGTTTCTTTCAAAATTCGTTTATTAGTAATGTCACAATTGATAAAGATCATTGTGTTAACATAATGCCTAATTACATTTTCGAAAAATTAAGTATTAGTGATTTTTCTCCACTTCAAATACCCATTTTTCTATCCAATCGGAAGGTAATAAAATCAATCGGTGTAGTTGAGGATGTCTTGGTTCAAACAAATCAAATGGTAGTTCCCACCGACTCTGTCATCCTCGATGACGCTCCCCTAATGTTGGTATGACCATTTGTAAAAACCCACGAAGCTTTGAAAAACCAGAAGTACAACAATCTACCTCTCCAATTAGGGGCATTTAAAAGAAGTGTCGATCTTGAGCGGTCAATGAAATATCCATTCGGCAATAATGACCCCCTAATTGAAGATGAAGATGAACCACCCGATACAAGTGAAAAGTTTGACCACTTTGTTGAAGAAGAGGTCGCCATAGAACAAACTTTTAAAGTTCTTGATCAAAATGAGCAACCAAATAAGGAGTCTCCTAAAGACCCACCACTTGAGCTCAAAGAACTTCCAAAAGGTTTGGAATATGCTTTTCTAGACAAAGATGGTAAATTACCTGTAATTATTTCGTCTAAATTAGATAGTTTAGAAAAAGAAAAATTAATTAGTCTTTTGAAAAAACACAAAAACACGATTGATTGGAAGCTTGTAGATATTAAAGGAATAAGTCCTTCCATGTGTACGCACAAAATTTTAATAAATGATGACTACAAATCGGTAATACAACCACAACGTCGAGTAAATCCAAATGTTCAAGAAGTGGTTAAAAACGAAGTCATCAAATTACTTGACGCCGGACTTATCTATCCTATCTCCGATAGTCCTTGGGTAAGTCCCATCCAAGTAGTTCCAAAGAAAGGAGGTATGACGGTAATAACTAATGAAAAGAATGAACTAATACTGTTGGGATTGAACCCTATCAGAGGAACAGATAATGTAAAGCCAAAACTGGATCAAAGGAGTGGATCCAGAATAAGCAGACGTTTACAGTTGGTTCATGCAAATCTCTCCCCTTGAAAGTGGTTTCATATCTGCTGACCTCCTATCTGCTGATCATACTAAGTGCTGACCTACAACTGCTGCTTTATATCTACTGGCCAATGTCAAAGACTGATGGAAGACCAAAGCTCTGTTGACTCAATCTACTGCCTTGGGTCAAGTACTGCTGATCCGGACAAGCACTGCTGGGTTCACAGCAGTGGAAGGATGCAGCAGCAGTTTAAGTGTCTTTTATGTAATATAATGTAATAGCAGTAGTTTAGTACATCAGTGTTTATAAATCAGTAGTTAGAGTTTGTTAGGAGGTTAGATGTCACTTTCATGGTGACGTCAGCTAAGATGCTCAGTGGTTTGCAAGTGCCTATAAATAGTTCAGTACTTTGTACTGTTCTATTAGCTCTTTTGATCAATCGTCTTCTTTGCACGAACAAACTACTGAGCTCTGGCTGAGGGGGAGTTTGCATTCTTACATCAATCATTGTAATCGTTGTTGAAACAAATTCAATCATTCGGTTCTTTGTGAAAAGATGTTTGATAAAAGTATTACTCTCGTTTGATTGTATACAAAGTTTGCTTTCATCTTATTTCCGCTGCACAACTCTTTCATTTCCATCTTAATTACAAACGAAAATACAATCAAAAAGAAACTCAGATCCAACAATTGGTATCAGAGCTTGGACAGTCAAATTTGATTTAACAATCATTTTGACGTAAATAGTTCAGCTCATAACAGTTGATACTGATTGTTTGTTCGTCCGTTGAAAAACAGAGCAAGGATAAATCACCATTAAAGTTGATTTCTCAGTGTCTGTAAAACAACAAGAATGACGTCACAATCTCAGGATGATAAAAACAACATCGGCTCACTTTTTAAACCACCTATGCTAAAAAGAAATGAGTACAACATCTGGCAGACGAGGATGGGTCACATCCTCGCTCAACAAAGCACAGGTTGTTGGAGGTCTGTCACCTTTGGTCCTCATGTTCCTTCAGTGCCAAGCGCTGAAGATGCTAAAAAGTTCGTTCCAAAACCAGTTGAAAATTACACCGAAACTGATTTTCAAAAGATCGAACTAGATGATAAAGCGTTTAGCATCATAGCATCAGCGCTGCCCAATGAAATATATGCTGGACTGTTACACTGTAACAGTGCCAAAGAATTGTGGGACGCACTTAAGGAACAGTTTGGAGGTACTGAAGAAGTCATAGAAAACAATAGGGAAATCCTGAACCAACAGTATGAAACATTTTGTCATGTTAGAGGTGAATCACTGACTCAACAATTTGAGCGGTTTAGTTGTCTCATCAGTGAACTGAGGCTTGTTAATACTACCTTTACAAACTCGACTCAAAATAGCAGGTTCCTCAGGTCACTGCCCGAAAAATGGGACACTATAGCCTTTGTCACCAGAAATTCAACTGAGTTCAAGGATCTGACCTTGACCCAACTCCATGGTCGACTCCTGACCTACGAAAGGGAGTTGAACCAGAAAAGGAAGTTACAAGAGTCAGGAAAATCCGTTGATGATTACACATTCGGTAATACTGCTCTTCTGGGTCAAGAAGAATCTGGGAGCAGTGGTAAGGACCAGGGTTATGATCACTTCATTGACATAACTGCTGGTGCAAATTTTAACAACCCTGATCCTCACTCTGCAAGTTATGCATTCACTGCAAACGAAAACCAGATGTCAGATAATTTAAGCTTTGAACTAAATGATTTGCAACATTTTGATCCCACTGATTTAGAGGAAATGGACATCCTGCACCAACTGGCTTTGCTAAGTGTTAGAACTAGCAAGTTCTACAAAAGAACAGGGAGAAAATTCCCAGGTTTGCATGGGAATCTAAGGGTTGGGTTGGATAAATCGAAAATCAAGTGCTACAAGTGTAATAGGTTGGGACATTTCGCTAGGGAATGTAGGAGTCAAAATACTGGTCCCATAATTACTCATCCTAGCTCAAATCCTAGACCTCAAAACCAAAACACTGTGCATTATGCCCAATATGCCCCAGCAGCTCAAGTGAACACTGCTCACTATGCTGCTGCCCCTGTGCCAGTACATTATGTCCAAACTACTGTTCCACAAATCCAATATGTTCAAACCCCTGTTCCACAGGTACAAGTGCAACCTGTTGCACCTCAAACCACTGCTCCAGCAGCAGCACAACCAGATCAACAAAGTTTTTTCACACAAGGGTTTGTTGACTGGAGCAGTATGCCTGATGATCTTTGTGATGAAAATTTTGCACTCTATGCTTCTAATGATTCTTCACATGATGAGTTTTGTTTGATGGCACTAGAGTCAATACAGGAGGGGGTTGAAGCTGAGGAGGAACAGCAGTGCTTTGAAACAGTGGAAGAGGTGATTGAAGCAGTGATTACTGCTGTGGCTGATGAAGTACTGTTGGAAGAAAGTTCAGGTACTCTGATTGAACCAATGACAGATCCATGGTCCATAGAGGACAAAGAAGAAGAGAAAGAAGAAAAGGCTGGTGAAAAGAAGGTAAGAGCTGATGATGATAAAGATCATCAATGTGATTGTGCAATGATGGCAGCTGCCAAGGTATCTCCTCAAGTTCTTGAAAAACTGTGTTCAGACAATTGCATAATTGCTTTTGCTAACATCAAAGAGGTGAATGAAAACCTTCGGGATAAAATCTTAACTGATGAGGTCAAATTTGAAAGCTCTTTAAAAGAACTTAAAAACAAATTGACTGAAAAAGAAAAAGAAATCAGCTGTTTAAAAGAAGAGCAAAGTATAACCAAAACCCAACTTCAAACTATGGTAGAAAAATACCAAGTTTGCAAAAAGGAGTTGGAGTCTGCCCAGATTACTTGTGAAAGATGGGTGGAATCCTGCAAAGGATATGAGGTTATGCTTGAAAAACAGAGAAAAAGCAATGTGAAGTTTGGGGTTGGGTATAGAAAATATGATGATGAAAACACTGCTTTTGAAAACTCTGTTCAAACCACTGATGAAGCTACTGAGCTTATCCCCACAAACAAGAATGGCCAAGAAGTGAAAATCACTGACAAACTTGGTAACAAAATCACACTTAACAGACCAATGGGTTCCTCCACTTTCAAGGAGCTTGAAGATCATCAGTTTAAACCAAAATGGTCTGATGAGTGTGATATTCTTGAAAATTTCAAGCCAATGGACTTTACATCAATTGATGGTGCTAAAGCTCCAAAAGCTAAAGTCATACCTCTCAAAGATATCCCAGCAGTGGTTAAAACCTCTGCTGCAAAGGAATCTGAAAAGATAAAGAAGAAAGAAAAAATTGATAACTTGTTTTGTGAATTCTGTGAGAAAAGGAATCATCTAACAAAAGACTGTTTCCACTTAAAAGCTTATGATCTAAACAAAACAAGTGTCATTGTTTCAGCAGAAAGCTGCATTGTCTGTGGGAAAACAAACCACAAAACTCAAGCATGTGTGTACCTCAAAAACTTTGATGTGAAAAAGAATGAGTACATGGCTAAAACATCCTTGAGTCCACCATCATCCTCATCATCTGTCAAATTCACCAAGAAACAACCACTGTTTGTGCCAGTACAAACAGCTGTTACAAAACAGCTGAACCAAACATCTGTCAAAAGAGATGTTCAGGTTACTGATGCACCCCCTGCCAATCAGTTCAAAAAAGGCAGAGAAAAACAGTCTTACCAAAGGATTCCACACGTTTATGAGGCCTACAAAAGGCCCTCTAAACCCAAAGTGAACAGGCATCCTTTTGGTTACCAGCAGATGATTGGTCAGGACCCACAACAGTGGTTAGAGAAACACTGTCCTAAAACAGTTCAAACCCCTGACCTAACCACTGTCCATCATCTTGCATCCATTCCAGACACTGTTGAGACCCCATCCAAAGCCTTGTTGGCTTTGGAGACCTTAATGAACTAATCTTTTTACTTCATGTGCAGGGAGCTTCTGCATGCTTTGATAGTCTTTGGTATGTAGATAGTGGAGGCTCCAGGCACATGACAGGATGTAAAGCCCTCCTCAAAGACTTTAAAATCCATGGTGGGGGTGATATATCCTTTGGGAATAATAGTAAAGGGAAGGTTCTGGGGTCTGGTACAGTGCAATCTGGAAATGTAAAATTTGAAAATGTCAATCTAATAGACAATCTAAAATTCAACCTTCTGAGTGTGTCCCAAATGAGTGACAAGGGATTTGGGTCATTCTTCACAAAAGACTGTTGTAGGATTGTTGGACCAGAAATGGTCAAAAAGATTGAAGCAATAATTAAATCTGGTCAAACTAAACTTGTTGCTCAAAGAAGTGGCAATGTTTATGTTGTTGACATGTCAAAAGAGTGTCCCAGAGCTGATGCCTGTCTGTTCTCAGCTGCCTCTAACAAAGAGACAGAACTTTGGCACAGAAGGCTGGGACACACAAATCTTAAGACAATCACAGAAATTTCAAAAAATGGTTTGGTGAGAGGCCTACCACAAAAATTGTTTTCATGTCCTGAACATTGCATTTCCTGTTTAAAAGGAAAACAACATAAAAGTTCTTATAAGTCCATTGAAGAGTCCAAAACAACCCAGTGTCTGCAAATGCTACACATGGATTTGTTTGGCCCAGTTCAAGTCATGAGCCTTAAAAAGAAAAGATATTGTTTGGTTATTGTTGATGACTTTTCTAGGTTCACATGGACTTTCTTCTTGCACTCAAAAGATGAAACTGCAGGCATTTTGCAAGACTTTGTAATACAGGTTGAAAAGCAATTTGACCTTCCAGTAAAAAGCTTCAGGAGTGACAATGGCACAGAATTCAAAAATAGGGAGTTGGATGCCTTCTGTGTGAAGAAAGGGATTGTAAGGCAGTACAGCATCCCAAGAACACCAGAGCAGAATGGGGTAGTGGAAAGGAAGAACAGAACTCTGATTGAGGCTGCCCGAACCATGCTTGCAGATTCAGGTTTGCCTTTAACTTTCTGGGCAGAGGCAGTAAACACTGCTTGCTATGTTCAGAACAGAGTTTTAATAAACCCCAGGAACAAAAAGACTGCCTATGAAATTCTGTATAAAATTAAACCACTGATCTCATATTTCAAAGTGTTTGGCTGCCCATGCTTTATTTTGAATTTAAAAGATTCCATTTCAAAATTTGCAGCCAAAATTGATTGTGGTTATCATCTGGGATACTCAACCACTGCCAAGGCCTACAAAGTGTTTAATACACGGACCAAGGCAGTGGAGGAGACTTTGAATGTTAAGTTCAATGAACTGTCATCAATGAAAATCCCAGCAAATCCTGCAGATCTATTTGATCTTGAAAAATTCACTTTTGAAAATACTGCTGTCAAGACTAACAGTGCAGGTCCATCAGAGGATACAACACCAGACTATGGGTATGAAATCATCATCCCTCAAAGGTCTGCCACAAAGGGAAAAGCATCAGCTGTTCAAAATAGTTGTCAAAGCTCTACCACTGCTACCTCAACAATTGTTGACCAAAGTAGCCCATCAACCACTGCTTCCACATCCTCAAACACTGCTAAGAAAAGTCCTCAAACAGTGGATAAAAGCCAGCAGTTGTCCACCTCATTACCTCCTATTCCACCACCTTTTGAAACCACCGCTGGATCATCAAAGTCCCCAGCAGTGGTTAGCTCAGATGATACACATTTGCAGCCTTCACCAACCAATGCCATCATACCATACCAAGGAGATTTAATCTTCTTGAGATCTCATCCACCTGATCAAATCATTGGCAACATAAATGAAGGGGTGCTCACAAGAAGCCAAACCCAAAACATTTGTCTTTTTGCTGGTTTTCTATCACTCCATCAGCCAGTCAAGTACCAAGAGGCACTGAGAGACAACAGCTGGGTAGAAGCCATGCAAGAGGAGCTCCAACAGTTTAAAAGACAACAAGTATGGGAGCTTGTACCACTGCCAGAAGAGGCTAGTCCCATTGGCACAAAGTGGGTCTTCAAGAACAAAACTGATGAAAGGGGTATTGTTGTCAAGAATAAAGCCAGGCTTGTGGTTCAAGGTTACAGACAGGAAGAGGGGATTGATTATGATGAAACATTTGCCCCTGTTGCAAGATTAGAAGCAATTAGACTGTTCCTGGCCTTTGCTGTCAACCACAATATAAAGGTGTTTCAAATGGATATCAAAAGTGCTTTCCTCTATGGTACAATTCAAGAAGAGGTGTATGTTTGTCAACCTCCAGGTTTTGAGGATCCATTTTATCCAGATCATGTCTACAGGCTAAACAAAGCCTTGTATGGCTTGAAACAAGCACCAAGGGCCTGGTATGAAACTCTTTCCAACTTCCTACTCTCAAATGGTTTCAAAAGAGGTACCATTGATAAAACACTGTTTTTAAAATGGAGAGGGAAGGATTTAATGATTGTCCAGATTTATGTGGATGACATTATTTTTGGAAGCACATGTAACTCAATGTGTGAAGAGTTTAGAGAACTCATGACAGCTGAGTTTGAAATGAGTGCAATGGGTGAGCTGCAATGCTTTCTTGGTCTCCAAGTACAACAATTGCAAAATGGAACTTTCATTCATCAAAGCAAATATGCTAAAGAACTTTTAACCAAATTTGATATGAATGATTGTAAACCATGCAGCACACCCATGGCAACAAATAAGCTGGTCATGTCTGATGAAAAAGATGAGCTGATTGACCAAACACTTTATAGAAGCATGATTGGGTCTTTATTGTACCTAACTGCATCTAGACCAGACATCATGTTTGCAACATGTGTCTGTGCAAGAAGTCAATCAGCTCCCAGAAAATCAAATCTCATTGCTGTAAAAAGGATCTTCAGATACATAAAAGGTGCTCCCACACTTGGTATCTGGTATCCAGCTAATGGGAACATCAAGCTTTCAGGTTTCTCAGACAGTGACTTTGCTGGATGTCACACCACAAGGAAGTCCACATCAGGAGGGTGCCAGTTTCTAGGTGACTGCTTAGTTTCTTGGCAAAGCAAAAAGCAAGCAGCTGTTTCGACATCCACTGCTGAAGCTGAATACATTGCTGCTGCAAGCTGTACAGCCCAACTCCTGTGGCTTCAAAATCAGTTGCTGGATTTTGGTATCATTGCCTTAAAGACACCACTCATGTTGGACAGTCAGGCAGCAGAAAATATCATCAAAAATCCAGTTTCCCACTCAACCACCAAACATATTGACATCAGACATCACTTTGTGAGGGACTGCTATGAAAAAGGTTTGATTTCTCTGCATCATGTCCCAACTAAAGACCAGCTGGCTGATGTGCTCACAAAAGCACTTGATACAGCCACTTTTGAAAGTTTGGTCTCTAGGATTGGGATGCTGAACATGGAATAACAAGCAACATCTTGTTTTTCTATGAATAAAAGCAACAAAATGTTTTCAGAAAATCAAAACTCCATCCTTAAAAATAGTTAAAAATGAAAATTTTTCATTAAGTCCTTAAAAGTCTGCCATTAACCACTGATTGTTCAAAAGTCTGCTATACTTCAAAAGTCTGTCCACTGCTGAAAGTCAACCCCTGCTCTCTCATTATTTTGATAAACTCTGTTGTTCAAAAGCAGTGTCTTATCCACTGATATGCTATCCACTGATAGTAAAAATCATCCACTGCTTTCATACCACTGCCTTCATCAGTCACTTTCAACAAAAGTACTGTCCTTCACTTTCAACAGGGGTTGTCACGTGGACAGTACATATTGGTCAGACCTTTTGTAACGGCTGCCACCTCAGCATTCACTTTCTTCCCTATAAAATCCCCCACTCACCACCAAAACAGGGTTTTACTGTCGAATTGAATTCTTAAAAATTCTCTTCTCAAAGCAGTTTTTCTTCACATTTCTTCACAAATTCCTTCGATCAATCATCCTCAAAATGACAAAATCAAAGAAATCTTCAAAACCCTCATCCAAGTCATTCTCGAACACAGCCTCCCAAAAGGCAATCTCCACTGAAATTCCACATAAACCATCTCACAATCTCCTGGGTCTTCTCACAAAACCAGGAACCACCAACGTGTTCGATTCCATCATTGACATCATGGCAAAATCAAAGTATAAAACTTTGTTCATCGCCGATGCACCAATCTATTTGGCGACCCAGAGGGAGTTTTGGAAGAATGCAACCCTTGAAAAACAAGGAGACACTGCAACCACCATAAACTCTTCTATAAAGGGTAAAGCTGTCCAAATCACGCCACAATCCATTTCAGAAGTCTTTCAACTCGATGATCAAGAAGGTAAAATCTCTTTCACTAAAAACGAGTTGCAAACTGACTTCATTAAGAGAGGGTATGAATCCACACTGATGAAGAAAATTACCTTAGAAAAAGGTTATTTTCCTTCTGCAACCAGATTTTTATTTCATACCCTCCTACTATGTGTTTCAAACAAAACCACTTCTTTTAATGAAATCCCTTTAAAGATTCAAAATCTGGGATATGCTATTCTTCAAGGAGAAAATTTTAACTATTCTCGGGAAATTTTTAAAGATTTGGTTAATAATGTTGAAACAAAATCATTCTTACTGTTTCCAAGGTTTTTAAGTTACTATTTTTCAAAGAAATTCAGTAAGGATGATTTAGCTGTAATAAACCAGGGTGATCCTACTCAAATAAACAGTTTAACTACTGAAACTTTTTCAAGGATGTTAGCACCTTGCAAAACACAAGCAGGGGTGCCTGAGCAGATTTTAGCAGTTACAACTGCTCCTCAGGTATCTGCTGCTGAGCCCACTGCTCAAGGTGATCAAAGCAGCAACATAACTGTTTTGAAACCCACACCTAAAATCACCAAAAAGCCAACAAAAAGAAAATCACAAAAACCCCCCAAAACCCCTCAAAAAGGCATCTCTGGAGGATGAGATACCAGAGCTCCTGCCAGTGACAACACAAAAGTCACAAGAAACCACTGCTGCTACTTCCTCACAGCAGTTGGTACAAATATCTCAAACCATAACCGAAACTCCTCCTGTTTCTTCACAAAAAGAACAGGTTGTACAAATAGGGTCTCCACATCATGATGCTCTGGAAACACTCATTTCTATCATCCACAGTCCAATGCCCGGGACACATCCTATTTCTACACCAACCATCACACCCACATTTCCCTCACCAATAAAACCACTGTTGGATGCAATTGATTTGAACCAGGCATTATCCAGTCCTTCTCAATCACCTATTAATGAGAATATACCTCAACAACTGACTGGGTCTGATGTATCAATCTTTGCTAACCCACCAACACAACCTGAGGAGGTTACACCCCTTGAGTTACAAGTAACTCTTGGTGGTATTCCAAGTGAAGCAGCCACTACAACTGTTACACCCACTGGGTTACATTTGGACAGTGGTTACATTCATAAGACTTCCTTGGAGGCAATTCCTTTTATAGCACCTCTGCCAACCACCAGTGGATTTATTTATCCTACTGGCAACATCAAAAGGTTGTCAAGTGTTGAAGGAAGAAGACCCCAGTACCAAGACAAAGGGGCATCAGTGGTTAATGTTTGGAGTATATTCCCTGCATCTACCACTGATAAAACCACTGCTAGTGGGAAATCAGATGATCCCATTAACTTGGGTGATGGTTTAAAGTACCAGAAATTGACGGATCGTATCGCAAAACTTGATAACTCTGTTGCAGAACTCAAAGATATGCTACAACAGGTGTTACAAGTTCAGAAGGTACAATCAACTGCTGTTCCATCTCAAGCACCTGCTCCACAACGGACACCTGCTACAAATGAGCTCTGGAATCAATTTCAATCTTTTCTCCAACAACAGGCACAATTAGCAGATCAGCAACATGAAAAACATGTCCAACAGCTGAGAAATGCAATGGAGTCAAGGTTCAAAAACACTCAGGCTGATTTAAAGGCTCTCAAAACTCAGATCTTACACACCACTGGCACTGCTCCTCCAAAAGTCCGCTACATTTATCAACTCCCAGACGATAATGCCAAAAAGGGGGAGAAAATGAAGGAGTGGAAACAGAAGGGTATAAAAGATGGTCTTTATCTTGAACCAGAAAATTCAAACATGACCAAACAGATCCCTCTGCCAGATGGTAGTAAGAAAATTGATGTGACAATAAATGCACTAGCAGAAGCAGCTGCAAGTGTGAAAAGAGATAGAGAGGCCAAAAGGAAAGCCAGGGTGGAAAGAATGGATCATCCAGATCAGGGTACTTCTGGGTCAAGGGATCATGAAAATCCTGTTGAGGAAAAGAAGAGGCCTACTAGAAAAGTAAGGCAACCCAAATCCATTCCAACCAGACGTTCAAAGTCTGCTCACAAACCACCATACAAAACAGCTGATGCAACAGGAGTTACAAAAACCACTGCTTGCCAAACAGTTGTTCCATCAACACACACCACTTCAACACACACAACATCTACTGCTTTACCATCATCACCACCAAAAACAACACCTGCTGACACACAGCAGAAGACAGCAGATGTTATAACATCTGTTGTTATGACAGCAGTGGTTGAAACACCAGTTGTTTCAACAACTGTTAGTCAATCACAATCCGCTGCCACTACATCTACAACCACTGTTCCATTCAAAACATCATCAGTCTCTCCTAAACCAAAAAGGAGAAGGCTAATTTTAAAAGATGATGACACACCTCCATCACCAACATCTTCAAAATCTTTAGCTCTTGTCACAATACCAAAACCTGTTCCTCTCTCTTCAGTTCCAATGTACAAGCCCTTACCTCCTGCAGGTGTTCAATTTCCTCTTGAACTAGCAGCTGTTAGAGATGAAATAAAATCCTTCTACTATGAGGATGACCCTACCAAAAGGAGGTTGCCATCAATAAAAGGATATCCTTGGCCTAAAAATGTTGATGAATACTTGGAAATCAAAGCCAAGCAAGCAGAGGATATCTCAAAAAGAAACACACAAGGGAAGTCTGACAAAGAAATTTCAAGAAATTATCAATATTTGCTCACACAAGTCAGATCCCTAGAGCAATTTGCAAAAAATGTTAGTCAACAAATTTCTGAAAGAGCAGCTGAATCTCTGAAGAAAGACTACATTGAAAGCATCATGGCTCACAAAAAGTACAAAAGAGAGAGATATATGTACAAAGAGTGGACTGTTCCTGAGCTTGAAAATGAAGCTGCAAGAATTCAAGACATGATAAAAAGGAAGGTCACTCACACTCCTCCTAACTGGGCAAAATTTAGAAAGAATGTACCTGGCAAACAGGAAGAGCTGAAGAGGATGAAAGAGGAATTGGTAGCAGCTGATTATGGTAACAAAAGACAAGTTGCTAGATGGAAAGAAGATATGGTCAGGGCTACTTACAAAAAGTTGGTACAATTAAGAAAGAAAGATCCCACAGTTCCTCAAAAGCCTGACTATCCTGAAGCAGCGGTTTCAAAAAGACCTTCAAAGCTGCAAATCAGGAGATCCACAGCTCCAGTTGGTGCTACCATATACAAAAGAAGGCCACATAAACAACTGATTGCTGAAACCATCAAAGAGTTAATGGAAGGTGAAGACCTTGGAAAAGAGGGTATAAAGAAAATGATCATGGAAACTCTTGGTTTGGATCAAACTGCAAATACTGCTCAGCCAGTCATGAATAGGCCAGCCTCTCCAAATACTTCTGCAAATAAACATCTCCCAAGAAACCCACCAGGCTCAAAAATACAAAAGTGGGAAACTGACAAACAGACCTGCGTATTGACTTTGCTCAGGTCTGGTGGAGGAGTGGAGAAAATATCAAGGGAACAAGCTCTTGGCCTGAGTCTTGAAGATTTGCAGGATCTCCTTGATCTTCCACTCAGCAGGGATGATGAAGATACAGATGCCCTAGACTTTGAATTACAATTCAAAGGTCAGATAAGGGAGCTGTTGTTGAGGCAATAAAGATTTCCACAAATAATGAAGAGTTTTGGCATTATCTGTTCCAGGGGGAGATTGTTGGGATTGAACCCTATCAGAGGAACAGATAATGTAAAGCCAAAACTGGATCAAAGCAGTGGATCCAGAATAAGCAGACGTTTACAGTTGGTTCATGCAAATCTCTCCCCTTGAAAGTGGTTTCATATCTGCTGACCTCCTATCTGCTGATCATACTAAGTGCTGACCTACAACTGCTGCTTTATATCTACTGGCCAATGTCAAAGACTGATGGAAGACCAAAGCTCTGTTGACTCAATCTACTGCCTTGGGTCAAGTACTGCTGATCCGGACAAGCACTGCTGGGTTCACAGCAGTGGAAGGATGCAGCAGCAGTTTAAGTGTCTTTTATGTAATATAATGTAATAGCAGTAGTTTAGTACATCAGTGTTTATAGATCAGTAGTTAGAGTTTGTTAGGAGGTTAGATGTCACTTTCATGGTGACGTCAGCTAAGATGCTCAGTGGTTTGCAAGTGCCTATAAATAGTTTAGTACTTTGTACTGTTCTATTAGCTCTTTTGATCAATCATCTTCTTTGCACGAACAAACTACTGAGCTCTGGCTGAGGGGGAGTTTGCATTCTTACATCAATCATTGTAATCGTTGTTGAAACAAATTCAATCATTCGGTTCTTTGTGAAAAGATGTTTGATAAAAGTATTACTCTCGTTTGATTGTATGCAAAGTTTGCTTTCATCTTATTTCCGCTGCACAACTCTTTCATTTCCATCTTAATTACAAACGAAAATACAATAAAAAAGAAACTCAGATCCAACAAATACCATCGAGAACCGTCACAGGATGGAGAGTATGTATAGATTATAGACGATTAAATGAAGCAACAAGAAAAGATCACTTTCCTTTACCCTTCATTGATCAAATGTTAGAAAGATTATCCGGTCATAAATTTTATTGTTTCTTGGATGGTTTTTCAGGTTACTTTCAAATCCCGATAGCACCCGAAGACCAAGAAAAGACAACCTTCACATGTCCCTATGGAACTTTTGCTTATCGACGCATGACGTTTGGTCTATGTAATACCCCCGCAACATTCCAACGTTGCATGGTAGCCATTTTCCATGACATGATAGAAAAGACAATGGAAGTCTTCATGGACGACTTTTCTATCTTTGGGGATTCATACGACCAATGCCTTGATAACCTCGAACGAATGCTATCCCGATGTGAGGAAACTAACCTCGCCCTTAACTGGGAAAAATGCCATTTCATGGTAACAGAGGGAATAGTGCTCGGTCACAAAATCTCGAGCGAAGGAATGGAGGTGGATCGAGCCAAGATTGACACCATTTCTAGATTACCACCTCCATCCTCCGTTAGAGCTATCAGAAGTTTCCTAGGGCATGCCGGATTTTATAGGCGATTTATCAAAGACTTTTCTAAAATTTCTAGGCATCTAACAAAATTACTTGAAAAAGATGCTCTTTTCATCTTTGACAAGGATTGCAATCAAGCATTTCTAACCCTAAAGGAAATGTTAATCAATGCACCTATCATGATAGCGCCTGATTGGAAATTTCCTTTCGAAATCATGTGTGATGCGAGTGACTTTGCAGTTGGAGCTGTCTTGGGACAAAGAAAAGAAAAGCATTTCCACCCAATTTATTATGCTAGTAAAACACTTAATGATGCACAAGAAAATTACACAACAACTGAAAAAGAATTACTAGCTGTGGTATTTGCTTTTGATAAATTTCGTTCTTATCTTGTTCTTTCTAAAACTATAGTCTATACAGATCATGCAGCCATTCGATATCTCTTCAAAAAGCAGGACGCAAAACCACGTTTGATTCGGTGGATTCTACTCCTCCAAGAATTTGATATTGAAATCAAAGACAAAAGAGGAGCACAAAATACCGCAACAGATCATCTTTCACGCTTAGAAGAACCAGCTTTGGAGGTAACCTGGGACGAGCAAATCAACGAAAAATTTCCGACTGAGTCCCTAGAAATGGTGGAATACAAAGAAGAACCATGGTACGCCGACTATGCTAACTACCTAGCTAGCGGTATAGTCGCAAAAGGTTGGCCACATCATCAAAGAAAAAAATTCTTTGCCAAAGTGAAACACTATTTTTGGGAAGATCCATATCTTTTCAAAATGTGTGCCGACCAACTCATCCGACGATGCGTCCATGGTAGCGAAGCACGAAGAATTCTACACCATTGTCATGAAGGTCCATACGGAGGGCATCATGGTGCCGCTAGTACCGCACGGTAGGTATTTGATTCAGGATTTTATTGGCCAACCATTTACAAAGACGCCCAAAGTCTCGTCAAGACATGTGATGCTTGCCAAAGAACATGTAATATTTCTTCCAAAAACGAAATGCCACAAAATGGCATTCTTTTTTGTGAAATTTTTGATGTGTGTGGACTCGACTTTATGGGACCTTTCCCACCATCGAAAGGAAACAAATATATACTTCTGGCAGTAGACTACTTGTCTAAATGGGCCGAGGCCGAGGCACTTCCAACAAATGATGGAAGAGTCGTGGTAAGATTTTTGAGAAAATTATTCTCTTGTTTTGGCACACCTAAAGCATTAATAAGTGATAGAGGTACCCATTTTTGCAACCATCAACTTGATTTTTTTTAACTAGATATGGGGTCTATCACCGGGTCTCAACAGCATATCACCCTCAAACAAACGGACAAGCCGAAGTGACTAATATAGGTTTAAAACGAATACTTGAAAAAACCGTAGGGTTAAATATAAAGGAATGGGCAGATAAATTAGATGATGCTTTATGGGCTTTTCGAACTGCTTATAAAACAACAATAGGTACAACCCCATATAAGCTAGTCTATGGAAAAATCTGTCACTTGCCAGTAGAAATTGCACACAAAGCCTACCGGGCAATTAAAAATGTAAACTTAGATTTAGAATTTGCTGTTAAAATCGATTTTGTCAATTAAATGAATTGGACGAGCTTAGGAATTATGCATACTCAAACTCCGAAATTTACAAGGAAAGAATGAAAAACTTTCATCACAAACATATTAAACCTAATGAATTTCGAGTGGGAGATCTAGTTCTTTTGTTTAATTTACGACTTCGCTTATTTCCTGGTAAATTAAAGTCTAGGTGGTCAGGACCTTTTTCCATCACCCATATTTTCCCACGCGGTGCAATTGAAATTAAATCTCGGAATGGACCCCCATTCAAAGTCAATGGTCAACGGCTAAAACTCTATCAAGGATTCATTGAGGATGAAGAGGATGAGATCTCGCTTCAAACGGTTGAAGAATGAAAATATCATCATCATACCTGGTAAGTTACGAACGATAAGGACGACATCTAAATCGGTAAGTCTTCTAACCAAACTTTTTGGGAAACAACGGGCACTCACACGAGCACTGAAAAAAAAATTTCAAAAATTTGCTCGGCACTAGGCCGTGTCCGCTGGACACGGGGCCGTGTCCGCGCTACTGTCGGGATATATTCCCCTTTTCATAACAGTTACTTCATTCCACACACCCCGTTTCCCCAAAAACGCTCTGGTTCCAGGCGATTTTCCGCAGATTTTCAACGTCTCCTATCATTCTAACAACATCAAGGTATGATTCTATCACTATTATTAGTTAGATTAGACATTTGCATGTAGTTAAAACACCAAAAAATTGGGGAACAATCTAGGGTTCTTGAAGTTCATCCGGATCGAACCTCAAATTTTTGTTTAGATTTGTTAGCATTTAGTTAGATTAGTGTTATAGGAAGTAAACCCACTTATATTGTTCAAAGATTCGCCCGATTTCTCACAAAAACCCCAAACCCTTGTTTTTGAACCGAAAAAGAAAAAAAATGAATGGGTAAACGGGTTGTTTTGGGAAAAACGGCACTTGGGGTTTCATTTTCGGGAGAAACCGCACCTATTGGACCAAAAATTTTCATGTTTTCGAAACTGGGTCGAAAAATGATATTTTTTGTGTAACAGACGCCTGGACACGGGCCCGTGTCCGCTGAACACGGGGTCGTGTCCAGCCCACTGTTTGTAGTTTTGTCTGAAAATTCTACTGTTTCGTGCTAACTTTTGGTGTATTCTTTCAGATGGCAAGGAAGTTCACGAGGTTTAACGCAAATGAGCTCGATGCTAGGGCTAGATACGAAGTACTTCAAACAAGACCGGAAGAATACCCAAGGCAAGCATGCACGGATTTGTTAGCATTGGTAAACCAACTCGACCGCTTCAACAACCTTGTCACAGGACCACTAAGAGTCGCTTTAACAACTCGACTCCGTTCCGTCCACGAATGCACTTTGGACTTCTATAGCACCTTCACGTTCAACTCAAGGTGCGACCCATTCGACAATGATGGGGTAGCTTTCAGATGTGGTGGAACTAGGTATTCGATCTCTATGGCACAATTTGGGTCGATTGTCGGGTTGTATGCGGAAGAAGATGCGGGAAACGAGGAAAATACCGGAGGGATGCGAGAGATCGACGAAAACGATCGCCAAGCCGCGTGGGCTCTGATTGGCGAAGGGCACTACAATCCGAGCAGCACTAAGAGCACGAAGTTGAGGGATCCGCTCTACCGATACATCCATAGGCTCCTCGGCTATTCTCTTAGCCAAAGGCATGATAGCGGCGGCGTCATTGGGTTAAGAGATCTTGTTGTCCTCCACTGCATCCATAACCGCAGGCACCTCGATGTCCCTTTCCTCATGCTCCGAAACATGCATCTGAACCGCCTTGCTTCTGCACCAACCCCTATCTTCTTTGGAGGATGGGTGTACCGTCTCTTCAAGCATTTCACCAACATACCTAGGTCATTCGGAAGGAGCCCATGGTCGGGTAGGGTAGATATACATATATGCCGATCAATGAACCTAATCTATGAGGCTGAAGACGGGACGGTGAGCTTCCAAAGGATGCAAGGGCATGCATGGAACCCGCAGGAAGCACTTGTCCTTCACGCTCCACAACATCATCAGTACCACTACCAGCCCCATGGTGATCCAGGCCAGTCCTCCTCCGGAGGCGGTTTTCCTAACTTCCAAAGTTTACATGATTTATTGCAGGAAAACCTCATGTGCACCAGGAACACCTACAATATGGCAAGCAACACGTACAACTGGGTTGCGGCGATCGAGAGAAATATATCCGATATCCAAGATGATATTGGAAATATCCGGGAGTACATTGCGGGCCCATGGGGGAGATGATGATGATGAGGATGAGGACATGGATTAGGTGGGAGGAGCGGAGGAAGAAGCGGTTGGTTGGTGATTCCCCAGGTTAACCTTTAATCTTGAACAATTTAAGGCCTGCGTGCCGAGTGTTGAACAATTTACTTTCTTTTAATTTTCTGCACTTATTTTTCCTTTTCCTTTTTAACTTTGTTGACATGGATGTTGAACTTGGTAAAATTAGGATGTTTGCTATGGTGTGGTATAGTGTTTATTGATTAAGCAGGTACATACGAGGCTTAGAGTACTAAGCATTAGTACTACTAAAGCCGGGACAGGAAAACCGAAGAAAGAAACCTGTTTTTCAACCTTGCAGATTGTCCACACGGGGCCGTGTCCAGCCGACACGCCCCCGTGCCCACTTCCCCGAACCTGTTGTTTGTTTTAATTCTGCAGACTTTGACAGACACGGGGTCGTGCCCAGCCAACATGCCCCCGTGTCCACCTTCTGTAAGTTTTCGTTACTGGCACCTGAACACGGGGTCGTATCCAACGAACACGGGGCCGTGTCCAGCGTCCAGTAACACAAAATTTTTGCTTTTTCACACCTTTTTACACATTAAATCAACCTAAAAACTTATTTTTGGGACACATTGAGAACAATGTGTAATTTAAGTGTGGGGGGATGCTAAAACCTTGAATCTTGCAAGTCCTAAATACAAGCCTTACACAAAACTCTATTGGAACCGCTAATCACCCCAAATTTTTTTTCAAAAATTTACATTTTTTTTACTTGTCTAGGTTTAACTTGGGAATTTCAAAGTTCTAAAAAGGTTATATTTTTACAAATTTACAACCGATAGCGTCGTGATAAAAAGAACCAACATAAGAAAATTATGAAAAGACATGGCAAACTTTGTTAAAATTTGATCATATATACTTGATAACATAAAAACCCATTCCCACAAAAGTGAATTTTGAGCCTTTATTGAGCATACAAATATATATCTTTAAATTAAATGCTCATTTTTCGTTTCTTGTGTGAATAGCTGCTTGGTTCTTACGACTCTAGAACTTGCCATGACGATACATTCTCGGTCCTTACCAACTTAAACCCGAGTAAGTAAATGATGGAGGCATTAGGACTAACCCTTTTTATTTCTACACCATTATTTTTCTTTTTTTTTTACCACCTACCCAAATTCCCCCTAGTTAGCCCCTTTGAGCCTAAACCTTTTCATTTCATAACCCAAACCAAACACCCTTTCACCCACCAAAACCTTTTTCATTTTTAACCCTTTGTTTTAGTAAGTAGCTCGGTTTTTCGTATGACTTTTCAAAAAAAAATGTTGATGATGAAACAAAAAAAAAATAAACAAACAAGTTCATCAAAAATAACTTTGTTTGAATAATAGCTTCATCAAAATAAAAGTTACAAAAAAATAAAAAGTCTTACGAAAACCGACGCTTGTTACGTTTTTCGCCCTTTCTACTAACCACTAACCCAACCACCTACCTTTAACCCAAGCCTAACCCTTCACCCAAAAAGTCCTCTTGATATTTACAAAGGTATATAGTTAAAAAGGAGGAGGATTGATTGCTTGGCAAGCTTATGGTAGGAGTAAGTTCCACGCCGCTCTCGAGTGATCCACTAAAATACATTTTCGGCCGAGTGTTGAGTGATCCCCCGTGAGGTATGTGAACTTGTATATAAAGAGAATTTTAAAGAGGCATGTTATGCCCTAATAAGTAATTTATCTTATGAAAAGTTTTAAATAAATCATGACGAATAAGATTGTAAATAAATAAAAATAAAACTTAATAAAGAATCTTGGAAATCCCGACACTCTATGACAAGCCCAAAAAAAAAAAAAACTTTATCTTCTACCCATTCCATTTGGGAGTGTAAAGCCACATTATAAAGAGTTTTGCTTGAGGACAAGCAAAGATTCAAGTGTGGGGGTATTTGATGTGTGCAAAATGCAACATATAAATTACATCAATTGTGGCATAAAACTAACCCTTTTTTAGTACTAATGTTGGAAAAAGTGTGCTTTTGTCCTCCTTTTGTATTTTCAGGATTAAATGAGCCCAAATTAACAAAAGAAGCAAAAAGACAACAAAATTAACATAAATACAAGAAAAGGAACAAACGTGACATGCCCGACCCCACGACAGCATCTTCCCAAGCAAAACAAGAAGACAGAAGACTGAACACGCCCCGTGCTCAGCCAGCACGGGGGCGTGCCCAAGTGTCAGCAGAAAAGACAAAGTGCTAGAAGCTTCTATTGCCCACCATGGGGCCGTACTCAGCGGGCACGAGGCCGTGGTCAACTATAAGATTCGCAGAATCCAGGCAAATCTTCATAGTACAGATATGCTTCTGCACACGGGGTCGTGCTCAGCGGACACGGGGGCGTGGTCAACTAATAAAGACAAGAGCAATTAATGAAGAAATAGAAGGATGTGGACACGGGGCCGTGCCCGAGCTTCTGTTCAGCCTATAAATTGGAGTGCTTGGCTCAAGCTCAAACCATCCCTTGGCACACCACCTCTCTCACACTTCACCCACTACCCACCACCATTATAACACCATCATCCACCACCATCATCCATTGTCCATCATAGAGTGTGTGAGTCGTCTCGGGATCTAAGATTGATCGTAAGAGTTCTTGACAATCAAGGCCATATTTGCCTAAGTCTCTTACATCACTTGGTGAAGACAAAGTGTCTAGTGTAATACTTTTTATTTTTAATCTTTTCGCACTTTTTAATTGGTTATGTATTAATGACTTTAATAACTAGTTTCTTATGTTGAAGGTGATTCTTCCTTATCGTTTGTCCGTGGTGTCTTGGCATTATTTTATTGTCTATATAAAATAAAAGATTTTCACCATTCATATCTCCACGGTCTATATGGAGGTATGTTGGCTACCTGGTCGGGGGGTTAAGGGAACGGTTTGGTAAGAGTCTTGCCATTGTTCATCGTTTAGAGATCCTGCAAGGGACCTGGGTCAAATTTAGTAGGACCTCCTTCAATACTTAACGGTACTGGATGGTGGGGGTCCAAACTCTTTGATCCCCTCATAAGTTAAACTACTATTAATACTATAACCCGACTACTTAGGACTGTATCCTTTCTGACTCAGACTACTTAGCCGAGGGTAACGTCACCTTCAAAAGAGGGGCCTACCATAATTTGCATTAATAAATTAATTAATTATCTTTCAATAATCCGACCAGTTAGGATTGTATCCTTGCTGACTCAAACTACTGGGTTGAGGATAACATCACCTCCAAAAGAGGGGCCTACTACATTAACTAAGATAATCTCTTAAATAGTGCAAAAGTGCGGAAATAATCAAAGGTTACACTATACACGAGTCGGAACCAAGTGATTCATCTTGTCTATCTGTTTTTATTTTATTTTTATTTTCAGCATTTTAGTTAGTTTTTATTTTTCTAGTTTAAAACAGTTTTCTAAACTTTTGATTTGATTAGACGTTGAGGATAAACCGGTACTAAAAGCTCTTGTGTCCTTGGACGACCTCGGTATCTTGCCAACAATAAACTAAGCTCACGATGGGTGCACTTGCCCACATGTGTGTTTAGTGTTAGTAAATATCATGTTTTATAAATTTAAAACTTGGCTATAAAGTGTTAAAAAGGGCTTAATAAATATATTAAAAACTAACGACACTTCACACGCATCAGTTTTTATCCCAAAGATTTATTATTATAAAAGTTGGTGGTTTACTCTCATCAAAATATTTCCTAACTACAGTCCTGATGTATTCCGCTGCCAAATTAATAAACACCGATACCATCCATCTGCCCTCGCGGCGCCCGCTTCCGGGATAGGGGTCGGGGATGCGACATTGTGGAAGGGACTATGTGAAGAGATCCGAGGAAGGGGCCAGGGGAAGGGATCCCGTGAAAGGACCTGAGGAAGGACCTGGGGAAGGACCTTGGTAGAAGGGCTTGAGGAAGGACCCTGTAAAAGGACTTGAGGAAGGACCTGTTGGAAGTGCCTGAGGAAGGACCCTGTGAAAAGACCTGAGGAAGGGGCCAGGGGAAGGGACCCCGTGAAAGGACCTGGGGAAGGACCTTGGTAGAAGGGACTGAGGAATGACCCTGTGAAAGGACCTGAGGAAGGACATGGTGGAAGGGTCTGAGGAAGGACCCTATGAAAAAACCTAAGGAAGGGGCCAGGGGAAGGGACCCCATGAAAGAACCTGAGGAAGGACCATGTACTAGTAAAATATAATTATTTTACATTGGTAAAGGTAAGTCATCATTAATCTTTTTCTTTTTCAAAAAGCAAGGTCACATCAACTATTAAAGTACCTGAGTTCCTTCCATCTTTTTTCAAAGTGTACTTTTTTGTTGTAAGATTCTCCTTCTCTCTCTCTTTCTTTTTATTCTTTTTATTATTATCATCCTTGAAAGTCATGAGTAATTGACAAAAAGTTAAGTAAGTATAGAGTTTGACCCTAGTTCTAAATATGTACCTTGTGTTGCATGAGTTGTACTTATATCTTGGAGAGTTACATGCTTCTCTTTTTTTCCTTTTTTAAGTAAAAGACTTTGTTGTGCCATTTGTATCTACTTGTACATTAAGCATCAGTAATTGTACACAATCTTTATTAATATTTTCTTTTCAATATCTCTATAAATATCTTTTCAAGAAAGATGGCAGCAAAGTCACGTGGCTTAGTCATAAAAGTTTCTTTGACTTTTTGTCAAATAAAAATGTACATCTTATCTTGTCACTACAAGTAAATATTTTTGCCAAAATAAATAATAATCTACTTATTGGCACCCACTGTGCATTACAATAATGTACATTGTGTAAGTCCACTTGTACATAGGCATAAGGAGTTTAGAAAGGAAAAACACATGAAGTTTCCCCGAAACAAAAAAGATACGTGACTTTACTCCAAAATTTACGTGTTAAAAAGGATGGTCAATACCCTTATTATATATTTATGTTTTCCACAAATATAGCATTACTAAATGATCTTTATAATCTGCATGTACCAAGTGCATCATAATGTTTATATTGGTGGGACACATAATTTTAAAAGCAGACTTCAATAATCATGAACCATGGGGAGATATTGAACAATAGTTCTTAATTTTTTGAAGAGATTACACAACCAGTACGTTTGGTTTTCAAATCCTTTCTTATTATTTCTTCAAAAAATTAAATCTTCTATAGCTTGGAGAACCTGTAGAAGGTCTCTAAGCTCACGACCATGCGTTTCGAACATTATAAAGAGAGTAAGAGATTTGAAACCTGGTGACCGGAGCTAAGAATGCAGATCTGAACTCGGTGTACTTTCCATGGGGGGGAACAGATCCAGCCGTTTGTATGAAGAGACCAAGACGTGCTCATACTCGGTCCCACAGATGGCTCCAATGTCGAATCAATGGATTAAAACGGCTTAGCATTACTAACCTTAGATTCGGTTGGATCCGGTTCAGGTTCCTCATCTTGTCGTCACGGTGACGGTTCCTCTTGCGGGGTGTCGGGTCTTGGACTGCAGCCACACGGAAATCTAGTTAGAGGTCCCGACGGGGTCTACCCCGAGGGCACTCCGACGCTCAAGTCAGTATCTTATATGGCAAAGATAATTAACAGTGCAAGAACATGATATCATTTAGAGAGAGGGAGGGAGCGAGAGGGGGGGGTGTAGGAAATGGAGGCAGGAAGAGGTAACCTCAAAGTTGTGGGGAAATCTTTGTCTGCCTTGTTTAAGAAGTTGTGTTACCCTTTTATAATAGTATTCTTGGGCCTTAACCCTAATGGTTTAGCCTAAGAGTGGTTTTACTAGAATCAGGCCCACATGGACCCACTGAGCATGTGGGCAAAATCTAAAGAAGTTCAGGCCCAGTCACCAATCCATAAGAGCAAGCCCAGACGAGGAGCCCAAGCGGGGACCCTCGTCATCAAACTGTAATAGCTGTTTGAAGTTGCACTAGTCAATTTTGAATATGATTCTTGAAATAAACGTGGAATCACCTATTTGATTATAGTCGCTTAAAAACATACATACAAACTGTTAGTAACCTGCTGATATGAACTCAAATCAGAAATAGAAAAACTGGAAAGCAGAAAAAGAAACAGTAACAGTAACGGTGATCCGGACTTGTGTTTGACACAATTCCCTTAAACAGATTCGCGGTCTGTTCACAGGGTACGCCGGTTCGAAGCAGCAATAGCGCACTGCCGGACTTGAACACTTGCCTGAAAAGAAAAAGGAGATGATGCTGCAGAGACTGAGATTGATAAAGAAGCAGTTGCTGTTGGTGTGTTTAAAACTAACTCGTGAGGTTTGGTTTTATAGCCAAAAAACATAACCGATTTCTCCTCATCATTGCAGCGAATTAAACATGTATAATGGTCATTAGTGCATCAGTTAAAACTGACAAATAATGATCATAATAACAGTCATAATGATGGCAGTTTAAAAAACTGAAAGAAAATAATGATAATCAATACTGAATAATCATTTCAGTTTTAAACTCAAAAAACAAATCAGTTATGAGTCTCGAGTGCAAAAATTGCCTCACGTAGGCTGGGGTTTTCAGAGCTGCATTCGTGTCCGTAGGATGTGCGGGCACACACGAGTTCAATCAGATTCTAGTTCCAAAACTCAATTTTTGCATACACCCTGCGCGCGTGGGTAGGACTTGTGGTGAAACATGTCATAAGTCTACAATAGTTTGGTAAAGATTTCACCTTATAACCAACCATTCACTTTGTTCCCCTACCAATGTGGGACAAAGTGCCTTGCCACTTTGAGACTTTCATTCACATCCATTAATTTCCAACAATAACTTCCAACACTAATTCCCCTTTAATCACCCATTTCATGTGAAGTTTGTTTGTATATATTTCTGATTGTAGGTAAAGAGAAACAATTATGAAATCTGGACATCTAATGGGCCCGCAATCGATCTTGAGCATGGAGATACAGTTACAGGTGACCATCTTTTCGGTATCATGTTCTATTACTTATTCTAAAGCAATATGTTGCTGACAGACCATGTTGTTTTTGTAAAAATTAGGCAACAAATGTTGGATTTTCTAGAGTTCTATATTTGGTAAGATTACATAACACTCGCTCGTGTTATCAAATAGTAATTTTAAAATTTTGTAATCATTTTCTTGTATGTATACTACAGGCGAACCCCATGCAGGAACACTCGTCATTACGACCATTGCATTATTGATCGCTTCCATCGAGAGCCTGCTAATTTTATGCCATTTCGGAGATTGTAGAACTATCTTAAATAATAATAATAACAACAACAACAACAACAACAATCTTAATAACAACAACAACAACAACAATAATAATAATAATAATAATAATAATAATAATAATAATACAAATAATAATAATAATAATAATAATAGTTATGTTCGGTTTTTATTGATTATAATTTATAAGGCATTATGTTGATGTTTTCCTTGTCAGCCATCTTTACGCTGATAGACCCAGAAAGCATTCAATAGCTACAAAAGCATATCATCCATGCTAATCATAAGGAAAAAGCCTCGTGGATGGTTCTCCACAAGACAGGGTCCTCGCCCCGATGCCTGACGCTACGGTTCCTTGTCAGCCATCTTTTGTAGGAAAGATTATCGACATTGTCACAAGAGATATAAAGTGCCCCGAAGAGCAAACCGAAGCTTTGAATGCTGTTAAGGACACAGTACTACCCATTGTGCTAGTGGTAGTTATCGTGTGTGTTTATTTTCCTTATAAACTAAGAATTAAAAGACTAAAAACAATTAAATTTGCTAATTATATATAACCTTTTGGTCTTAGTTCATTGTCAAAAGTACTCCACGCAGGGTTGTTTTCTTCGGCTAGTGAACAGGTTGTTGCTCATTTGAGAAAACAATTGTTTAGGCACCTTAGACAGTAGGTGAGTCAGTGTGACCCGTATTAACATGTTACCTGCCACACCGATTTTGCTACATATAGTTTACAGTAGGCATATTTAACAAAAGTTATGCCACTTTTTGTTCTTGAAATAGCCTTCTATAATGTTACTCGAACGGGGGAACTACTCAATAGGTTATATGAGGACACTCAAATAATTTAAAATGCTGTAACTACTAATCTCTCAACAGCACAAAGAAACTTGACTACTGCATATGTTGGTCTCGGCTTCATGGAGGTTAACCCGTAAGTTTAAAATTTCAAACTCATTTACATAATCATGTAAAATAAAGAGGGTGGCAACTCCTAAAACGACTCGAAACACGATGTGAATGTGAATATGATTAGGTTTTGGGTTGCCATATCTAACCCATTTAATAAATTGATTGTGTTCAGGTTGACTTGGTTAACCGGGCTATGTGAGGGTTGACCTATTAAATTAAACATGTATACCCAACTATCAAACTTCCAATTTACCAACCCGCTAGCAATGTAAGGAAATTGCCAATACGCTTGATAAATGACAAACAATTCAAATATAATAAATGTTTTACAAAATCAACACAAGTAGTCAAGATTACCAGTTAAAAAGAATCTGAAAAACAAAGTTTCAATGTAAAACAAAACAATCTTTCATCCGGGCGAAAGCCAGAAGCGTTTTTGTCTTCTCTTGCGTGGCACGTGGATCACCTATCCAGGCCCACCTACTAACCATCTCTCGCGCGCCGCGAGACTGGTGAGGGTATCCCTCGCATGGTACAGGGGCTTCTCTGTTTGACTTTTCCTGCTACAGGTCCCGTTTTGACCCATGAATCCCATTTTCCTACACGTATGTTCTTTTTATCATGTTTCGCACCTGTTAACCTAAAAAACCATTTATATAATAAGCACGTGTACCATTACGAATAAACACATTAACATGCTTAAAATCGACACCAAATATACAAAATTCAATGTGTTTTCATACGCACATCACATTCATAGTAAAACTAGACTATAGCCATAAATACAACACTAGTATGAAACCAACACAAATACATGACACTCACAACACCATAACACATTTTTATGTTTCTATATATAAGTATAATATGCTACATCCCCTGACTTCAACTCTAAACCACAACATGGTTTCCCATGAACTTTCTTTCCACCCTTTCCACAGTTCTTGTTTCCCTTCTAAGATTGGCCATGTTCAACAATATTGGCCTTTGCTGTTTCAGGACTATCAATCATTTTCAAAGCAACTTTAAGGCGGACAACAAGATCTTCAATGGTCATTTCCTTTCGCTTATGCTTGTGATAGTTCTTGAAATCAATCCAGCTTGGTGGTAGCTTTTAGATCATAGCAGCAACTTGGAATGTCTCGCCGACCCCATTCCTTCCGCATGGATATCATGAAGAATAACTTGATGTTCTTGGACTTCGCTAATGACAGTTTTAGAGTCTATCATTTTGAAGTCCAAGAACTTAGCCACCATGAATTTCTTAGTGCCCGCATCTGTTGTTTTGTATTTGCTATCCAAAGAGTCCTATAATTCTTTGGCAGTCTTGGCTTTGCAATACACATTGTAAAGCGTATCAACCATACCATTCAAGATATAGTTGCGGCACAAGAAATCCGAATGATTCCAAGCATGAACCGTGCTCACTAATTGAGCATCCATATCCCCTTCATCAACATGGGGAACGATTTCAGTCAAGAACCTTGCAAGGTTCAACATGGTCAGATAAAAGAACATCTTTTGCTGTGACTGTTTGAAATTTACGCCGGTGAATTTCTCTGGTTTCTTAGCATGCAAGGCCACTGCATTGGGCAATGGTGCAACCAACCTGTTTGTGACAGCAACAACAGAAGTCATGATCGCAGAAACAACAGTGTTCATGGGCTGGGATTCCATTCTGAAAAGAAAAAAGACAGGAACAATCAGTAGTAGAGTCTATTTAAGTTTGTTAGTAACCTGCTGATATGAACTTGAATCTGAAACATAAAAACTGAAAAGCAGAAAAAACAGTAACAATAACAGTAATAGTGAACCGGGCTTGTGTTTGACACAATTCCCATAAACAGATTCGCGGTCTGTTCACAGGGTACGCCAGTTCGAAGCAACAACAACGCACTGCCGGACTTGAACACTTGCCTGAAAAAAAGGGGATGATGCTGCAGAGACTGAGATTGAGAAAGAAGGGGTTGTTGTTGGTGTGTTTAAAACAGACTCGTGAGGTTTGGTTTTATAGCTATGAAACATAACCGATATCTCCTCATCATTGCAGCAAATTAAATATGTATAATGGTCATTAGTGCATCAGTTACAACTGACAAATAATGATCATAATAACAGTCATAATGATGGCAGTTTAAATAACTGAAAGAAAATAAAAATCATCAATACTGAAGAATCATTTCAGTTTTAAACTCAAAAAACAAATCAGTTATAAGTCTCGAGTGCAAAAACTTCCTCACGCAGGCTCGGGTTTTCAGAGCTGCATTCGTGTCCGCAGGATCTGCGGGCACACACGAGTTCAATCAAAGTCCAGTTTCGAAACTCAATTTTTGCATCCCCCCTGCGCGCGCAGGTAGAGGTTGTGGTGAAACATGTCATAAGTCTTCAATAGTTTGGTAAAGGTTTCACCTTATAACCAACCATTCACTTTGTTCCCATACCAATGTGGGACAAAGTGTCTTACCACTTTGAGACTTTCATTCACACCCATTAATTTCCAACAATAACTTCTAACACAAATTCCCCTTTAATCACCCCTTTCATGTGAAGTTTGTTTGTATATATTTCTGATTGTAGGTATAGAGAAACAATGATGAAATCTGGACATCTAATGGGCCCGCAATCGATCTTGAGCATGGAGATACAGTTACAGGTGACCATCGTTTCGGTATCATGTTCTGTTACTTATTCTAAAGCAATATGTTGCTAACATACCATGTTTTTTTTTGTAAAAATTAGGCAACAAATGTTGGATTTTCCAGAGTTCTATATTTGGTAAGATTACATAACACTCGCTCGTGTTATCAAATAGTAATTTTAAAATTTTGTAATCATTTCTTGTACGTATACTGCAGGCGAAACCTCTTGCAGGAACACTCGTCATTACGGCCATTGCATTGTTGATCTCTTCCATCGCGAGCCTGCTAATTTTATGCCATTTCGGAGATTGTAGAATTATCTTAAATAATAATAATAATAATAAAAATAACAATAACTATAATAATAATAATAATAATAATAATCATAAGGAAAAACCCTCGTGGATGGTTCTCCACAAGACAAGGTCATCGCCTCGATACCCGGCGCTACTGTTCCTTGTCAGCCATCTTTTGCAGTAAAGATTATCGACATAGTCACAAAAGATATAAAGTCCCCCGAAGAGCAAACCGAAGCTTTGAATGTTGTTTAGGAAGCAATACTACCCATTGTGCTAGTGGTAGTTATCGCGTATGTTTATTTTCCTTATAAACTAAGAATTAAAAGACAAAAAACAATTAAATTTGCTAATTATATATAACCTTTTGGTCTTAGTTCATTGTCAAAAGCACTCCACGCATGGTTGTTTTCTTTGGCTAGTAAACGGGTTGTTGCTCATTTGAGAAAACAAATGTTTAGCCACCTTAGGCAGCATGTGAGTCAGTGTGACCCGTATTAACCTGTTACCTACCCCACCCATTTTGCTACATATACTTTATAGTGGGCATATTTATCAAAAGTTATGCCACTTTTGTTCTAGAAATATCCTTCTATGATGTTACTCGAATGGGGGAACTACTCAACAGGTTATTTGAGGACACTCAAAAAATTAAACATGCTGTAACTACTAATCTCTCAGAAGCACTAAGAAACTTGACTAATGCATATGTTGGTCTCGGCTTCATGGAAGTTAACCCGCAAGTTTAAATTTTCAAACTCATTTACCTAATCATGTAAAATAAACTGGGTGGCAACTCCTGAAACGACTTGAAACACGATGTGAATGTGAATATGATTAGGTTTTGGGTTATCATATCTAACCTATTTAATAAATTGACTGTGTTCAGGTTGACTTGGTTAACCGGGCCATGTTAGGGTTGACCTATTAAATTAAACATGTATACCCAACTATCAAACTTCCAATTTACCAACCCGCTAGCAATGCAAGGAAATTGCCAATACCCTTGATAAATGACAAACAATTCAAATATAATAAATGTTTCACAAAATCAACACAAGTAGTCAAGATTACCAGTTAAAAAGAATCTAAAAAACAAAGTTTCAATGTAAAACGAAACAAACTTTCATCCGGTCGAAAGCCACAAGCGTTTAGCCACGCATGGAAGTCATCACAGCTTCAGTTGTCTTCGGGAATTAATCAAACGTGGAAGAACAACTTGAAAGATGGAAGAATACTGCCCGAATCGCCTAAAATTGCATCTGAATTCGTCTCTTATGGCTGGGAATAGAATTAGATGCTCAAAACACCAATTAAGTCGATATTTATAATTTCCCGTAATCAACCTCTCCCGCGCATCGCGGGAGAGTCTTTGTCTTCTCTCGCGTGGCACGTGGATCACCTATCCAGGCCCACCAAGTTACCATTTCTCGCGCATCGCGAGACTGGTGAGGGTATCTCCCGCATGGTACAGGGGCTTCTCTGTTTGACTTTTCCTGCTACAGGTCCCGTTCTGACCCATGAATCCCATTTTCCTACTCGTATGTTCTTTTTACCATGTTTCGCACCTGCTAACCTGGAAAACCCTTTATATAATAAGCACGTGTACCATTTTGAATAAACACATTAACATGCTTAAAATCAACACCAAATATACAAAATACAACATTTTTTCACACGCACATCACATTCATAGTAAAACTAGACTATAGCCACAAATACACCACTAGTATGAAACCAACACAAATACATGACACTCACAACACGATAACACATTTTTATGTTTCTATATATAAGTATAATACGCTACAGGTAAAAATGTCATCCCCTGACTTCAACTCTAAACCACAACATGCTAGCGTTTCCAATGAACTTTCTTTCCACCGTTCTTGTTTCCCTTCGAAGATTGGCCATGTTCAACAATATTAGCCTTTGCTGTTTCAGGACTATCAATCCTTTTCAAAGCAACTTTAAGGCGAACAACAAGATCTTTAATGGTCATTTTCTTTCGCTTATGCTTGTGATAGTTCTTGAAATCAATCTAGCTTGGTGGTAGCTTTTCGATCATAGCAGTAACTTGGAATGTCTCACTGAGCGCCATTCCTTCCGCATGAATATCATGAAGAATAACTTGAAGTTCTTGGACTTGGCTAATGACAGTTTTAGAGTCTATCATTTTGTAGTCCAAGAACTTAGCCACCACGAATTTCTTAGTGCCCGCATCTTCTGTTTTGTGTTTACGATCCAAAGACTCCCATAATTCTTTGGCAGTCTTGGCTTTGCAATACACATTGTAAAGCGTATCAACCATAACATTGAAGATATAGTTGCCGCACAAGAAATCCGAATGATTCCAAGCATGAACCGCGCTCACTGATTGAGCATCCATATCCCCTTCATCAACATCGGGAACGGTTTCAGTCAAGAACATTGCAAGGTTCAACGTGGTGAGATAAAAGAACATCTTTTGCTGTCACTGTTTGAAATTGACGCCGGTGAATTTCTCTTGTTTCTCAGCATGCGAAGCCACTGCATTGGGCAATGGTGCAACCAAACTGGTTGTGACAGCAACAACAGAAGTCATGATCGCAAAAACAACAGTGTTCATGTGCTGGGATTCCATTCTGAAAAGAAAAAAGACAGGAACAATCAGTAGTAGAGTCTGTTTAAGTTTGTTAGTAACCTGCTGATATAAACTCGAATCAGAAACAAAAAAAAACTGAAAAGTAGAAAAAGAAACAGTAACAGTGAACCGGGCTTGTGTTTGACACAATTCCCATAAACAGATTCGCGGTCTGTTCACAGGGTGGTTCGAAGCAGCAACAGCGCACTGCCGGACTTGAACACTTGCCTGAAAAAAATGAGATGATGCTGCAGAGACTGAGATTGAGAAAGAAGGAGTTGTTGTTGGTGTGTTTAAAACAAACTCGCGAGGTTTGGTTTTATAGCTATAAAACATAACTGATTTCTCCTCATCATTGCAGCGAATTAAACATGTATAATGGACATTAGTGCATCAGTTAAAACTGACAAAGAATGATCATAATAACAGTCATAATGATGGCGGTTTAAAAAACTGAAAGAAAATAATGATAATCAATACTGAATAATCATTTCAGTTTTAAACTCAAAAAACAAATCAGTTATGAGTCTCGAGTGCAAAAACTGCCTCACGCAGGCTCGGGTTTTCATAGTTGCATTCGTGTCCGCAGGATGGGCGGGCACACATGAGTTCAATCAGATTCCAGTTCCGAAACTCAATTTTTGCATCCCCCCTACGCCCGCGGGTAGGACTTGTGGTGAAACATGTCATAAGTCTACAATAGTTTGGTAAAGTTTTCACCTTATAACCAACCATTCACTTTGTTCCCATACCAATGTGGGACAAAGTGTCTTACCACTTTGAGACTTTCATTCACACCCATTAATTTCCAACAATAACTTCCAACACAAATTCCACTTTAATCACCCCTTTCATGTGAAGTTTGTTTGTATATATTTCTGATTGTAGGTAAAGAGAAACAATGATGAAATCTGGACATCTAATAGGCCTGCAATCAATCTTGAGCATGGAGATACAGTTACAAGTGACCATCGTTTTGGTATCATGTTCTGTTACTTATTCTAAAGCAATATGTTGCTAACAGACCATGTTGTTTTTGTAAAAATTAGGCAACAAATGTTGGATTTTGCAGAGTTCTATATTTGGTAAGATCACATAACACTTGCTCATGTTAGCAAATAGTAATTTTAAAATTTTGTAATCATTTTCTTGTACGTATACTGCAGGCGAAACCCCATGCAGGAACACTCGTCGTTACGACCGTTGCATTATTGAAAGCTTCCATCGCAAGCCTGCTAATTTTATGCCATTTCGGAGATTGTAGAACTATCTTAAATAACAACAACAACAACAACAAAAACAACAACAAAAACAACAACAACAAAAACAACAACAACAACAACAAAAACAACAACAACAACAACAATAATAATAATAATAATAATAGTTATGTTCGGTTTTTACTGATTATAATTTATAAGGCATTATGTTGATGTTTTCCTTATCAGCCATCTTTACGCTAATAGACCCAGAAAGCATTCAATAGCTACAAAAGCATATCATCCAAGCTAATTATAAGGAAAAAGCCTCGCGGATGGTTCTCCACAAGACCAGGTGGTCGCCCCGATACCCGACGCTACGGTTCCTTGTCAGCCATCTTTTGCAGGAAAGATTATCGACATTGTCACAAGAGATATAAAGTCACCCGAAGAGAAAACCTAAGCTTTGAATGCTGTTAAGGATGCAATTCTACCCATTGTGCTAGTGGTAGTTATTGCGTATGATTATTTTCCTTATAATCTAAGAACTAAAAGACTAAAAACAATTAAATTTGCTAATTATATATAACCTTTTGGTTTTAGTTCATTGTCAAAAGCACTCCACGCATGGTTGTTTTCTTCGGCTAGTGAACAGGTTGTTTCTCATTTGAGAAAACAATTGTTTAGCCACCTTAGGCAGCATGTGAGTAAGTGTGACCCATATTAACCTGTTACCCGCGCCACCGATTTTGCTACATATACTTTACAGTGCGCATATTAAACAAAAGTTATGCCACTTTTTGTTCTAGAAATAGCCTTCTATGATGTTACTTGAACGGGGAACTACTCAACATGTTATTTTAGGATACGCAAATAATTAAAAATGTTGCATCTACTAATCTATCAGCAGCACTAAGAAACTTGACTACTACATATGTTGGTCTCGGCTTCATGAAAGTTAACCCGTAAGTTTAAATTTTCAATCTCATTTACCTAATCATTTAAAATAAATAGGGTGGCAACTCCTGAAACGGCTCGAAAAATGATGTGAATATGATTAGGTTTTGGGTTGTCATATTTAACCCATTTAATAAATTGATTGTGTTCAGGTTGACTTGGTTAACCGGGCCATGTTAGGGTTGACCAATTAAATTAAACTTGTATACCCAACTATCAAAATTCCAATTTACCAACCCGCTAGCAATGCAATGAAATTGCCAATACGCTTGATAAATGACAAACAATTCACGTATAATAAATGTTTCACAAAATCAACACAAGTAGTCAAGATTACCGGTTAAAAAGAATCTGAAAAACAAAGTTTCAATGTAAAACGAAACAATCTTTCATCAGGGCGAAAGCCACAAGCGTTTAGCCACGCATGGAAGTCATCACAGCTTCAGTTGTCTTCGGGAATTAATCGAACGTGGAAGAACAACTTGAAAGATGGAAGAATACTGTTCGAATCGCCTAAAATCGCATCTAAACTCCTCTCTGACGGCTGGGAATAGAATTGGATGCTCAAAACACCAATTAGTTTGATATTTATGATTTCCGGTAATCAACCTCTCTCGCGCGTCGCGAGAGAGTCTTTGTCTTCTCTCGTGTGGCGCGTGGATCACCTATCCAGGCTCACCGACTTACCATCTCTCGCGCGTCGTGAGACTGGTAAGGGTATCCCCCGCATGGTACATGGGCTTCTCTGTTTGACTTTTCCTGCTACAGGTCCCGTTTTGACCCATGAATCCCATTTTCCTACTTGTATTTTCTTTTTACCATGTTTCGCACCTGTTAACCTGAAAAACCCTTTATACAATAAGCACGTGTACCATTACGAATAAACACATTAACATGCTTAAAATCGACACCAAATATACAAAATACAACGCTTTTTCACACGCATATCATATTCATAGTAAAACTAGACTATAGCCATAAATACAACACTAGTATGAAACCAACACAAATACATGACACTCACAACACCATAATACATTTTTATGTTTATATACATAAGTATAATATGCTACAGGTAAAAATGTCGTCCCCTGACTTCAACTCTAAACCACAACATGCTAACGGTAAGGATCCGATTGTCACTAACTCACCCCCATAGTCCCAAAAACCACAGTCTGAGTCAAAGAAGTGTTGGCATGAGGCTACCATTCAAGGTGAGCCTGATATGGATCGTAGTAAGACCCAACTTATGCAAGATGTAGCTGGGGAGACCCTAGAAGTTCGGGAGCTGGAGGCTCACGTAGATCATCGCCTCAAGCTTTCGTCTCAGAGACTGAGTGATACAGACGCATTGCACAACAACTTACGTTAAAAAACAGAAGGCGAATGTGACAACTGTAAAAAATTCAGGTATCCGTACAATTAATTAACCATGATTAGTGATTAATGACTGTGCTGAATTATAATTAACTGCTTACTAATTATTGCCATATACATACATGTGCATCACATATTGCTTGATGTCATATCATTATTGCATGATAGCTTATTTGACTAAAATGATGCCCGGAACATAGTTAGCACAGTTATCAGATAAATCAGGAATATGCTGACGGAATACAGTACATAGACAGACAGTATGTTGAGACACAGAATGAGCCAGAAACCAAGTCTTACACTAGTATAGTGTGTAGGAAAGAAAGGATCACAAAACTGCCTTCCTAGAGATAGTTTAAGTGCCGGAAAGTGTCTAAAACTCACATAAAGTGTTGAATTCAGCAAAATTCAGCAATAATCAACATTTTTAACAATCTAATATTATGCAGAAATATGGTTAAATGGTCCTGAATGCTTTTCTAAGTGTCGGGAATCAAAAGTGTCACAAAAAGGTACATAAAGCACACTAAACTGCAAAGTTTAGCACCTTAAGGAACCGATAACCATCCGAACAACCGGACACTACCCGAAACATCAAATCTACACTAGAAGCGTTGTTTTAACATTTCCAAGCTAGTTATGATCCCCAAACATAATAACACCTCCTAAAATATCTAGTAACTAATATAACTAACTAATACTTACATTTTTACCATAATGTAACTAGTTTAGTTTTAACCTATGTCTAGACCCCCCCCCCCCACCTATTTACGGCCAACATGGCCCCCACACAAAGACTTTCTTGGATTTAAATATTGGATCATGTTCCCTAGTGTTGAGCACATTATACATGAGTTAAAGTATTAGAATGGTTATAAGTATAACCCTTATGTACTAACCTTCATACTTACACACATCAAAACATACACAAGTTCTTCTTCTCCCCTTGGAGCTCTCGGCCGACCTCAACCCCACACACATCCACCATCATTCATCCATTCTCATACAATCCAAGCGTATACAAAGGTGTTAAAGGTCATACAAAGAAGCTAGGAGCTTACGGAAGTTCAAAAACCTCTCTTATTTGCTTTTATCCACTTGTTTTCTTCACCTGATCATCCCTAGCCTTGTGCTAGTGGTAAGAACCTTGATCTTGCTATTTTACTTCCATTTTTAGTGGTTAAAAGAAGGTTTATAATCATAATCTTGAAGAACACTAAGAATCACAAGAAGTAAACTTGAACATAAGACGAAATCTTGATGAATATGAATTGTTATGCTTGATGATTGTTGATTGTTTGTGAAAATGATGTTGATCTGTAACAACCATAAATTTTATTTAGCGATTTTCGTAAATAATCGCAATTACTAAGTATTTATATTTAAACATTCATGCTAAAATACTAGTTTATTAAAAACTTTTACAATTTAAAGTGATATAACATAATATGATTTAATTCGCCGTTTTAGAATAACGACGAAACAACTTGCGGAAGCTTCATTTAACGCGTGTTCGGTTCTTGCTCGTCGCTTGATCTTCATCCGGGGCTCTCAACATTCACCTGTATTCAAAACCAACTTAAAAGTCAGTTTTGATAGTTACATAACTAATACAACAAGGAAGACTGGGTCGAATAATTGAATTAAAGAAAAATCAGGAAATTCCAACATTTATATCTTGATTTCCGAAACAAGAACTCGAATCTGGCCTCCACCGTAACTTACGGTGGGTACCGTAAGTTACGGTGGCCCTTGGTTTACAAAGCCCCCACCGTAACTCAGGAGGTATCTACCGTAATGATTTTTGCCCCACCGTAACTTACGGTGCCCACCGTAAGTTACGGTGGCCCCTGTATCAGCCCCTTCCCTTTTTGCCGTTTTTGACACGAAAACTTTCGTATCTTTCAATCCGCTTGTCCGTTTGACCTACCGTTTCTTCCTACGTGATTGTAATTTGATCCTCCATCATATGGAGTTAAAATCCAACATCCTAGATAATAGATTTTGAGACTTCTAAGCCTTCGACTCCTTGCCGTTTTACCGACTTTTAACCCGTTTATGTATTTTATCAAACAACATATTTGTTTAATCCTTATTCCATATGCACCTCTTCAAATTAATGTTATCTACCATGTTAGGTTCTAATCATAGGTTTCTTACACAATTTAAGTATGTTTTCGCTCGTATGCTTATTTTGACCCGTTAAGGGTATTTAAGCACTTTAGGACCTGAACTCGCTTTCATACATTTCTAGCATCTTATTCCTATATTGCTTACCAAGTAATCTGTTGGATCTGAGTTTGTTTCTGATTGTATTTTGTGTTTGTAATTAAAATGAAAATGGATGAGTGTGCAGCGGAATTATGATGAAAACAAACTTTGCATACAATCAAACAAGAGTAATACTTTGATCAAACATCTTTTCTCAATGAATCAGAAGATTGAATTTATTTCAATAACGATTACAATGATTGATGAATGAATGCAAACTCCCCCTCAGCCAGAGCTCAGTGTTTGTTCGTGCAAAGAAGACGATGATGCAAAGAGCTAATAGAACAGTACAAAGTACTGAGCTATTTATAGGCACTTGCAAACCACTGAGCATCTTAGCTGACGTCACCATGAAAGTGGCATCTAACCTCCTAACAAACTTCTAACCTCTGATCTATACAAACACTGCTATGTTAACTACTGCTATTACATTACATTACAAAACAAACTATAGATCAGCTGCTGCAACCTTCCACTGCTGTGAACCCAGCAGTACTTGTCCGGATCAGCAGTGCTTGACTCAAGGCAGTAGATTGAATCAGCAGGACTGTAGTCTTTTATCTGGCCTTTACTTGAGCAGCAGTTGTAGGTCAGCAGTTTGCACGATCAGCAGATAGGAGGTCAGCAGATGTTGAAATCACTTTCAATGGGAGAGACTTGTATGTAAACATCTGCTTATTCTGGATCCACTGCTCTGATCCATTTTTGGCTTTAATTATCTGTTCCTCTGATAGGGTTCAATCCCAGCAATCTCCCCCTGGAACAGATAATGCCAAAACTTTTCATTATTGTGGACATTTATTGCCTCATCAACAGTTCCCTTATCTGACCTTTAAATTGTAGTTCAAAGTCTAGGGCATCTGTGTCTTCATCATCCCTGCTAAGTGGAAGATCAAGGAGATCCTGCAAATCTTCAAGACTCAGGCCAAGAGCTTGTTCCCTTGGTATTTTCTCCACTTCTCCACCAGACCTGAGCAAAGTCAATACGCAGGTCTGTTTGTCAGTTTCCCACTTTTGTATTTTTGAGCCTGGTGGGTTTCTTGGGAGATGTTTATTTGCAGAGGTATTTGGTGAGGCTGGCCTATTCATAACTGGCTGAGCAGTATTTGCAGTTTTATCCAAACCAAGAGTTTCTATGATCATTTTCTTTATGCCTTCTTTTACAAGGACATCTCCTTTTATCATCTCTTGGATGGTTTCACATCCCAACTGTTTGTGTGTCCTTCTTTTATAGATGGCAGCACCAGTTGGAGCAGTGGCTCTCCTGATTTGTAGCTTTGTTGGTCTTTTTGAAACCTCTGCTTCAGGATAGTCAGGCTTTTGAGGAACATTTGGATCTTTCTTTCTTAGTTCCTCCAACCTTTTGTAGGTGATCCTGACCACATCTTCTTTCCATCTAGCAATTTGTCTTTTGTTTCCATATTCAGCAGCAACCAGTTCTTCTTTCATTCTTTTCAGTTCTACCTGTTTGTCAGGTACATTCTTTCTAAACTTTGCCCAGTCAGGAGGAGTGTGAGTGACTTTCCTTTTTATCATGTCTTGAATTCTTGCTGCTTCATTTTCAAGCTCAGGAACAGTCCACTCTTTGTACATGTATCTCTCTCCTTTGTACTTCTTGTGAGCCATGATGCTTTCAATGTAGTCTTTCTTCAAAGTTTCAGCTGCTCTTTCTGAAATTTGTTGACTGACATTTTTTGCAAATTGTTCTAGGGATCTGACTTCTGTGAGCAGATATTGATAGTTTCTTGAAATTTCTTTGTCAGATTTCCCTTGTGTGTTTCTTTTTGAGATATCCTCTGCTTGCTTGGCCTTGATTTTCAAATATTCATCAACATTTTTAGGCCAGGGATATCCTTTTATTGATGGCAAACTCCTTTTGGCAGGGTCATCCTCATAGTAAAAAGATTTTATTTCTTCTCTAACAGCTGCTAGTTCAAGAGGAAATTGAACACCTACAGGAAGTAAGGGCATGTGCATTTGAACTGAAGAGAGAGGAACTGGTTTTGGTATTGTGACAAGAGCTAAAGATTTTGAAGATGTTTGTGGTGGTGAAGTGTCATCATCTTTGAGAATTAGCCTTCTCCTCTTTGTTTGAGGAGGGGCTGATGATGTTTTGGATGGAACAGTGGTGGTGGATGTAGTGACAGTGGTTTGTGATTGACTAACAGTTGTTGAAACAACTCGTGTTCCAATCACTATTGTCTTTACAGCAGATGTTATAACAACTGCTGTCTTCTGCCTTTTGGCAGGAGGTGATTTTGTTTTTGGTGGTGATGGTGGTAAAGCAGTGACTGTAGTGTGTGTTGAAGTGGGAGCAGATGTTGAAACCACTGAAGTACCAACAGTAGTGGATACAACAGGAGTTACAAAAGTTGTTTTAGATGGTGGTTTTGGAACAGACTTTGAACGTCTGGTTGGAATGGATTTGGGTAGCCTTACTCTTCTTGTAGGCTTCTTCTTTTCATCAACAAGATTTTCATCATCTTTTGACCCAAGCTTTTCAACACGATCCGTCAATTTCTGGTACTTTAAACCATCACCCAATTTAATGGGATCATCTGATTTCCCACTAACAGTGGTTTTATCAGTGGTAGAGGTAGGGAGTATACTCCAAACATTAACCACTGATGCCCATTTTTCTTGGTACTGGGGTCTTCTCCCTTCAACACTTGACAACCTTTTGATGTTGCCAGTAGGATAAATAAATCCACTGGTGGTTGGCAGAGGTGCTATAGAAGGAATTGCCTCCAAGGAAGTCTTATTGATGTAACCACTGTCCAACTGTAAACCAGTGGGTTTAACAGTTGTAGTGGCTGCTTCACTTGGATTACCACCAAGAGTTACTTGTAACTCAAGGGGTGTAACCTCCTCAGGTTGTGTTGGTGGGTTAGCAAGGAATGATACATCAGGCTCAGTCATTTGTTGAGGCATATTCTCATTAACAGGTGATTGAGAAGGACTGGGTAATGCCTGGTTCAAATCTATTGCATCCAACAAAAGTTGTGTTTTTGGTGGAATTGTGGATGTGAGATTGGGTGTAGAAAGAGAATTTGCCCCGGGCATTGGGTTGTGGATGATGGAAACGAGTGTTTCTAGAGCATCATAATGTGGTGGCCCTATGTGTACAACCTGTTCATTTTGTGAAGAAGCAGGAGGAGTTTTGGTTATGGGTTGAGATATTTGTACCAACTGCTGTGAGGAAGTAGCAGCAGTTGTTTCTTGTGACATTTGTGTTGTCACAGGCAGTAGCTCTGGTATCTCATCCTCCAGAGTTGCTTTTTTATTGGTTTGGGGGGTTTTTGATTTTTCTTTTTGTTTGGCTTTTTGGGATTTGTAGGTGTTGGTTTCAAAACAGTTGTTCTGCTGCTTTGATCACCTTGAGCAGTGGGCTCAGCAGCAGATACCTGAGGAGCAGTGGTAGCTGCTAAATTCTGCTCAGGCATCTCTGCTTGTGTTTTGCAAGGTGTTAACATTCTTGAAAAAGTTTCAGTTGTTAAACTGTTTATTTGAGTAGAATCACCTTGGATTATTGCTGCTAAATCATCCTTACTGGATTTCTTTTCAAAATAGTAACTTAAAAACCTTGGAAACAGTAAGAATGATTTTATTTCAACATTATTAACCAAATCTTTAAATATTTCCCGAGAATAGTTAAAATTTTCTTCTTGAAGAATTGCATATCCCAGATTTTGAATCTTTAAAGGGATTTCATTGAAAGAAGTGGTTTTGTTTGAAACACATAGTAGGAGGGTATGAAATAAAAATCTGGTTGCAGAAGGAAAATAACCTTTTTGTAAGGTAAGTTTCTTCATCATTGTGGCTTCATACCCTCTCTCAATGAAGTCAGTTTGTAACTCGTGTTTAGTGAAAGAAGTTTTACCTTCCTGATCATCGAGTTGAAAGACCTCTGAAATGGATTGTGGCGTGATTTGGACAGCTTTACCCTTTATAGAAGAGTGTATGGTGGTTGCAGTGTCTCCTTGTTTTTCAAGGGTTGCATTCTTCCAGAACTCTCTTTGGGTCTCCAAATAGATTGGTGCATCGGCGGTGAACAAAGTTTTGTACTTTGATTTTGCCATGGTGTCAATGATGGAATCGAAAACATTGGTGGTTCCTGGTTTTGTGAGAAGACCCAGGAGATTGTGAGATAATTTATATGGGATTTCAGTGGAGATTGCCTTTTGAGAGGCTGTTTTCGATGATGATTTGGAAGTGGGTTTTGCAGATGGCTTCGATTTTGTCATTTTTGAAGAGAATGATCGAAGAAATTTGTGAAGGATGAGATAAAAAACTGCTTTGAGAAGAGAATTTTTAAGAATTCAATTCGACAGTAAAACCCTGTTTTGGTGATGAGTGGGGGGTTTTTATAGGGAAGAAAATGAATGCTGACGTGGCAGCCGTTACAAAAGGTCAGACCGCTATGTACTGCCCACGTGACAACCCCTGGTGAAAGTGGAGGACAGTACTTTTATGAAAGTGACTGATGAAGGCAGTGGTAGTAAAGCAGTGGATGATTTTCACTATTAGTGGATAGCATATCAGTGGATAAGATACTGCTTTTGAACAACAGAGTTTATCAATGGAATGAGAGAACAGGGGTTGACTTTCAGCAGTGGACAGACTTTTTGAAGTAGAGCAGACTTTTGAACAATCAGTGGTTATGGCAGACTTTTAAGGATTTTAATGAAAATTTCATTGTTAGCTATTTTTAAGGATGGATTTTTGATTTTCTGAAAACATTTTGTTGCTTTTATTCATAGAAAAACAAGATGTTGCTTGTTATTCCATGTTCAGCATCCCAATCCTAGAGACCAAGCTTTCAAAAGTGGCTGTATCAAGTGCTTTTGTGAGCACATCTGCCAGCTGGTCTTTAGTTGGGACATGATGCAGAGAAATCAAACCTTTTTCATAGCAATCCCTCACAAAGTGATGTCTGATGTCGATGTGTTTGGTGGTAGAGTGGGAAACTGGATTTTTGATGATATTTTCTGCTGCTTGGCTGTCCAACATGAGTGGTGTCTTTAAGGCAGTGATACCAAAATCCAGTAACTGATTTTGAAGCCACGGGATTTGGGCTGTACAGCTTGCAGCAGCAATGTATTCAGCCTTAGCAGTGGATGTTGAAACTGCTGCTTGCTTTTTGCTTTGCCAAGAAACCAAGCAATCACCTAGAAACTGGCACCCTCCTGAAGTGGACTTCCTTGTGTTGTGACATCCAGCAAAGTCACTGTCGGAAAAACCTGAAAGCTTGATGTTCCCATTAGCTGGATACCAGATACCAAGTGTGGGAGCACCTTTTATGTATCTGAAGATCCTTTTTACAGCAATGAGATTTGATTTTCTGGGAGGTGATTGACTTCTTGCACAGACACATGTAGCAAACATGATGTCTGGTCTAGATGCAGTTAGGTACAATAAAGACCCAATCATGCTTCTATAAAATGTTTGGTCAATCAGCTCATCTTTTTCATCAGACATGACCAGCTTATTTGTTGCCATGGGTGTGCTGCATAGTTTACAATCATTCATATCAAATTTGGTTAAAAGTTCTTTAGCATATTTGCTTTGATGAATGAAAGTTCCATTTTGCATTTGCTGTACTTGGAGACCAAGAAAGCATTGCAGCTCACCCATTGCACTCATTTCAAACTCAGCTGTCATGAGTTCTCTAAACTCTTCACACATTTTGTGGCTGATGGAGTGATAGAAAACCAGCAAAAAGACAAATGTTTTGGGTTTGGCTTCTTGTGAGCACCCTTCATTGATGTTGCCAATGATTTGATCAGGTGGATGAGATCTCAAGAAGATTAAATCTCCTTGGTATGGTATGATGGCATTTGTTGGTGAAGGCTGCAAATGTGCATCATCTGAGCTAACCACTGCTGGGGACTTTGATGATCCAGCAGTGGCTTCAAAAGGTGGTGGAATAGGAGGTAATGAAGTGGATAACTGTTGACTTTTATCCACTGTTTGAGGACTTTTGTCAGCAGTGTTTGTAGATGTGGAAGCAGTGGTTGATGGGCTACTTTGGTCAACAACTGTTGAGGTAGCAGTGGTTGAGCTTTGACAACTGTTTTGCACAGCTGATGCTTTTCCCTTTGTGGCAGGCCTTTGAGGGATGATGATTTCATACCCATTGTCTAGTGTTGTATCCTCTGATGGACCTGCACTGTTAGTCTTGACAGCAGTATTTTCAAAAGTAAAATTTTCAAGATCAAACAGATCTGCAGGATTTGCTGGGATTTTCATTGATGAAAGTTCATTGAACTTTACATTCAAAGTCTCCTCCACTGCCTTGGTCCGTGTATTGAACACTTTGTAGGCTTTGGCAGTGGTTGAGTATCCCAGATGATAACCACAATCAATTTTGGCTGCAAATTTTGAAATGGAATCTTTTAAGTTCAAAATAAAGCATGGGCAGCCAAACACCTTGAAATATGAGATCAGTGGTTTGATTTTATACATAATTTCATAAGCAGTCTTTTTGTGCCTGGGGTTTATTAAAACTCTGTTCTGGACATAGCAAGCAGTGTTTACTGCCTCTGCCCAGAAAGTTAATGGCAAACCTGAATCTACAAGCATAGTTCTGGCAGCCTCAATCAAAGTTCTGTTCTTTCTTTCAACAACCCCATTTTGCTCTGGTGTTCTAGGGATGCTGTACTGCTTTACAATCCCTTTCTTCACACAGAAAGCATCCAACTCCTTATTTTTAAATTCTGTGCCATTGTCACTCTTGAAGCTTTTTACTGGAAGGTCAAATTGCTTTTCAACCTGTGGCACAAAGTCTTGCAAAATGCCTGCAGTCTCATCTTTTGAGTGTAAAAAGAAAGTCCATGTAAACCTAGAAAAGTCATCAACAATAACCAAACAATATCTTTTCTTCTTGAGGCTCATGACTTGAACTGGGCCAAACAAATCCATGTGTAGCATCTGTAAACACTGGGTTGTTTTGGACTCTTCAATGGACTTAAAAGAACTTTTATGATGTTTTCCTTTTAAACAGTAAATGAAATGTTCAGGACATGAAAACAATTTTTGTGGTAGGCCTCTCACCAAACCATTTTTTGAAATTTCAGTGATTGTCTTAAGATTTGTGTGCCCCAGCCTTCTGTGCCAAAGTTCTGTCTCTTTGTTAGAGGCAACTGAGAACAGACAGGCATCAGCTCTAGGACACTCTTTTGACATATCAACAACATAAACATTGCCACTTCTTTGAGCAACAAGTTTTGTTTGACCAGTTTTGATTATTGCTTCAATCTTTTTGACCATTTCTGGTCCAACAATCCTACAACAATCTTTTGTGAAGAATGACCCAAACCCTTTGTCACTCATTTGGGACACACTCAGAAGGTTGAATTTTAGATTGTCTATCAGATTGACATTTTCAAATTTTACATTTCCAGACTGCACTGTACCAGACCCTAGAACTTTCCCTTTACTATTATTTCCAAAGGATATATCACCCCCTCCATGGATTTTAAAGTCTTTGAGGAGGGCTTTACATCTTGTCATGTGCCTAGAGCCTCCACTATCTACATACCAAAGACTATCAAAGCATGCAGAAGCTCCCTGCACATGAAGAAAAAAGATTAGTTCATTAAGGTCTCCAAAGCCAACAGGGCTTTGGATGGGGTCTCAACAGTGTCTGGGATGGATGGAGAATGATGGACAGTGGTTAGGTCAGGGGTTTGGACAGTTTTAGTACTGTTTCTTGCTAACCACTGTTGGGGGTCTTGACCAATCACCTGTTGATAACCAAAAGGATGCCTATTCACTTTAGGTTTAGAGGGCCTTTTGTAGGCCTCATAAACGTGTGGAATCCTTTGGTAGGACTGTTTTTCCTTGCCTTTTCTGAACTGATTGGCAGGGGGTGCATCAGTAACCTGAACATCTCTTTTGACAGATGTTTGGTTCAGCTGTTTTGTGACAGCTGTTTGAACTGGCACAAACAGTGGTTGTTTCTTGGTGAATTTGACAGATGTTGATGATGATGATGGACTCAAGGATATTTTAGCAATGTACTCATTCTTTTTCACATCAAAGTTTTTGAGATACACACATGCTTGAGTTTTGTGGTTTGTTTTACCACAAACAATGCAACTTTCAGCTGAAACAATGACACTTGTTCTGTTTAAATCATAAGCTTTTAAGTGGAAACAGTCTTTTGTTAGATGATTCCTTTTCTCACAGAATTCACAAAACAATTTATCAATTTTTTCTTTCTTCTTTCTCTTTTCAGACTCCTTTGCAGCAGAGGTTTTAACCACTGTTGGGATGTCCTTGAGAGGTATGACTTTAGCTTTTGGAGCTTTAACACAATCAGTTGATGTAAAGTCCATTGGCTTGAAATTTTCAAGAATATCACACTCATCAGACCATTTTGGTTTAAACTGATAATCTTCAAGCTCCTCAAAAGTAGAGGATCCCATTGGTTTGTCAAGTGTGATTTTGTTACCAAGTTTGTCAGTGATTTTCACTTCTTGGCCATTCTTGTTTGTGGGGATGAACTCTGTGGTTACATCAGTGGTTTGAACAGATTTTCCAAAAGTAGTGGTTTCATCATCATGTTTTCTATAACCAACACCAAATTTCACATTGCTTTTTATCTGTTTTTCAAGCATAACCTCATACCCTTTGCATGATTCCACCCATCTCTCACATGTGATCTGGGTGGACTCCAACTCCTTTCTACCATAGTTTGGAGTTGAGTTTTTGTTATGCTTTGTTCTTCTTTCAGACTGCTGATCTCTTTTTCCTTTTCAGTCAATTTGTTTTTAAGTTCTTTTAAAGATCTTTCAAATTTGACTTCATCAGTTAAGATTTTGTCCCGAAGGTTTTCATTTACCTCTTTGATGTTAGCAAAAGCAATAATGCAATTGTCAGAACACAGTTTTTCAAGAACTTGAGGTGATACCTTGGCAGCAGCCATCATTGCACAATCACATTGAGGATTTTCTTCATCATCAGCTCTTTCTTCTTTCTCACCTGCTTTTTCTTCTTTCTTTTCTTCCTTGTTCTCTTCGGACCATGGGTCTGTCAGTGGTTCAATCAGGGTACCTGAACTTTCTCCCAACAGTAGTTCACCAGCCACAGCAGTAACCACTGCTTCAGTCACCTCATCCACTTTTTCAGTACTCAGTTGTTCCTCTTCAGTTTCAACCCCCTCCTGTATTGACTCTAATGCCATCAAACAAAATTCATTATGAGAAGAATCATTAGAAGCATAGAGTGCAAAATTTTCATCATTAAGGTCTTCAGGCATACTGCTCCAGTCAACAAACCCTTGAGTGAAAAAGCTTTGTTGATCTGGTTGTACTGCTGCTGGAGCAGTGGTTTGAGGTGCAACAGGTTGCACTTGTACCTGTGGAGCAGGGGTTTGAACGTACTGAATTTGTGGGACAGTAGTTTGGACATAATGCACAGGCATAGGGGCAGCAGCATAGTGAGCAGTGTTCACTTGAGCTGCAGGGGTGTATTGGGTATAGTGCACGGTGTTTTGACTTTGTGGTCTAGGGTTAGAGCTAGGATGAGTAACTATTGGTCCATTGTTTTGACTTCTGCATTCCCTAGCAAAGTGCCCTAACCTATTGCACTTGTAACACTTGATTTTCGATTTATCCAACCCAACCCAACCCTCAAATTCCCATGAAGTCCTGGGAATTTTCTCCCTGTTCTTTTATAGAATTTGCTAGTTCTAACACTGAGCAAAGCCAACTGGTGCAGAATATCCATCTCTTCTAAGTCAGTGGGATCAAAATGTTGTAAATCATTGAGTTCAAAGCTTAGATTGTCTGACATCTGGTTTTCGTTTGCAGTGAATGCATAACTTGCAGAGTGAGGATCAGGGTTGTTAAAATTTGCCCCAGCAGTTATGTCAATGAAGTGATCATAACCCTGATCCTTACCACTGCTCCCAGATTCTTCTTGACCCAGAAGAGCAGTGTTACCTAATGTATAATCATCAACGGCTTTTCCTGACTCTTGTAACTTCCTTTTCTGGTTCAACTCCCTTTCGTAGGTCAGGAGTCGACCGAGGAGTTGGGTCAAGGTCAGATCCTTGAACTCAGGTGAGTTTCGGGTGACAAAAGCTATGGTGTCCCATTTTTCTGGCAGTGACCTGAGGAACCTGCTATTTTGAGTTAAGTTTGTAAAAGTGGTATTAACAAGCCTCAGTTCACTGATGAGACAACTGAAACGCTCAAATTGTTGCGTCAGTGATTCACCTCTAACATGACAAAATGTTTCATACTGTTGGTTCAGGATTTCCCTATTGTTTTCTATGACTTCTTCGGTTCCCCCAAACTGTTCCTTAAGCGCGTCCCATAACTCTTTGGCACTGTTACAGTGTAACAGTCCAGCATATATCTCATTGGGCAGCGCTGATGCTATGATGCTAAACTCTTTAGCATCTAGTTCGAACTTTTGATAGTCGGTTTCGGTATAATTTTCAACTGGTTTTGGAACGAACTTTTTAGCATCTTCAGCGCTTGGCACTGTGGGAACGTGGGGACCAAAGACGACAGACCTCCAACAACCTGTGCTTTGTTGAGCGAGGATGTGACCCATCCTCCTCTGCCAGATGTTGTACTCATTTCTTTTTAGCATAGGTGGTTTAAAAAGCGAGCCAATGTTGTTTTTATCATCCTGAGATTGTGACATCATTCTTGTTGTTTTACAGACACTGAGAAATCAACTTTAATGGTGATTAATCCTTGCTCTGTTTTTCAACTAACGAACAAACGATCAGTATCAACTGTTATGAGCCGAACTATTTACGTCAAAATGATTGTTAAATCAAATTTGACTGTCCAGGCTCTGATACCAATTGTTGGATCTGAGTTTGTTTCTGATTGTATTTTGTGTTTGTAATTAAAATGAAAATGGATGAGTGTGCAGCGGAATTATGATGAAAACAAACTTTGCATACAATCAAACGAGAGTAATACTTTGATCAAACATCTTTTCTTAATGAATCGGAAGATTGAATTTATTTCAATAACGATTACAATGATTGATGAATGAATGCAAACTCCCCCTCAGCCAGAGCTCAGTGTTTGTTCGTGCAAAGAAGACGATGATGCAAAGAGCTAATAGAACAGTACAAAGTACTGAGCTATTTATAGGCACTTGCAAACCACTGAGCATCTTAGCTGACGTCACCATGAAAGTGACATCTAACCTCCTAACAAACTTCTAACCTCTGATCTATAAAAACACAGCTATGTTAACTACTGCTATTACATTACATTACAAAACAAACTATAGATCAGCTGCTGCAACCTTCCACTGCTGTGAACCCAGCAGTACTTGTCCGGATCAGCAGTGCTTGACTCAAGGCAGTAGATTGAATCAGCAGGACTTTAGTCTTTTATCAGGCCTTTACTTGAGCAGCCGTTGTAGGTCAGCAGTTTGCACGATCAGCAGATAGGAGGTCAGCAGATGTTGAAATCACTTTCAAGAGGAGAGACTTGTATGTAAACATCTGCTTATTCTGGATCCACTGCTCTGATCCAGTTTTGGCTTTAATTATATGTTCCTCTGATAGGGTTCAATCCCAACATAATCTTCCACCACAACTATATGTGTGTTGGTTTTAATGTGGTTATCTATACGTTCCGAGTTTTACCCCTCGGATTATCATTTTACGGCAAGGACCTATATAAAGTCATTCGACCCAAGAATTTGCATCTTTCACTATCTTTTCTTATTCTAAGCATTTGTTTAATCATAAAACTCGTTTCCGAACCCCTTTTAAGGATCGTTCGTTCGAATTAGCCTATAAGGGAAATTTGGTCAATTTTCATCCTTCTTTTACTACAAGGAACTTTTAAATACTTGTTTGACCCAAAATCCGACCTTTTAACTATAACCTTGTTTATAAACCCATGTGCTTCTAAAACACCATAACCGTAACTCAATTTATTCAGTTTACCTAAAAGATAACCGAATAACTATACTTTAACCTTGACTAGCTCTTATAGAATCTCAAGTTCTACATGATGAGTTGTATCATTATACATACCTGACTCGGATCAATATATCGACCCGTTTCAATACCTTGCCTTAGTAGCCGCTAAACAATAGCGATGTGCGTATCCATTTGATATTTATTCCTATAAACATGTAACTCGACAAACCATTAGTCAATATTGTCAAGGGTGATAATTTCACCTTTTGACCCGTTTATTTACCTAGTGATCTTTATCACTTCAACAAAATGCAAATATCATGTATTATGCTAATTTAAAGTCTACTAGCGAAAATACGAAATCAAACATAACGTAACGAAATCGCGGTTACGTACCTTTTAAGCAACCTTTTCAAACGCGTATTTACCACCGGCTTGTCCACTTGACGATCTGGATTCCTCTCCTAAAGAGTTCAATTCACAATCCGTTTAGAACCCTTTTTATAAGTCTTAACGCACAATTTGCCATATCATCCTAATTATGCGTTTTAACTTTAAATTTCAGGTTTAAGTCTTCTTTGAGGCATTTATACAAACACCTTAAGGGCATAATTTTAAAATAATTCATTAACAAGCTCACAACTTGTCATATAACCCGAATTTTCATCAATCAAACTATCTAACACAAATATTTGCCTTTAAAATTCTGAAATAACTTTACATATGTCAATTTAAACTAGAATAAACCCCAAATTTCCTAGTGTTTATCAAGTTCTACATAACCCACTAATCACCTACAATGGTGACCATGGATTTCACTAGAATTAGCATAATTTCAACATGTACTTGTCTAGGGTTTGCTCCTAGACGTTTTAATGTTCCTAATTCATCTACAAATCACACATGCATCATCAGATTTCAAGTTCTCTAAATTCATGAGAATTTCAAGTAGAGGGTTTTTGTCAAATTTTACATACCTTATGATCTCCTTGCAATTGGGATCATTAATCTTAGCTCGGATTTCGTTTTTGATCAGATTTGAACCCTCAATTTATGAGATTTGTGGAAGCTTGGGTTTTGAAGAACCCTGGTCGCCTTCCCCTTGCCTGGTTCGACCTCCACCCACGCCCCTAAGTGGGTTTTGAGTTTTAATTTTTGTTTTAATAGTATTAGTTTCAATTTACACCCTTTAGGCCCCTCAACTTTAGTTTGGTTTATAACTTGATATTTTGTTCTTTCATTTAATTACAAGACTTGTACTAGGTTATTTATTTCCTAGTTACTTTATCTTGTTTACAACCCGTTTTATTTTAAGTCCCGTTAAATCTCGGGCCTTTTATATACTTTGCTTTCTCAAAGTATTTCTCATCCTTTTAATAAATATTAGATTTATTTATTTAAATCCTAAAATTTACCGGGTAAGTTTTACCACTAACTATATTTTACCCATCCAGTAGTATTAACGTGGTTTGATTACCAAACCCGTTTTCGGGGTGTTACAAGTCTACCCCCCTTAAAGAGGTTTCGTCCTCGAAACCTTGTTTACATAGTTCTTTTAATTTGGATTAAACGTACTTAGTTTCGTTTTTTTTTTCAAGGCATTCATTCATTCCTTTCGATCTAACATTTCTATTTATATTGACATGTAAGTCTTTCGTGTGTAAGGCCTCGCAGGCCGTTACTTTTCTGCTTGTATCCATTATCTTTATTGTTTATTCATTTTGGCGGTTAGACTTGTTAGTCAACGGTTACTTCATACCCCGTTACCCGGGTATGCTATTTGTCATCACCGGCCTTATGTGTGTTTAAAATTCTCTAAGTCACCCCATACCTCTTATGTTTTGTTTAAAACGTTACTTTTGACTAAAAACTAAATTCTTAGTTTACGTTTCCTCCTTGTCGTACATCTTTCTCCCGCTTCTAGGAATGTTACTTCCGAGAATCTAGTCCTTTTCGTTATTATTTAATGCGGGGAATTATAACAATTTCCCAAGCTTAACCCCTATGACCCGTAGGTTCTTTCCCCTTAGCCTCGTAGGCTATTTATTCAGATTTTCACTTTTTTATCCTTTCTAAGGTGAGACCTTTACAATTTGTTTCTTTCTATTTGTGACCCGAAGGTCTTTTTGGTCCCTTAGACTTTAACACTATTTATGATCCCGTAGGTTAGGATGATCCCGTAGATCGTCTTTTATCCATGTCTATATTCAAATGTATATATACATATATAGCTTCAAAGCATCTTTTATTATGTTTGGAATTGTTTATTTTCGTTTTTGAACTTTAGTTGGCCTTGACCGTAGTCTAAAGCTTCGTTCGTTTACTCTTGGACTAATCTTCCGACTTTATGACTCTTTACGTCATTTACACGTCGGTTTGTTCTACGCTCACCGTTTCCCCGGTTCATAATTATACTTCTCTACGACCCGTTACCCGGGTTCTTTATTATTTCGTGCTTCCATTATTCGATTTGCGCTTACTTGCACTACCGAGTTTTTATATTTTATTTATCTCGTTTGATTTATCCGTGTGAGATTTCATTACTCACGAACGTCACACTTCATTCTTTATTCAACACGTTCAACTTTAGATTAGTTGAACATAGTTATCAAAATTTCTGTTTGCAATTTCTCATCGTCTTTTAGTCATAACTCTTAATCCGAGTCCTTTGACTTTCTATTTCGCGTACCCGTCTCTTGGTTTACGCATGCTTTCAAAGTCCTACCCATCAATCGGGTATCTTTACCAAGGTCATTTTCAAGTAATCATTCTTATATGGTTTTAGACGTTATTTTAATTTATTTGGTCGTCTTAGCGAGATCCATCGCTTTTATTCAATCAAGTCCTTTATCTTTTATTCTACCCCTTTGAATTGTCTGTGTGAATTTTCATCACTTATGACTGTCAAATTTTATCTTTATGCCTTAGCATTCTCATTAGTTGGTCTGTATTTCCTCTTACTTTGATCCTTGTCCCTTCTCTCGGGCTCTTTACTCTAACGTAATATGCTTCTGTCATCCGATTTGCGTCTACGTTTATTATCAAACGTCTTGCTTATTTGGTTTATTTGGGTACCTTTTAAGTTAGTCCCATCCATCCCGCCCTTACTACATCGGACGTAAATGTGTCTGCTACAAGAAGTTCATGGTATCATATGCCACTACTTACTTGGCCAGAGTAAGCGATCAGCACATGACACACATGACCTTTTTATAGCTTTCACATCACCCCCTATGTAAGTAATGCCTCTATTTAGTTCATACTTGTAATTTCATTTAGTAAAACTTTATTTAATTGCAAAACAACAATCATTAGTTTTACTAGTTTTACATTCGAACATATAAAATGTTTTTCTTTTCTATCGAACTATTATATAATCACATTCGTTAATGTGATCGCTACCTTTCTCAATAGCGTTATATTGAGAGTTTCCCACTTGGATAATTACCCCCCGTCCAAGTTTCCATATGAACTAATCTTATTATTTCCTTGTTATTCATCATCGTGAATAGCACATGTTTCTATTAAACTTTTCTTAGAAACATCATCCTGAATCGATATCCTATTCAGGTTTTATCAGATATATGCAACCGTTATTCCCTACGTGTTAGCTGCATATTACTACTTTGTGCGATTAATTTAAAAGCGTGCACCTGGTAATGCTTGTTCTAACGGGCTTCTCTTGCCGCTAACTTTGTTCACGATCGTCACGCGATTTAGTTCCATAATAATGCTTTGCTTGTCATACCTCGGACCGTTCCACTGTCATATCCCTAATTTGTTCAACTCGCGTCATCTTCAGATGCGGTTGTCCTTCAACTAACATTTACAAAAGTTAGTAATTTCGACATTAATAAACGCCCGTATTGTAATACAAGGCTTTTTACTGTACGTGTCAACGCACATAATTCATTAACTGTATCTATCATTTATCGATGTGACTGGGGTAACGTGTATTACGCGATAACCCTGTAAGTTGATCTCGACACCTTAATCATTCTAAATCATTGACATACTTGTACTTACCGGATTTGCGATCAAGCCTTGAACCGAACACCAATCTTTATCAAGAGCATAAGGTTTAAGTCCAAGCATAGTTTTCCCACCATACTTGAATCTCTTAAACCAAGGCTCTGATACCAACTTGTAACAACCATAAATTTTATTTAGCGATTTTCGTAAATAATCGCAATTACTAAGTATTTATATTTAAACATTCATGCTAAAATACTGGTTTATTAAAAACTTTTACAATTTAAAGTGATATAACATAATATGATTTAATTCGCCGTTTTAGAATAACGACGAAACAACTTGCGGAAGCTTCATTTAACGTGTGTTCGGTCCTTGCTCGTCGCTTGATCTTCATCCGGGGCTCTCAACATTCACCTGTATTCAAAACCAACTTAAAAGTCAGTTTTGATAGTTACATAACTAATACAACAAGGAAGATTGGGTCGAATAATTGAATTAAAGAAAAATCAGGAAATTCCAACACTTATATCTTGATTTCCGAAACAAGAACTCGAATCTGGCCTCCACCGTAACTTACGGTGGGTACGGTAACTTACAGTGGCCCTTGGTTTACAAAGCCCCCACCGTAACTCAGGAGGTATCTACCGTAATGATTTCTGCCCCACCGTAACTTACGGTGCCCACCGTTTCTTCCTTGTTGCCGTTTTTGACACGAAAACTTTCGTATCTTTCAATCCGCTTGTCCGTTTGACCTACCGTTTCTTCCTACGTAATTGTAATTTGATCCTCCATCATATGGAGTTAAAATCCAACATCCTAGATAATAGATTTTGAGACTTCTAAGCCTTCGACTCCTTGCCGTTTTACCGACTTTTAACCCGTTTATGTATTTTATCAAACAACATATTTGTTTAATCCTTATTCCACATGGACCTCTTCAAATTAATGTTATCTACCATGTTAGGTTCTAATTATAGGTTTCTTACACAATTTAAGTACGTTTTCGCTCGTATGCTTATTTTGACCCGTTAAGGGTATTTAAGCACTTTAGAACCTGAACTCGCTTTCATACATTTCTAGCATCTTATTCCTATATTGCTTACCAAGTAATCTTCCACCACAACTATATGTGTGTTGGATTTAATGTGGTTATCTATATGTTCCGAGTTTTACCCCTCGGATTATCATTTTACGGCAAGGACCTATATAAAGTCATTCGACCCAAGAATTTACATCTTTCACTATCTTTTCTTATTCTAAGCATTTATTTAATCATAAAACTCGTTTCCGAACCCCTTTTAAGGATCGTTCGTTCGAATTAGCCTATAAGGGCAATTTGGTCAATTTTCATCCTTCTTTTACTACAAGGAGCTTTTAAATACTTGTTTGACCCAAAATCCAACCTTTTAACTATAACCTTGTTTATAAACCCATGTGCTTCTAAAACACCATAACCGTGACTCAATTTATTCAGTTTACTTAAAAGATAACCGAATAACTATACTTTAACCTTGACTAACTCTTATAGAATCTCAAGTTCTACATGATGAGTTGTATCATTATACATACCTGACTCGGATCAATATATTGACCCGTTTCAATACCTTGCCTTAGTAGCCGCTAAACAATAGCGATGTGCGGATCCATTTGATATTTATTCCTATAAACATGTAACTCGACAAACCATTAGTCAATATTGTCAAGGGTGATAATTTGACCTTTTGACCCGTTTATTTACCTAGTGATCTTTGTCACTTCAACTAAATGAAAATATCATGTATTATGCTAATATAAAGTCTACTAGCGAAAATACGAAATCGAACATAACGTAACGAAATCGCGGTTACGTACCTTTTAAGCAACCTTTTCAAACGCGTATTTTCCACCGGCTTGTCCACTTGACAATCTGGATTCCTCTCCTAAAGAGTTCAATTCACAATCCGTTTAGAACCCTTTTTATAAGTCTTAACGCACAATTTGCCATATCATTCTAATTATGCGTTTTAACTTTAAATTTCAGGTTTAAGTCTTCTTTGAGGCATTTATACAAACACCTTAAGGGCATAATTTTAAATAATTCATTAACAAGCTCACAACTTGTCATATAACCTGAATTTTCATCAATCAAACTATCTAACACAAATATTTGCCTTTAAAATTCTGAAATAACTTTACATATGTCAATTTACACTAGAATAAACCCCAAATTTCCTAGTGTTTATCAAGTTCTACATAACCCACTAATCACCTACAATGGTGACCATGGATTTCACTAGAATTAGCATAATTTCAACATGTACTTGTCTAGGGTTTGCTCCTAGATTTTTAATGTTCCTAATTCATCTACAAATCACACATGCATCATCAGATTTCAAGTTCCCTAAATTCATGAGAATTTCAAGTAGAGGGTTTTTGTCAAATTTTACATACCTTATGATCTCCTTGCAATGGGGATCATTAATCTTAGCTCGGATTTCGTTTTTGATCAGATTTGAACCCTCAATTTATGAGATTTGTGGAAGCTTGGGTTTTGAAGAACCCTGGTCGCCTTCCCCTTGCCTGGTTCGACATCCACCCACGCCCCTAAGTGGGTTTTGAGTTTTAATTTGTGTTTTAATAGTATTAGTTTCAATTTACACCCTTTAGGCCCCTCAACTTTAGTTTGGTTTATAACTTGATATTTTGTTCTTTCATTTAATTACAAGACTTGTACTAGGTTATTTATTTCCTAGTTACTTTATCTTGTTTACAACCCGTTTTATTTTAAGTCCCGTTAAATCTCGGGTCTTTTATATACTTTGCTTTCTCAAAGTATTTCTCGTCCTTTTAATAAATATTAGATTTATTTATTTAAATCCTAAAATTTACCGGGTAAGTTTTACCACTAACTATATTTTACCCATCCAGTAGTATTAACGTGGTTTGATTACCAAACCCGTTTTCGGGGTGTTACATGATCATCATATGATCTTGCTAGATCATGATTAAAAACATAATCTAGCAAGATGAGAGGATGAACATGTTAGAGCTTAATGGATCATCCACACATAAAGTATGAACTTGAAATATTAAAGTTGTTTCTTGAAAAATAATGATCAAAATGAGTAGTAATACTTATAGATCTAAAGATTTATGGATGATTTCTAAAGAAACAGTTGGGTGTCGAATCCAGCAAATAAAATAATAAGAAAACTACTAGTATGAGTAGAAGTAGAGTTCGTGTCCACAGGGATACAGGTTAACTAATTATGCCAAAACGTTTTAAACACAGATACGGTTGTTTTGAAAGGGTGGTTTTTCTAATTTAACTAAATTTAAAAACAATTTATAATTTTTAGATTAAAAAGAAAAGCTAATTAAAGTGGTTGGAAAATTCAGATGTTAAAAACTAATTTCAACACCAGGGCAATTTCTTGATTCGGTTCGACTTACGATCATTAACGGTCACGGTGCAATGATCCTTTTAAATATTAGTTTGTATCAATACTAGATGTCACGCAGTTCGAACATCCACTCCATCTAATGTCTAACCAAGCGCAGTTCGTCGGTTAGAGCCAACCCGCTACTCTAAACTCACGCCGTTCGGATTTTAGTGTGCGGGTTGCGTGATAGAAGTATCGATTATAATCAAACACACACGCCGTTCGGTATGTTTAACTAGAGTGTATGATTCTATAACGAAACCGAGTTCATAGACAAACACAACCGTTATTTGTTCCTTTTATCAAAAATCAAAACTGGTTAAGGTTTTAAAACTTGATGAACTTTATTAGAATAGTTAACAAAGTGGCCAGTTTCATTAACAAACTAATATATATCCGGTAAAATATCTGGATTTAAGATCAAGAAACACACAAACAAACCACTAAAATAATTGAATCTAACATAACCGTTTCACATAAATTTATGAACCAAATCAAAGAAAATAAACTCGAGTGTCGAAACTATAAAAGACTAGCCAGACATGATGGCTAGTTCAATCAATACAAGTATGAAACAAAACATGCAATGAATTAAAACTTACAAAACAAAATAATAATGTTTTGTTGTTCTAGAAAATCAAAAACCAAAAGTGCCTTCGCTGATTTCGATCTCCAGCCGTCAAAAGATTCGTGAAGATTGTTTTTTTTAATTGCCTCCCCAAAAAAATGTAGTATAGGTTGTTTCTTTTTCTTTTCTTTTGTGATCATGCCCCCATACGTCCAGCCCACTTCAACAATCCCCAATTACACAAAACAAAATAAGTAGATTTAAAGCCCACTTGCAATAGACCATAACATCCATATTATTTTCGTTGAATGGCAGCCCACTTTCAAGCAAATTAACCCACCCATAACTTATGTATTTTGTCGGACTCTCGTTTAAATCGCATCATTCCTATGTCGCCCTTAGAAAGCACTCCGCAGCTGCAATATCAACCAAAAAACCAACCAAAGTAGATTACATTCCACAAAACAAGCGTTTCGCAAATAATGAGGTACGACTATGAAATATGCATGATATATGATGAAATATTAATATTAATATGCTATAAAAATGTACCTAAAAATGCAACTAACAGAAACCAAGTTAAAAATATAAGTTTTTCTAAATTTTGGTTCTTACATAAACAAACCTTATTTTTGGTGGTTAAACAAGTGTAGAAACACTTGTGTAACAAGAAAATTTCATAAAGAAACATTTTTAGAAATGATGATCACTAGTTGTAAAGATCCATATTCTTTAAAAATGAAGTTTTTAAAGAACTAATCACACTTTAGAATGTAATAAGGCTTACTAAGAACACTAGTAAGTTACTAAATTTTTTTACAAATATTCAAGTTTATGGAGTAGTAGATTATTACTTGTTTTTGGCAAAGATGGTAAGTAAAGGTTGTTTATTATTGATTGTGGATTGATTGTGATGATTTTTACAAAAGAAAATGATATGCTCGAAAGCATGGAAACCTCCATTTATAGGGGAAACTATGGCAAAATTTTCTAAAAATCTAAACACTTAGAAAAATATTTATTAACAAACACTTACAAGTGTATTCTAAACCATGGAGTTTTACATAAACTTTGCCATAAATTTTGTTACAAAAATTTTACTTATTGGCGGATGGTTTTTATAAATAAAAGTGACTAAAATATGTATTTAGGAAATATATATTTAGATGACACCATGTGTGTGATTATTTGTATATTTTGTGTATTAGTTTTATTATTTTAGGACATGAAATAATATAACACATCAAAATACCAAGAATCACAATCCAAAATATTACCAAAATTCCAAGGAATTAATATGCACATTTCACACAAATTATTGGTGAAACCGAACTATGGAATAATACTTACAATATTCCAGAAATTTACTCACAAAGTATATTTTGGTAAATAATATTTTGGACACCAAGGAAACGAAAATATGATTTTTTTACAATTGCTACAAGAATATATCATATTTTTGACAAGGGAAAAATATATTATTTTTGGCAAGTATGAATATATATTTTTCTTGAAATTTTTAGAAGATATATTATTTTTAAAAAATATATATTTTCTTAAACAAACATGAAATGTGATATTTTTGGAGTGAAAGATATATTTTCTCAAATAAATATGAAATATATCATTTTTGGAGAAAAATGAGTTTTTATATATATTTTCCAAGTTAGACATGAAAATATATTATATTTTGAAACTTATGAGAAAATACAAATATTTTTGCCAAAAGAAAAATTATAAATAATTTTTCTAAATAATATTTATTACAATATATATTTTGGAAATATATATTGGTGAACTTTTATTAAGGATATTATTCCGGAAAAGTTAATATAACATTAAGTCTAAGGATACTTAATAATGACATGAAGATACGTATTCTCATACGTATAAATACACACTAGAAAACGACCCTAGTACATGACAAAAATATACAAGTATAAGATACCACTATCCTTGGGAAGGAAATACAAGTATAAATACTTGGGAAGTATTAAGTTAAAATATATTGTTTTAACAATTATTCCAAAAATTTAATAAATATAATTTAAGTTAAAATATTTATTATTTTTACAAATAATTATACAACTTGGAATAATATCGAAGATACGAAGAAACGTAACTCAAAGACATTAACACTAAGTAAAGGCACGACCCGTTCGTCTAATAGAAATTAGTACGTTGTAGGTAGTCGTGTTTTATCCGGAGAAGCTTGAGTTACGGTGACTGGAGACGCAAGACTGTGAGTTCATGACCCCCTTTTCTATAACTGTTTTCGGATTTATAACTTCGGGGTGAAGTACATGTTACAACTATTTAGAAACATTTTGATTTGGTATGGTTAGCCAAGGAAGGGTACTACTTGATCATGTGAGTGGTGAGTACAATACTTAACGCCATTAATCCTCGTTGTAGGACCGAGGGACATGAGTGATAGATCTATTTGGGTGTAGCGAGCCCACACCCATGTGGACCAGGGTGGCCCTTGAGGTGACTATGTCTTATTCCCGGAGACAAATCTGCTAGGTTTGAGTTTTCCAGCATCACTTTACATATATCAATGGCCTTGCAAACCATTGGTGATCTATTTTCCTTGTTTCTTTCATACCACGAGTTTACAAACTTACATACATACTTTCAATGATTACAAAGGTTATTCATACACACAACACAAACACATGAACTCGCTCAACTTTTGTTGATGTTTTCAAACTACATGTATTTCAGGGAATTAGATGTGGATCTGGCGGGCGTTCGGAAGTTCCAAGTGTGGTTTAAGAATAAAAGATGTCATCCATGGTCTTAGGGTTTGGTCAGTGTGTCTTATCCTGGACGAGACACGCCTTCCAAATCCTGGTTTTATTTAATGTCATTTGTCGAGTCTTTGTGAACTTTTAAACAAGTTGCATGTTTTGTACTCGAATTTGAATTCTACGTTTTAAAACAATGTTGTTATTATGTTTTTAAAACTTATTTGATGGATGAACGTCTTCGGTTTTATCACATAGTTGTTGTTATGATTGAATGCAATGATATTAAGAAAGTGACACCAAATCACGCTTTCGCAAAAAGTCAGGGTGTGACAGCGAAGGTGACCGAGCTAGTCGATGGTCTTGCAGCTGCTATTGTCGGGACTTCCACAACAGAGGCAAGGGACTGGTCATTCGTGAATTGTACAACCAACGTGTCCATTCGTGTACAACACCCATAATTAACGTTACCAAAAAAATGATCCCAAAAGCTGTCATCGACATTTTTTCTCGCATCCCAAAATAACCCCTAACAGTTAATATAAGTTTCTATGGGGTCATACACTTGCATATGTGTCGTCCTTGGCGCGTCTGTCTACTCTGAACTCATGTAACAAAATGTGAACCAAAACTTGTTTCGCGCATGACTTGACCATACGAAATCGATTTCATGTGTTCTGCCTATCCACGCGATCCTCTCAACATGGCCAACTTCTAAAAATTACCGGCTTCATCCGCCGACGCCGCCGCTGCTACCAGAACATAGATCTGACTCTCTGCGTGTTTGGTTTTGTGTGTCAATATTCGAGTAGACCAAAAATGGTCCAAACGAACTAGGATTTAGACCAATAATATGTCCACGTGTTCGTATCAACGAAACACATCATCTCCACCAGTCGATGTCACTGAAAACCATTGGTACAGTTGCCAAAAAAGAAAATAGTGGCCAGAGGTCACAGTTTTGCGCGTTTGTTTTTCACAGCTCGGAATCCTATCATCTGAACTCGGTTTCGGCCAAACGATATATCCACGTGACTGTGACGCAGTGAACTTTCATTACATGCCATCTCCACCATCGGCCGCTGCTGGAGCTGCCACCGGTGACCAAAATAGTTGGCGGAATCATTGGGTTCTTTGCCGGATTCTTTGTTTTTTGCTTAATTCTTCGCCTGAGCATCACCAACCTCTTGTTCCTTTGATCTACAACCAAAATAGCGAAAATCTAACATAAAATTACAATCCCCATCAATCAAAAGGTGTAATGAATCGATATAACGGAACATTAAGTTGCGATAACTTACCCGAGATCGAAGAAAAACACACCGAACCACCACCTTCACATCTCCCCTTTCTCCCGTTCAGTTTCTCATCATAGACTCCCGTGGATCATCGGAATTGGGATCTAAGGTTTTGGTTTTTGTGTTATTGTTTAATTCCCATACGTACACTAAATCCCCTGCACTTTCATACATATGTTATCTTGTTCCCAAGATAATTAAAAAAACCAAGTTTCATTATCCATAATACACCCCATTCTAAGGTTATTAAATTGAAACCTGCACATCAATGGCTTTACTCTATCTTGTGGCTTCCACGCATCGTTCGTCACTTGCTAAATAAGGCAGGCTAGATGTTATAAGTTTACCCACCTAACAGAGGATTCATCCTCGAATCCTGTTTCTCAAGACCATACGTATCCGCATTCTCACCTCTACATGTCCGCATTACGGTGTGACACCCAGTCACTAGTATACATCATTGTCACGGTAGTTAAAGTCATCTTCTCAATCATCCACTTTCAACTTTTAGGCTCGTAGACACCACATACACATTCCTAGTACAACTTGTCGTTTAACATTTTACTTGTAAGGCACGCATACGTAGCAGGTCCACAATTCTACCCGTTCGTCAATAATGATTTTCCTTCCATAACCACTCTAACACCGACATTTCGAAGGTCTCATCGTGACATTACCTCGTCCCATCACCACCTACCTTGTCCTTATTAGCATCGCCCCTACTGCTATTAGTTAACCGTTCTTATCACTTATTGTAATCCTTTTCGTAACTCTTCGACAACCTTGATAACTCCCACCTACTGGGTTGTCGTTGTCAAGTGAAACCCCATGTTGTGGTCTCGGTTCTTTTTGTCAAGAGGAAAGATGGGACTTTCTGTATGTGTATTTACTACCAGGAATTGAACAAGGTAACTATTAAGAACCGGTATCCACTCATGTACATTGATGATCAATTCGACTAGCTTCAAGAGTCCTGTTTTTATTCAAATTTGATCTAAGATAAGACTATCATCAGTTGAGAGTCCATGATGAAGATATTTCCAAGACTGTTTTTCGAGCCCAATGTGGCCAGATGAGTTTTTGGTCATGCAATTTGGGTTAACCAATGCACCCACGGTTTTCATGGACCTCATGAGCCGAGTGTGCAAACCCTACCTTGACAAATTCATTATCGCTTTCGTTGACAACATTCTGATCCACTCTAAGAACAAGGAGGAACACGAGGAACATTTGCGGTTCATTTTAGAGCTTTTGAAAAGGGAGTACCTTTATGTTAAATTCTCCAAATGTGACTTTGGATTCGTGAAGTCCATTTCCTTGGGCATGTAGTCAACAACGCCGATATACATGTCGACCCAGCTAAGATCGACTCCATTAAGAGTTGGACAGCACTGAAAACTCCCACCGAAATACGCCAATTCCTTGGTCTCACGGGTTACTATCGTAGGATCATTGAGGGATTTTCAAAAATTGCTCAACCTCTCACAACTTTGACTCAAGAGGGTACCACTTACAAGTGGGGTGATACCAAGAATATGCTTTTCAACTGCTGAAATGAAAATTTTGTAGCGCACCCATCTTATTCTTACCAGAGGGTACATGTGATTTTGTTGTTTACTATGACACTTCCATTCAGGGTCTCGGTTGCGTTCAAATTCAATGTGAGAAAGTCATCGCTTATGCGTATCGTTATTTTAAAGTTCACGAGAAAAACTACACCACCCATGATTTGGAATTGGGAACTGTGGTTTTTGCTCTATAAATTTGGAGACCTTACTTGTACGGTACCAAATGTACAATTTACAACGATCATAAGAGTCTCCAACACATCTTTGAACATAAGGAGTTAAACATATGACAACGTCGTTAGGTTGAACTCCTAAAGGATTATGAATGTGCCATCAGATACCATCCGGGTAAAGCTAACGTAGTAGCTCATGCCCTCAGCCTGAAAGACACCTAACCCAAACGTGTTCGAGCCCTACAACTTACCATTCATTCCAATCTTCCTGATCAAATATGTGCTGCTCATATTGAAGCGTTGAAGGAGGATAACCTCCAAGGTGAATCCATGTAGGGCATGGAAAAGCAACTCGAAGTTAAATCGGATGGTATTCACTATTTAATGGAGCGAATATAGGTTCCACTACATGGGAACTTGAGAGACCATGATGGATGAAGCACACAAGTCTCGGTATTCCGTCCACCCTGGTTCTGACAAGATTAACTAAGATTAAGAGTCCTATACTGGTGGCCAAACATGAAAGCTATCATAGCCACTTATGTAAGCAAGTGCATGACCTGTGCTAGGGACAAGATCGTGTACTGAAAGCCATCTGGTTTGCTTCAGCAACCAGAACTATCAATGTGGAAATGGGAGCAAATCTCTATAGACTTCATCGCAAAACTCCCTAATATGCAGGGAGGATACGACACAATCTGGATGATAGTGGATCGCTTGACAAAGTCCACTCATTTCCTTGCTATTAAGGAAACAGATAAAATGGAAAGATTAACCCGCATTTACATAAAGGTGGTGGTCTCCCAGCATGGAGTACCGACCTCCATCATTTCGGATCGAGACGCTTGATTCACCTCTCACTTTTGGCAATCACTCTAGAAAGCGCTAGGCACACGCTTAGATATGAGCATAGCCTACCATCCACAAACCGACGGCCAAAGTAAGCGAACCATTCAGACGCTAGAAGACATGCTCTGGGCATGTGTGATTGTTTTCAGAAATAATTGGGATACTCACTTGACATTAGTGGAATTCTCGTACAACAACTATCACACAAGTATCCAGGCAGCACCATTCGAGGCGTTGTATGGACGAAAATGTTGATCCCTTGTCTGCTAGGCAGAGGTTGGGGATAGTCAACTCACCGGTCAAGAAATGGTACTCGAAGCGACCGAGAAGATCATGCAAATCAGAAACCGTATGGTGGCATGCCAAGATCGTCAAAAGAGCTATGCTGATTAACGACACAAACCTTTGGAATTTCAAGTAGGAGTCCGGGTCCTATTGAAAGTGTCACCCTGGAAGGTTGTAATCCATTTTGGGAAAAAAGGGCAAATTAAACCCGCGCTACGTGGGCCCCTTTAAGATCACGGAGAAGATTGGGCCAATGACATACTAGCTAGATCTTCCTGAATATCTAAGTGGAACGTCCTCCACATCTCTAATCTGAAAAAGGGTGTGTCCGACGAATCATTAGTTGTTCCGTTGGAAGAGATTCAATTTGACGAGTAGTTACAGCTCGTGGAGGAGTCGATAGAAATCATGGACTGAGAGGTCAAAACGCGAAGGCATAGCAAGATACCTATAGTCAAAGTTTCGTTGGAACTCTAAGCATGGCCTGGAGTTCACGTGGGAACGAGAGGATCAAATGAAGAGCAAATAGTACTTCAAGCAAATACACATTTCCACCGACTCGGGAGTAAGCCTTGTCCTCCTTAATGATATAAACCTACCACTAAAAGAAAAAACGGACTCCTAAGCTACCAGTAGAAGCTTGGACACTTAGTAGTAGGGGTGAGCATGGTGCGGTTCGGTTCGGTTATTACCTATAACCGAAACCATAACCGCACACTGCGGTTATCAAAAAATCATAACCATTCGGTTTCGGTTAATGCGGTTTCGGTTATTCGGTTATTGCGGTTAATGCGGTTTCGGTTCGGTTATAGGTCGGTTATTTTCATTGTTTCTAATGTTGGGACTTTAAATGGGCCAATAAGGTTGGGTCATGGTTAGTGTAAAATGTAATGGGTCAATTAGGTTGGGTCATGGCTAAAAGTTAAAACATTCAAATACTTCACCAAAGATACATATAGATTAGGCCATGGTTAAGCATTTAAATACAAACTTAAAGACTTATGGTGCTACGGATTTGGCTATGTTTAAAATATTCGGTTCGGTTCGGTTATTTGAGGTTATGAAAATAAGAATAACCATAACCGAACCGCAAAAATCGGTTATTAAAAATATAAATAACCAACCCTTCGGTTATTTCGGTTATCGGTTATTTCGGTTCGGTTTTTTCGGTTATTTCGGTTACGGTTCGGTTAATTCGGTTGTATGCTCACCCCTACTTAGTAGATCACAGCCATGGCAGCTAAAGCTAGAAATTGGGATTCCTTTTCATTCCACCGAGCCAAAATGTCGAAAATTTCAAATTCTTCTATTGAGGTGACGAATGCTTGAAAATCCGTTGAAACATATCTCCCGAGCTCGTTATGTGACATCCCGTACTTTCAGATTAAATCGTTACGATTTATAGATCACTCATAAACACAATTATATTATACATGCAATTATATTAAACATGCAAGTTATAACTTATGGGATTAATCTAAAACTATGAGGACTAATCCTGTACATACACTTAAAGTTAACTTTATTAACTTCCTATGCAAGATTTATGAACTTGTAAACACGAGGGACTTGTTTGGCCTAAACATGCAAAGTTCTATGAATAACTTTCTAGCCAAGTTTAAGTTTTGTAAATTTAAGGGAGTAGAAGGGTTCTAGTAGAAACATGAGGGACCATAAGTGTAACTATGTTTAAAAAAATATATAAAAGAAACCTAAACCCTAAACCCGCCCCCATACCACACACGCATGTACACCTCTCTCTCGGCCTCTTCTTTCTCGACGAATACCATCATCGCAACCCTCCATCTCTCGATCTCTATCTTTCTCTAGGTAACGTGTCTTGAACTCGTTGAAGTTCTTGTTCGTATACATAGTTCTTGACTGCGTTTTGTTTACGTGATTACATGAAAAGATGATTCTTGAATGCTAGGTTTGTTTAGAATTAAGTCTTGATGAGTTATGCGATTTCAATGCAGAACATTAAATATTGCGAGAACGCACAGAAGAAAATAAATCACTCATTTTTTCCATCATAAAAACCTAAAAAGGAAATGAAAATGCTACAAAATGTAAGATTTTTTGTTTTTCACACTAGAATTTAAAACAAAATATGAAATTTTTCATTTTTTTTATAACCTACACATATGTAGGTTAAATGAAGATAAAAATGTTCATTTTTTATATAACCTACATATAAGCCCCACCCGGGTTAATCGCGCTAACCCGACCGATAAAGGTCGAACAAGTGTAAAATTTGCCTAACACTCCACCATTGTGAGTAATAGACATGGTATCAAGGAAAACGATGCATAACACAGTCAGCTTCGGTTACGAACACTTAGTGACATAATATATAGGTTAGCTACATACAAATATGACAACAAACCGCTAATAACTACTATTAAATACAAATAGTGAAACAACCTTTATTTGATAAACCTGTGAACTCACTCGCTATTGTTGACACTTTTTCTTGCATGTGTTTCTCAGGTCGCTAAGGTATCTCTCATGGCTAGGTTGTACGCATGGATGTCAAATAACCTATTTTTATTAATTGCATGGTTTCATCTTACGAACATTGTTTATTTGTTTTGGGCGTTTGTTTTGCGCACGATTTTACTTTACCTTTAACTTACGTTTCCGCATTTCATTTAGTGGTTTGAAAATGTATTTTTTTTCATACAGAGGTCAATCTATGTGACTATTGTCATAGATCCTGGTTTGTCATGCGTGTCGTGATAAAACCCCGCATGTGGAAATGAGGGTGTTACACGCTACTTGGGGTGTTACCACGAGCTCCTTTAGTATTGTCAAAAGCTTGATGTATTTATGAAGTTGTTACACTATGTTGTCCTTGATAAACCTCAAACAAGTTTTCAAACTGTTTGTTAAAACTTGTAATTGCTTTTGGAATCCAATGAAAAACATATTTTTTTAATGAATGTTTTCACACCTCCCTTATATAGGTATGGGTTTAGAGCGGTCGAACAAGTAAAATAACAGGATGCAAAACTTCAAAATACTTTTAAAACATTTCTTTCAACGGCTTCATCATTTTTCCAAAAATAGGACCTCTATATATTCCAAATCTTGAACTTTTGTTAGTTAAGAACTTGACAACTTGTGGGATAAAAAAAAACTCCTGATAAAAATGTTGTTTCACTTTTAATAACCCCAAGCAAATCGGTTAGATTTTCGATAATTTGTCAACTAGGGGGCGGACATGGTGAAACCTCCATTTCATTTCTAAGCAAATCATGAAATGCAATCAAACTTTCTTTTTGTTTTATAGCACTTTCAAACATATTACAAGTCGAGTTCAATCGAGTAGGTACGACCCAATTCATACCCAAACAACATCTACCCGATTCTCTACCATATTTTTTATATCACATATATATTTCCTTGCTAGTGGAAAAAATATCTTGTAACATTAGGTAAAAATGTTTTCTTACATCCTCAATTTTATTTAGTACGTCTTGCACAACTAAATTGATAATGTGTGCCACACAACGACTATGAAAAAACACCGTCACAAGTCGGTTCAACTCTTAATTTTAGTTTTGTAACCACGAAAATGTTGTTGGAGGCATTGTCGAAAGATATACCAAACAATTTGTCCTGTAAATTAAAACTATCAATTACTTTTTAGAAAAAAATTAGAAACAAATTGTTTGCGGTATGTGGATAAATAAACAAATAAAATTCAATCGTACGCTTGTTTATTTGTCACGTAGTGAGATCTATCTAATGCGTGGTAACACAAACGTACGATTCGGGTAAACCATGAGGTGCCGACCAAACATTGCAAGTCAAATTAACTGCAGTTTCTAAAGTTGAAAAAGAAGAAATTAAATTTGATTTTGCTTTGTTCAACACTTTAGACAATCAAATCGAAGGGTAATGCGACTTACTTGGTCATAATGTGGTTGTAGAGTTCTTTGGATGAGACGTGTCACTCTTTGGTTGTCCAAGTGTTTAAATGGCAAACCCTCTCTAAATCCTTTGCAAAGCGCCTCAACATCATAATGCCAAATAGTTCTATTGGTTGACATTTGTAGTTGACCTCGATCAGGATTGTTCTTTAACACTTTACAAAACGTTTCCAAATGTTTTTTCAAAGTCGTGTTCGAATCCGACTTCAACATAGCACCACAATTATGAAGCATCAAGCTTTGTTTGCTACAAAAGATATTTTACATAACTCAAAACCCTAACCCAAATTTCTTTGTTTTAAGTTGTAGGAATAACTTGAACAACGGTTAATTTGGTAGGCTTAGAACCCACGCCAACCGAAGAGGTTGCGCTTTCGAAAGCCATTTGAAAAGTGTTTTATTTTGTGATTTTTGATGTTTTTCATGGTGGCGTGACTTAACCAAACATGAAACTAGTATTTATACTAATTGTAAGGGACTTGGGAGCTCAAGACCGGCCAAAAATGATGCAAAACAGCTAATTAACGGCTTTATAGCCGCTAAAAACGTTCTAGAATGCAGTTGTTGATGTACAACGGTAAACCCCGGTCGGACCCGGTTTCAGGTATTAAAAAACCCAGTGCATGTATAGAACAAAACCTAGTTACGGGTATTACAAAACCCGCATATAGAATAAAACCCAGGTGTAAAACTGGTTGAAAAACCCGGTTACGGTTTTGGGTTTTCACAAAGAGATGCATACCCGGACCCTCCTACCTTACGGGTATGGACGAGTTTGGGTTAGGGTATAGAATGCCCGGTTTTTAAAAAACTCGGGTCCGTTTTTTTTTCGGGTTTAGGTTCTTGTGCACCACTAGTAGTCGGAGGGTATGCTCCCGACTTCCCTAGAACATGTAGATTGGAGGATGTGTGGTGTCGTTTTGACATATTGTAATAGTTCTTGGGTTACGGCTTGTCTCGCCTTGAGACATAGCGTGTGTCTGGTTTTTGATGTGTGAATGAAATTAACCTTTCAAAAAAAATCGAGTCTTACCATTAATAAAAACTATTATATAAAGTTTAAACATTTACATATAAGTCACGCAATATCTAGTTTTTTAAATTAAATTTGTATTTGTTTATAGAGAACTAGTATTAAGCATCTGCGTTGCAGCGGTTGTCATTCTACTGTTTTAAGTAGTAGTGATAATATACCATTGTCAGCGACCACCAACACCAGAAAAGCTCGTAAAGAGTAAATTGTCAAAATCGTCCCTGAGGTTTGGGTATGTTTGACAATTTCAATCAAAACAACTTTTTGTACCATATTGCCCTTTACTTTTGGGATTTTTTGTCATTTTCATCCAAATACTTGAGAGAAAAAATAAAGCAAATTAGACTTTTGGATGAAAATGGCAAAAAATCTCAATTTTTGGCAAAAAAGTCTCAAAAGTGAAGGACTATTTAGTACAAACAGTTGTTTTGAATGCAACAGGCAAACATACAAAAACCTCAGGGACGATTTTGGCAATTTACTCCTCGTAAAAAACAAAATAAATAAAAACGGGAGTAAAATAACGTCAAGCGAAAAGCAGACGTAAAATCTTTGAATCACGCGCACTCGTTGCTGAGAAATTAAACCGGAACGTAAAACATAGAAAAAAATAACTAAGTCCATCCAGGACCTGCGTGTTGGACGAACTTGTTAAACGCAGAAAAATAAATGTGACGCAACGAGCCAATTAAATAGGAAAAAAATGTACGAAAAAATGTTGAATTCCACACGCACGTTGCGGTGCGTTAACTCACAAAATTTAGAACGAATGAAAAACTTGGGAAACATGAAGTATGGTGGACCAAATTTGAAAATAAAATAGAGTTGGGATTAAATTGTAAAAGATGAAAAACTTTGGGTTAAAAGTAAAAAAACAAAGGGTCTAAATTGCGAAATTGAAGTTATTAATTAATTTTAGATAAATATAAAGATAAAAATAAATAATAATTATATATTGGTTATTAATTAATATTAATATTAAAAGAAATTTATTAAATAAATATAAATAAAATTTATGAGGTTGAAGGAGAGAATGACATGTGTCATTATTTGGAGTCTTTTATTATAAGTTAGATTTTTTTTTGAACGGCCAACAAACTCAATCCCGAGCACTCTCGGGGCACCCACTGGACAAACGGAGTACTCCGAGACTAACCCGAGTCCGCCACCAATTCCGGGGAAAACCCGATAATTCACCCGCCCATAGGCACGACGGTGAAATTACCGGTAAAACCCGTTTGGCTCAAGGATCCAACCCAGGTTTCCTTGGGTCTTCTATCATTGCCCACCAATGTCTCACTCTGCACCAAGTGAGAGTCGAATCTGCATCTCTCAAGAGAAATACAAGCCCTCCACCACTTGATCTAGAGATCATTGGCTATTATAAGTTAGATTAATGAAATAAGTATATGTATATCATTAATAAGAAAACTATTATAGTATTATTTATCCACATTGTAGAATTATTACAAGTTAGCCGATGATTAATCATCTATATTAAGCTTTTATTTATTTCGAAATCTATACCTGTTGCTAGGGTTTTAACACATAGCAACCCACCCATAAGCTTGCACACCTAAAAGACTGACGAAGACAACATGCATAATCATTTTGTTGTGCTTTTATGGTGTACTGACGGAGTGACGGGTCACCCACGAACATTAAAATTTTAGCTCTTTTTATTTCGTTTGACCTGTCAAGTTTTTCGAAGTAAAAGTCTTATTTTTTTTTCTTTTTTCTTAGCCCACCTTGTGTTTTTTAATAAAGTAAAATTTTAAAAAGTTAAACCTAATCTTAACCAAAGAAAGATGCAGGCCTTTCTTTTCATACCACTAGTTGCATTAAAATAACAAGTTACTAAAATTATAATATAATTATCAAAATAACAAAATACAGAATTAGTCACATTTAATAATTCAAAATGAACCATTTAAAAGTAACGTTTTCTAAATTCAGTAAAATCAAATCCAAAAAAGAAAAGAAAAAAGGACAAAGAACAAGTCTTCCGGAGAAAGAGGTTAACCACCCTAAAATGTGCAAACAAAAAACAACTTTGAAGAAAAAGGGTTGGTTCTTACATGTCTCCAAAATACATCCAAAATTATTAAAGATCCTGTTTATTGTAGATTTTATATCACAAAAAAGGATAAATGTGACTGTTTTGTTGCTCCATTGACCATGCAAAAGCCAAAGTCAAAGTCAAATTCAAAGCATCCATCCAGGGATTATTCCATTCACATTCTGCCCACTTGTTGATGCTGTCATTTGGCTTGAACTTATTGCATTATACCTGTAAATTTGGAGTTCAAAGATTAACCATGTTGTGCCAAATCTTATTATGATTTTTGAAGATCAATGTCATTATCTTTTATATAAATTTCAACTATGCACTCGTCGAATATGAATTATAAATGAAATGACTAAATTACCCTTCAATTACCGAATCATAAACATAAGTTTCATCTAAATAAAGAGCAAATAGGAAAGCTAAGAAGTTCTAAGATATCCCAATAAAAATGTTGAACCCATTGTTTTCAAAAACTCGATCGGAATGGTTGGACCAGGAACGGGGCACATTAGTAGTCTGTTTGTGTTTATTTGAATCACTTTCACTTGAATCCGTCATACTGGTTTTCAAGTTTTTTTATTTTTATTTGTTTTATCTCCTCTCAAAATCTCATTTCTTAATTTGCTACTTCATAATTTATTCAAGGATTTATATTTTATCATTAATAAAAGAAAAAATGATAAAAGAATATTTGTTTTATAATATATCATATATTTATATCTTAAACTTTTACATCACCCGGTTTTTTAAACCAATCTAACCTTTCCAACCAGTGCGCGCGCACTGGTAAGGATTTTTCTCCTTTCAAAATCCTTGATTTATTTGCTACTTCGTACTTCGTACTTTATACTTTTTTTCTATTTAAAGCTCTATATTTTATTACTAAAAGAAAAAAAAAGATTATCTCTATATTTTGTTTTAAGTTATCATATATTTATATTTTAAACTATTTATGACGTCATCCGATTTTTTCAACTGGTCTTGCCTTTCCGATTAGTGCACCGGTAAGGTGTCCAATTCGAATTACAATCCGGTTATAAAAACATTGATGGGAAACTAATTAAGTGCACCTCCCTTTGGTCACTAATATTTAAAACATCGATATCAATTTATATCGCAATACATGGGGAAATACATATTGATAATCTTGGTCTTGAGAATTACCCGATTTGCAAATTTGTGCAGTCAAGAGGGTGAAAGAAACCTTCATGATCTTGAGCATGTTGTTCCTGGTTCTGATGGTGTTGCCCAAATGAATTTACATGTTCACCTCCTGCCCATGATGGTCCTGCTTGGTTTTCTGCATAATATTCTTCTAGCTGCATAAACACAAATTCTATTCAGTTTTCTTTAATTATTATTTTCTGAACTGGTTTTCTTTCATTATTGTGTATTAAATGTGATTTCATGAATTACTCCACATATGAGTCTCCTTACTTTATTTTGCAAACCTTTGTTAGCTTCAAGCCACATCCTTTCCTGCAAGTTTCATGCATTTATTTGTAACAAGTTATGTAAATTATACAATTTTATGATCCGGATCTTAAATATAGAACCCGTGGCGGAGCTTAACCAAAAGTTCCGGGGGGAGAAAAGTCATGAGACCCAATTTATATATTGTATAAATATTTAGGCAAAATAATTGGGGGGATTCTTTATAATTTTAAATTTTTTTGATGAAAAATAAAAAATTGTACACTTCTAACTGAAACATTCAGGGGACTGGTGCACCCCCGGGTTTTCACTAAGCTCCTCCCCTGTATAGAACTATGATACCTTAACTTGAAGTTCCGAAAGCCGATCCAACATTGATTGAGTCTACATATTAACCATAAGATCATACATATGTTGATAAATTTCAATAATAACACACCAATTATGAGTTTTAAAAAAGATATGGCTCAAGACTTATAAATAACTTTAAATTTATCTGAGGGGGTGTTTGGATGTTTGGATACAGACATCCAAATGCCCCCTCAGATTTTGAAGTTTAGTAAAAAGACCCTGAAAATACCCTTATGGACCGGATTTGCCTTAGAGTAGAGTCAAGTTGGCGCTCGAGTTGCTCAAGTTCCTTCAGATTTAGCGGGTTCAAGTCTTCCCCGAAAAGTTGTCTGTGATATGAACATTCAAGATTAATTTACCATATACCAATCTTTTAGTAATATTAAACTTGTAAACATCAAATCTTTCTTCAGCACACACGCGCTACTTGCCTTTGGTATTGTTGGAGCGACTCGTATTTAGCTTTCAGTTTTATGTACTCCTTGTAGCTGCTTTGCTACATGATCAAAGATAACGAAACTCATTAAAAGACGACTCTTAACTCATATAATCCATAATCTATAGCAACACGAAAAAATAGGAATGCAAATGAATTGAAATCATACCTCGGCATCATTGGCAGATCGGTTAACTTCCATCGAACTATAGGTGCAATTCTGATACCTTTCAAGCATCTTGAGCATGCTGAGATATATAAAAATAAGTTCAAAACAAAGAAAATTTATCTAAAATAAGTCTAAAACTCCATAACCATGATCTGCATGAACAAAGTAAGGACCCAATGAGTTTTAGATAGTGGTTATATGAACTATTTGAAATCCAAAAAGTATGTCACATTGATTTGAAACAAGAAAGTAAAAAATCTGTAATAAACAATGTGCTGACACTTAGGGTTCCAAGATTATATATAATAAACAATTTGGTTCTTCAGCCTATGAATTCAGTGAACTTGTAGCTCAAATCCCACCAAGATTTTTGCAAAATAAATAACTACAACATTGATTGAATCAAAAAATCTATTTAATTCATCTTTTTCAGTTAAATGAAGCTTTAACCTTAGATATAAAAAACAAGACCTATAACCTAAAGAAAATCATTAAGACATATAAACATTGGTCAAGATCAAGATTGATGAATGTTGTGTTCTTAAAAACACTTAAAAACCCGAAGATGATGCATCAAGACTTGCATTAAAAACCTTATTTTGTTATAAAATGGATTTTGTCTTTCAAGAACCAAAAAGTAATTTTTTTTATCAAACTAAATTCAAGAAAAAGAAACTATAACTAAAACTAAACATACCCTCCTCATTTTCTTGATTTTTTTACATACTTTTACTTTCTTTCTTCAACTTACTTTTTATAGATTCATAAAGACAAGATCTACTTAAATCTCAAATCACTAACCCTAAATTCAACCCTAAACAACAAATCATTAAATAAGCAAAAACTCAAACCATTTAACTCATCCAACTTGAGAATCTTCTTCTACACAAACCACACTGAACTATCAAATAACCACATGATTATATATCTATACAATAAGAAACACAAAACCCATCTCAGATCTACAAACACACACACAAACACATAGTAAAAAAGTGTACTTGGAGGTGCTGCAGAACTCATAAAGCTTCCCACGGTTGGAGAAGATAATAAGAGCCACCTCAGCATCACAAAGTACAGAGAGTTCATATGCTTTCTTCAGCAGTCCATTTCTTCTTTTTGCAAAAGTCACTTGCCTGTTTATCTTGTTTTCAATCCTCTTAAGCTCAACTCTCCCCCTACCCATAATTCTTCAAAATAAAAAAAGTAAAAAAAAAAAATCTTTATCACCACCCACTTGAATCAGATCTATGGGTAAAAAAAGATAAGTGCTTTATGACCAAAAGATTATGAAATTAGATGATGATGATTATTATGATACTGCAACAAGATTATACATAAAATCTTGAAAATTTTAAACAAAAAAGCACATAAACAAAGATGGGTTTGCTTTTAATCTTGAAAAAAAAAAAAAAAAAAAAAACTTTAGGGTTTTGATGATTTTTTTGTTGTATAATTGAGACCCAGATATGAAATTTAGGGTTGGTGTTGTTTTTGTTGTTTCTATCTTCAAAGCTTAATGGTTTTTACCTTTCAAAAAAAAAAGCTTAATGGTTTTTAACCTATTTGAGGAACACAAGCAAGCATTATGTCATGGGGTATCCCAATCGCACTCAGGCGCGTGTAGAGGGAGATTAAAGTGTAGAAGATGGAGGTGAGCGCGTGTGGGTGTGTTTGTGGAGTCAAAGTGAGTTATAGATAAAAGACATCAACATATGTCACCAACCTTAAATAGGTATCACACGTGTCGTTCCATGAGAGGTCAGTATCAGAAAGTGTTTTTGTATTTTCTCTTTAGTTTTTGCATTTTCCGTATAGTTTTTTTATGAATAGTTTTGAATACTTAGGTCATCTGTGCGGGTGGGCGTTATGGGTCATTATGCATTTTAAGCCCGTAGTCATAAAGCCCTCGCCTAATCATTACTCAATTATTAATTTCTAATTTTTTATAATTATTTTCTAACTTTATAAAATTGAAAATTAAAACAACCCACTGAAATTCCGGCTTCTTCTCCGGCCAAACGCACTGAAATTCCGGTTATGGGACAAACGCACTGAAAATTAAAACAACCCACTGAAATTCCGGTTATGGGACCAAACGCGCCTTCTTCTCCGGCCTTCTTCTCCGGCTTCTTCTCGTTCTTCAGGTCCGATTTGCAGGACCAAAGTGTAAAATGCAGGGACCAAAGTGTAAAATGCAAAGTGTAAAATGCAGGGACCAAAGTGTAAAATGCAGGGCCTTCTTCTCCGGCTTGTTTCTTCTCCGGCCTGTCTTCTCCGGCAACCAAGTTCACCAGAAAAAATGGTGATGATGATTTTTCACCGGAAAAAATTTCAAACAAACACACACATACCGCCCTTTTAACCCCGCTATAGACATCGCGCCACACCCCTTTTTTCCCTTCATAGCGCCCCACGTTTTGGTGTTTTGGCGTTTTTCCGGCGCTATGTGAGGTTTCCGGCGGTATATAGAGCCCCACTACAGGGGGTCTTAACTGTGTTTATGTTCAAAAAGATTGAAAACACTATATATAGAGAATATACTCATTATCCTAGAAGCTCTTAGGGTGAGAGGGGCACTCCTCTCTTAGGGGAGTCCCCTCTCTTACTCACGGCCAATCAGCACGCGCCACGTCAACTCCCCCCTTAACTCCCCCCACACCCTCAATTTGATGACGGCACTCATCTCTTGGGGGACTTGTTTTTTTTATTTGTTGTAATTATACATGTTTATAAATTAAATAAATATTAATAAAAATTAAATAAAATTTAATAAAGGACATTTCATTAAATGAAAAATAAAAATTACATTCAAACTAGAAAATAAAAATTACATCGCAATACTACATAAAATTTTTAGAAATTGCACGGGGGTTGTGGTTGTGCACTTGCACCGCTCGAACCACCACGAGACGGTTGCGAGCCGCGTCCCTTAGACTTTTTCTTGGCTTCGCGGGGTTGGTTCTCCATTGCTCGGTTTGGCTTTGTGTTGTATTTGAAAGATTTTTATAGTAAGATTGAGAATGGGTGTGGTAAAAAATTAGATTTAAGTTTGTTATTTATATTGGTTGAAATTGAATTGTTTTTAAATATTTGACTGTTGCCCAACTTTTAAATCATCAATTCTTGTGCGGTGAACTCTCCCCGCTCCCGCTCCCCGATTAGCCTCCCCGAATTAATGGCGACGGTGTTCCCGCTCGGGGACTTCAATCACCGCACCACTCCCCGCTAAATGCCCTGTTCACCCTAAGTGAGTAGATCAAGAGTTTATAAATACTAAAGGAAATTATAACGTTATTATTCCGGTTTGGTTTTTATATAATTAGAAAATATTTAGGGTATAAGTTAGACGAATGCAAGGATGGTAAACCGGGGTCTAGTGGGTTTTTTCGCCTTCTTGAACACATGCAAAGCACCCACCTTAAGACTGAAAACAGGAAGATTTATGTGAAGGAGGCTATCACTAAGAATTTGGACCTTTTTCTGGATGTGGGGGAAGTCCTAAGGGCAGGAGGCAAATGGTTATGTGGGGAGTGCATGGTTATGCATGCCCTTAGTAGGGGGTGCAAGCATGGTGATGAGATGATGTCTTTTGCTCCAAACTCGGGGGGATGTGGATGATTTCATTGTTGGGATTAGGAAGCCATGTCAAGTGGTAGCCGACACTTTTACACTCTCCCCGGAAGGGATGGCAACCGATGTTGCCCTTCTCGAGCGTGTTTTTTCACTCCGTTTTCAAACCGTTAAATGCATTCCCCCCAGTTGTCAACTGGCGTTCGCTCAGGTCTTAACGGGTGCCCTACGTAAAGTGGTGGCATCTCCAGGCTCGGTTGAAAACTGGGTTCAGTTGCTTTTGTTGCCGTATTGTACACTGAGGGTTGTCAGGCCTTCTTCCAGGCAAGAGCGAAGATCAGGTAATAGAAAATCCCTGCAGTGCAGCAGCATCTTGCAGGCGCTTGCATTGTGGAAAGATGGGTCTGGTTTCACAGATCTGGTCTCTTCTTTCTTGAATAGTGGGGGGGATGCTGAGGTTTCTAGGAGGGATTCCGGAAGGGGCGAAGACAATAAAAAGGATCCCAATATCAAGCAATGCCTGCGGAAGGTCAGGGATAGGCATTTTACGGCGGCGGTCAAAGTTTTATGTTCCAGTGGGGTTGCCCCCTTTGGAGAATCGACCATGAAAGCTCTTATTGATAAACACCCTGTGGTGTCACCCCCATCATTGCCTTCCAACTATATTGTCCAGCCCACTGTTATTGTAGCAGAGGATTGCGTACTTAAATGTATCCAATCCTTCCCTAGAGGGACATCTTGTGGCAGAGATGGGATGCGGGCCCAACACTTGTTGGACGCTATTGGTTGTGAGGGTTTGGTAAGTTTATCGGGTCTGCTCACATCCATTACTGGAGTTGTCAACCTATGGCTTGAGGGGTTTTGCCCTAAGGTGTTGGCCGAGTTTGTGGCCTTAGCCCCCTCTCACCCCCTTATTGAAACCTGATAATGGTATTAGGCCTATCGCAGTAGGGGGCATCTGGCGTAGGTTGGTTTATAAGGTGGCTATGAAGAAGGTTGGGAAGGACATGGCCCAGTATTTGGGGGATTTTCAATTCGGGGTTGGTACACCAAATGGGGCGGAGGCGGTGCTTCATAGTGCGAACAGGTTCCTGAACTCTTTTCATGAAGATGGGTCCATGGCCTTGCTCACGGTAGACTTCACCAATGCTTTCAACATGGTTGACCGCTCAGCGTTCCTCCAACAGGTCCACCAACGTTGTCCATCTATCTATCGGTGGGTCCAGTTCCTGTACGCCCAACCCGCTAGGTTGTATGTTGGCAGCGATTGTATTGGGGCCACCACTGGAGTGCAACAAGGAGATCCCTTGGGGCCCCTTCTCTTTGCCCTAGCCTTACACCCACTTATTCTCCGTGTCCAGGAGCACTGTAACCTCCCCTTTCATGCTTGGTATTTGGATGATGGCACGATTATAGGTAATGCAATGGAAGTTGCTAAAGCCTTGGACATCATCAACACGGAGGGACCATCCCTAGGGCTCCATCTCAATATTAAGAAAACAGAAGTGTACTGGCCATCGTGTGACGGTCTCAAGGTTCAAGACGGCCTTTTCCCGAGAGGGATGGGCAGACCTGAGAGGGGGGGTTAAGCTCCTTGGGGGGGGGGGGGGGGGGCGGTTAGCCAAGATTCTGTTTTTATCGGTGAATTAGTAGGGCGGCAGGCATTGACATCGGTTGACCTTATGAAACTCTTGCCCTGCCTCTAGGACCCCCAGTGCGAGCTTCTTCTTTTAAGGTCATGCATGGGGGTAGCTAAGTTACTGTTTGGGCTGCGGACCTGCCAACCCCACTTGATGGCCAATGCGGTATCCTGTTTTGATGATGGTATTCGAGAGGCTATCGAAGACATTGTTGTTTGCGGGGGGTCCTACTTCGGTGACCTTCAGTGGCGTTTGGCATCTTTGCCGATGCGTCTGGGTGGTTTGGGCCTCCTCTCAGCTCGGGATGTTGGAGTTTATGTTTTTTGGCGTCTAGGGCTCAGTCGTGTTTATTGCAAGACCATATCCTTCGGAACAGTGGGGTTGTTAAGCTTAATGTAGACTACCAACAGACCCTTGAGTACTTAAGTATCTCTCTTCCAGACTTTGATATTGGCGGTTTCTCTAATATGGACACCGCCCCCCCCCCCCCCCAAAGCCACAAAAAACTTTGGCGAATGCCCTATTTGAAAAAATCGCTCGGAGTCTGGGAGAAACATTCGATTTGTCTCCCCGCCAGAAGGCGGTGATTGAGTGCTTGAAAGGCCCCCATGCGCAAGATTTTTTGACTGTTATCCCGATCGAGGGGCTGGGGCAATGCATGTCGGCTGTTGAGTATAGGGCTATCCTCAAATACCGGCTGATGATTCCTATGTATTCAGAAGACGAAACCTTCCCAATTTGCCGTAAAGCCTGCATGGATAAATACGAGGAGCATGCTATTCATTGTAAGGAGCTCCCTGGTTTCAAATATCGGCACGACTGGGTGAGAGATGTTTTGGGGGACATCTTGAGGAGAGCAGAGATTTCTGCCAAGAAGGAGGCCCCTGTGAATTTCCTTACAGATCCGATGGAAGGGAGATCTACATTGAGACCAACGAATCTGCTCGTCTTTGGCTGGGCGGGAGAGAAACATGCTTGTGTGGATCTCACAGGAGTCTCCCCCTTAGCTGGTTTAAGGGAAACCAGGTTTGTAGCAGGACAGACTATAAGGAAAGCAGAATCTAAAAAGGTGGATAAACACGCTAAAACATGTGCTGATAACCAACATGCATTTGTCCCCTTCGCCTTCGACACCTTTGACTCCCTATCTCCAGAAGCTATCCGTTTGTTGACTAGGGTTCAAAAGGTTGTCCACAGCAGTTGCTCATCAACAGGGGGGCAGGGGTTTGTCTTTAATAGGCTAGGGTTTGCTATTCATAAAGGGGTAGCGGTGGAGCTTGTTGCTCGCTTACCTGCGATATTGATGTAACTCGGCCAGTATTTTATATAATAGACTGTTAACTTGATGAAAAAAAAAATTAATATATGTTTATGTTTCATGTGAATTACACTACACTCTCACACTCAAATGTATCGTACGAAAATCATTAGTCACGTATACGCTTGATGACTGTAGATTTATAGTGTCTAAATGAATGAATATAATTTAAGGTAAGTTAAATTAAACAACAATTATAATATTTTTTTTATGTAATGATTAAAACACTAAAGTTAAATATATTTGAGCTATTTTTTAATAACTTTCTTCTAATATTAGATCCATTCATAATATAAAACTTTAAATAAGACCAAAACAAAAAGACAAAGGGACCAAATTAAAGAACTTAAATTATATAATAAGAGTGAAGTACAACGTTGGTTACACAAAACATACATTTTTAGTGTAATTTAGACCTTATTTTATAACAAACTAAGGTTTTTATTTTTGAAGTATTAGATTTATAATAAAAAAACTATTTGCTTATGAAAGTTATTGAAAATTGTTATATCTTACAAATACAAAGACATGTATCGTAGATAATTTTAAATAGGTTTTTTTTTCTTTTAGTTACTTTTTGAAAAGAATTAATACAAGTGAGTCTATTAAAAGTTTTTCTAGTTTTTCTTTTCCTATAATTATTTTTTGTTATAATTATTATAATATTTTATTGTTATAATTTCTTTTGAGTAGATTTCGTTTTTTTTTTTTGTTTTATAACTTAAAAGATGGTATTTTTTAAAATTCTAAATATGCCATTGGGATGTCCTTACTTTTATCTACGCTTAGACTATTGGCGTAACTTAGTAGGGGCGGGAGGGGGCAATCGATCCTCCGAACTTTTCGCTTATTAGTAGAGTATGTAGTTTTTATATAGAAAAATTTGGGTATATACGTTTTTTACCCCCCGGTTTTATAGAAAATTTTGGGTATATATGTTTTCGACCCCCGATCAGAAATCTCAAGATTCCCCACTGGCTTAGACATAAAATTTATATTAAAAACCGAGTTGTATACAGTAACATAAAGTGATGTCGTTTACCATTTTCATTATCTAAGCAATATAATATAATATGATGTTTTATAAGCCGTTTACCCTATTCGTTATTTGAGTAATATAATATAATGTTTAATAAAATCTTGGATCTACTATTGCAACATTTTTACTTTTATCTACGATTTCATAAAATTTTTATTCGAACAAACATCGATACTGGTGTTATATTCGGTTTTATGGTTTTCTCAACATGGTGATACAAAATTCGTTGAGGTATATATATAGCTACACACCTTTTTTTGTTACTTGAGTAACATAATATAAAATTTTGAATACACCATTGCAACATGCTTATTTTTATCTGATAAAACTTTTAATTGAACGAGTAAATATAGTTAACTTTTTTTTTGTTCTTTACCGTGACAGATCTAACAAATACTGTTCGAACTACATTGGTACCAGTATGGTATTCTTTTTATTGTTTTCTTGGCGTGAGTGTATAAAAGTGATTGAATATAAAGTTCTATTGGCAATAAAGTTTTTTTTTACCGTATGCAATAGTGAATATCAGTGAAGGAACCGATGCTCCGCCGAACAACATTGGTACTTGCACCGATATTTGTTTCTATATATAGTTTTTGATAATTATAAAACATGTGTTAATATCCTTTTAGATGTATATCTTTTGGTTGCAATACCGAGTGCAAGTATCATATTGATACTTTAACGAACCTAAAAATGCACTCACCAGCTTTCTTACGAGATACCTAGCCGTGTAGCGCGGGTATCTCACCTCACCTAGTTGTGAACAAAACTCGAAAGTAAAGAGTTTTGCAAAAACACATCAAGGATGGTTTATGTGGAATACTTATGTGGCATGTTGGATTATGATGAGGTGGAGGAGTAGATCATATACAAACTAACTTAAATCTAAAAACAATAAGCATCAATTTAAAAGTGACTTATGATATAACTTAAAAAAAATCAATAAGGGTATTTTAGTACTTTACATTATTCATTATATCAAAATTCCTATTTTCATGTTATCAAGATGGTAACTAATATCTATATTTTCATGGCATTATCTTTTTCAGTTTATTTTATACGGATTTTTCAAAGTAAGATACAGATTCCTCTTTCTTAAACACATTCCACAATCGTAGATGATCTATTGTTCTTCATATACATGTGCTGATTAGTTATGTGCTAATTAATTACATGCATGTGCTGATTAATTACATACATATTCTGAAATTGCAGATGATCCATTGTTCTTTACTTGCATGTGCTAATAAGTACATTGATATGGTGCTTTAACTTAATATATGTGAGGACTAATTACAATCATATTTCAAAATCACATATTATCATTTGTTTCTTCATAAACATGTGGTGATAAGTTACATTCATGTGCTAATTTATCTTACTATATGTGCTTATTAATTACATAGATGTGTTATTAATTAAATACATCTCTTTAATTTTATACACCTGCTAATATCAATATGTTTGAAAAGGGTTTATTAGGAAAGATGGACGGTTTTTTTGAGTTTGAAGTGGGGATCATTTTTTAATATAAATTAGCAATTTTACGTAATTACCTTAACTTGTTAGTATTAAATATTAAATATTATTTATAGGGGTTTTATTTGTAATTAACAGAGAAAACCAAAAGTCGCAGGAGAGTTAAACTGACCATCGCCGGAGGGCTCGACGGAAGGAAATATTTTGGTTTAGCGATCGAGGTCGCCTATCAATTGGCTTGACCTTTATCCCTAAACTGATCTATCGATCTCCCATTCGCCATCCGGGATCGGTATCGCCAATACAACTGTGTGGGTGCCGGAAACATATCGCTGGTGGCTCGACGAAGAGGTGGTGGTGGAATAGTGTGTAAGGTCTGACCTGAGACACATATCGCTTGTGTCTCTAATTTTACCTTCCATCCTATTTTACTGTTCCATTGATTCCATTCGCTACTGGGATTGTTCCCGAGGAGGTGTATTCCGACATCATGGGGAGAAGACAGTGGGGAGTTCAAGACTCATGGAGTTGGAAGATCAAAGATAAACCGCCGGAAGTAAGAGACAAGACGGTGGATGACGAAGAGTGGGAAACGGTGAGAAAGAAGAAAGATAAGGGGAAAGAAGTTGTAGAACCAAGCACGACTATTTTTTCTAACAAATATGCCAGACGAGGTACCCGACAAAGACATTTGGCTGGAAATTAGAAGATGCGGATATCTATCAGACGTATATTTTCCCAGGAAAAGAGACCTCAAAGGAAATAGATTCGCCTTCGCAAGATTCAAAAAGATCGGAGATATTAACAAATTGGTCCAGGCCATAAATAACATATGGTTCGGAGATAAAAGAGTAAAGGCAAATGTGTCAAAGTTTTAGAGAGATGATGACAAGGAGGATGGAGGAAATAAGAATGCAAAAGGAGGGTATCACAAAAGATTCAGAGGGGAAAGACGGGAGGAAACAGAAGGTGGTTATGACAAAAGGAACCAGATGAATATGCCAAGAATCCAAAAAGGTTGGAACAGAGACGGAGGTAACTGGTCGTATGCAGAAATAGTGGCAGGGGAGAAAAATACAAATCCTAGAGATGTAATTGTACTACCAGATTCAGCATTACCTGACACAATGGAATGGAGTAGTAGGATAGTTTGCATGGAGGCTAAGTCAATAAAGATTCTGTGCAGAGCTAAAGATATTCTAAGTGGCTTATATTCACACACAATGGAAATAAGATACCTCGGTGGCTTAAGTATCCTTGTTACATTTGGTTCACAAATGGTGACTACAGATTTCATAACAAATCACAGCAAACAATGGGGAGAATTTTTCAAAGGCAAGATGTGGAAAGAAAACACGCATCAGTACCAGAGAGTTGCATGGGTAAGTATTTTTGGGGTCCCGGTAAGCCTAAAAACAAGAAATAATATAAACGCCATAGCCGGGAAAATAGGAGAGGTGGTGGAAGTGGGAGAAATTAGCAAAGAAGATGGGGACCTATCTATGGCACATATCGGCATCATTGTCAATACTGGCCAAACAATAAATATAGAGCTGGAAGTACAATATAAGGAAACTACGTTCAAGTGTTGGATTTCAGAGATTCTAGGTGGCTGGTCACCAAAGTTCGTTAAAAATAAGTCGGTTTTTGAGAATGTACCAGAGGAGAACATAGATGATGATGATAATAGAGCATATGGTAACGATGAATACAATGGAGCTGGGGATTATATGTCAAATGAAAATGGAAATTCAGGCAATAACAATAGTGATAATAGATCGGTGAGCGGAGAAAAAGAGAACACTCCGATGAGCAAAGAAATGCAGGATATGCCGGAGATCTGAGACGGAGACGGAGAAAACATGTCGGTGAACATTAACGGTGTAACGGAAAACATGAGTGGCACGGAAAACAAAGAGTCAAGAGAAGGGGGTGAATCATTAAATGCAGGAACAAGTTTCGGAGGTAATTGGAGGGATATCTTCGCCGAATGCATAAGAACTCAAGAGTCGGCAGGGGACATTTATCCGAGGAAAGATATAAATTACAACAATAATGACGCGCCACGTGGAGCTGACAAGATGATAAATTTCAAAGCAACTAACATGGACTCAGGTGGGTCATCAGGTAGTGGGCCGATAGGAGAAAAAGGTGCAAGCACAAACAGTAGCCCAATTCAGAAAAGAAGAAACACACCAGATAGCAATATTGGGCCAGAGGATGATCCATTTAATTTAAGAGAATTGATTTGGGCCACTAGTAAAAAGAAAGTAACTGGGAAAAGGAAAAAGAGGGCAACTAAGTGTGCATTTACCAATACATATGCGGCATCGTATAAAAGATTGAGGACGAATGAGATTCCGGAGACAAATGCAAAGACGAATGAAGAACTTATTGATCCAATCAACAGGACGTTTGATCTAAATAAACAACCAATTGTGGAACCACAGGAAGAAATAGATGCTACATTGGAAATGGGAAAAAAGATTGGAGTAAGGATTTCTAGGTTCAGGCCAGAACTTACTAGGATCGTTGAAGAGGAATTGGAGTTGAACGGTGAACCATGAATTTTTTGTCGATTAATATTAGAGGCATTGGGGGAGCAGAGAAGCCTATATGGATCAGTAGATTGATCAGAGAGCACAAATCGTCTTTCTTATGTGTACAGGAAACTCAAGTCTCAGATTTAGATGGAGTAACTGTCAGAAGATTTTGGGGCCAGGTGGATATGGAATGGGAATCAGTAGATGCCAGGGGAAGATCGGGGGGCTTAGTCTCGGCCTGGGATCTAGGAGTCTTCTCCAGGACAAGTGTCATAAAAAATGAATCGTTCCTTGTTGTCTCTGGCCGTATAGCAGGTACAGATATAATTATGAATATTGTTAACATCTATGCATCATGTGATGTAATGAATCGATGAAATCTATGGGGGGGAATTGAAAAGTATAAGAGAACAGGTAGAAGGTTTATGGATTTTAATCGGAGATTTTAACGAAATAATGGAAGAAGGGGATAGGATGAACTCAAGGTTCGATAGTCACAGTGCGATGTTATTCAACACTTTTATTGCAGAAGCGGGTTTGCTAGAATACCAGATGGGGGGATATAAGTATACGTACATGTCGGACAACGGATCCAGTCTAAGTAAAATTGATAGAATACTTGTCTGTGATGAATTTATGAACAAATGGCCAACGGCAAAACTCAAAGCATTAGCCAGGAACTTATCGGATCACACTCGTCACCGGATTTCGGTCTGATCCCGTTCAAGTTTTACAACAGCTGGCTGGAAATACAAGGCATTGAAAAAGTGGTCTGCAAAGTACTGGGGGAGCATAAAAATGGGGTTAATTCCTTAAAATAAATGGCGGGGATATTAAAGAAACTCAAAGCCGACATAAAGCAGTGGAGGAAAGAAAATAAACTAAAAGAGGAAAAGGAGATATATGAGGAGATGAAAGCAGTGGAAGATATCGAGAAGACGGCTGAAACTCGAAGTCTTACAAGAGCGGAGAAGGAGAAGAGAATTCAAAGCAAATGGAAAATAAAGAATCATGAGAAAAGGAGGCTTAAAGATTTAAAACAAAAAGCGAAGATGAGGTGGGCTAAGCTAGGCGATGAAAACTCAAAGTTTTTTCATGGATTAATAAATTGTAGAAAAGCGAAAAACCGAATAAATGCTATAAGGATAAATGGCAACATGGAAACGGAACCTAAGGCAATAAAGGAGTTTATACGTGAAAGCTTCATGACACGATTCGAAGAACCACTTAATAGGAGACCTTCCTTTGACGGTAGAGGATTTGCACAACTCACAAACGACCAGTCGAAAAAACTAGTAGCTGAATTTTCGAAGGAAGAAATTAAAGAAGCAGTGTGGGCTTGTGGTAGTGATAGGGCTCCTGGGCCCGATGGATTCTCGTTTAAGTTTATTAAAAAATTCTGGGCTCAGTTGGAGAACTGTTTCGTAGGGGCATTAAAGGAGTTCCATAAGAAAGGTCATATTGAGAAAGGATGCAATCCGTCGTTTGTTGCACTTATTCCAAAAAAGAGAGATCCTAAAAATGTTAGCGAGTATCGGCCTATCTCTTTGATTGGGGCTTTATATAAAGTAATTGCAAAGATTCTTGTGATAAGAATAAAAAAAGGTCATCAGTTCCGTTGTAGCCCCGGTACAAACGGCGTTCGTGGAAGGTAGATCTATTTTTGATGGGCCGATAATCACAAGTGAAGTCATCTCTTGGGCAAAAAAGACCAAACAGAAAATTTTTGTGTTCAAAGTAGACTTCGAGAAGGCATACGACTCAGTAAATTGGAAGTTTTTAATGGCGAATCTTAAAGCAATGAAATTCCCGATTAAATGGAGGAAATGGATCGGAGCATGCTTATAGTCGAGTTGGGCTTCGGTGTTGGTGAACGGGTCTCCTACATCAGAGTTTAAATTACAAAGAGGATTAAGACAAGGTGATCCTTTATCACCTTTTCTATCCATTCTAGCAATGGAAGCATTGGACGTCGTTATGACAAGGGCGAGAAAAAGATGAGTATTTAAGGGTGTACAACTTCCAAATGATGGCCCATGCATATCCCAACTATGTTACGCGGACGATGTAATATTCATGGGAGAGTGGTCTGAGACGAACATTTTAAACTTGAACAGAATTCTGAGATGCTTTTATCTATGCTCGGGACTAAAAGTGAATTTGAACAAATCCAAACTATATGGAGTAGGGGTCGATGAAGAGGAAGTTGAAAGCATGGCTATGAAATTAAAGTGTAGGAGAGGTGATATGTCGTTCCGGTTCCTTGGTCTAACAATAGGTGCAAACATGAAGCGAGTAAAATTCTAGAAACCAATAGTGGATAGCTTCAATAATAAACTTTCGGCTTGGAAAGCAAAATGTTTGTCGTTTGCCGGAAGAATGATCCTAGCAAAAGCAGTGATGGAGGCCCTACCGAATTATTATCTATCAATGTATTTCGCACCAAAGAAAGTCATACAATCGTTAGAAGCAATCCGTAGAATTCGTTTGGGGAAGAAAGAATGGTAAAAACAAGATACGGTGGATAGCATGGAACCGTATGGTGAAACCAAAAAAATATGGAGCCTTTGGAGTGGGTGATTTGAGAAGCACTAATTTAGCTTTATTAGTAAAATGGGGCTGGAAATACAAGATGAATCCTGAATCATTATGGGTAAAGGTCATAAAGGCAGTACACGAAAACAAGAGGAGTCACAAACATATTCCTGTCAATAATGGAACCACTGGGCTATGGAAAGATATAATATCATCTTACAAAGAATTGGACAACTGTGAAATAAAATTGGAAGAGAGGTTAGCGGCAAAGTTGGGCGATGGAACAAAGGTGAAATTTTGGATGGATAGTTGGACAGAAGATAGGCCATTCAAAGACCGATTTCCATAACTATTTAAGATAGCCAGGAATAAGCATGCAACTGTGGCAGACCTTGCCATAAAACTACAAAAGGAAGTGCAATGGAACATCGAGTGGTCAAGACCTCCAAACACAGACGCCGAATGGCTACAATGGTCAGGTTTGTTGAAAGAGTTAAACAAAATTAAATCTCTCACAGGTAAAGATCGGTGGGGCTGGGTAAATGAGAAATGGGATGAGTTCTCAGTGGCGGGGGTAAAGGAGGTGATCAATAAGCAATCGGTAACTGAACAAGAAGATAGATGGATGCACTAGAATTCGTGGGTACCTGCTAAAGTCAATTATTTCACATGGAGGGTGGGCATAGGTAGAATCCCGGCTAAAAAGGAACTGAGAAGAAGAGGAGTCTTGTTAGAAAATTATATATGCTCAAGATGCGGAATAATGGAAGAAACGACCGAACACATGATAAACGAATGTATGGGGGCTGTATCTGTTTGGAAAAGAATCATCGGATGGATGAAGTTACCAGCTACGGCGGACATCAGCTCGTGCGAAAAGACATTAGCATATGCAGACGACTTAAAAGGATCTGTGGAGTGGAAGAAAATTATAAAAATGATTATGCAAGCAACCATGTGGCATCTATGGAAAGCAAGGAATGAAAAGGAATTTAGTGGCATCACAAGATCAGAAGATAACACAGTGGATGACATCAAGACAGATACGTTCTTATGGTTGAAAAGTAGATCAAAATTAAAAGACTTAGTATGGGAGAGATGGGAGGACTTTAATATTAGAGACATAGTAAAATAAAAATACAAGAATTGGGGTGATTGGGGATTAAAACTGTACGTTTATAATTTTGTTGTAATATTGGGTTTTACAGCATATGCTGGCCCTATTCTATAATCATAGAATTTCACCGTTAAAAAAAAAATTGTAATTAACACCAGCTCTTGATTTAAACTATCAATGGCTCAGATATATTCTTACGGTTCTTAGAGTTAGTACTATTTGAACAGCATCTCAACTTTCATGAGGTAATATATTATTTAATACTTGAAAAAAAAACTTATCAAATTTTAAGCCCTCGTTTGTGGAGGTCTTCACTCGGGCGTACCCCTCTGTGCCTTTAAGCGGTTCGGTGTTCCTTATCTAGCTTTGAATTTTTGATAAAAAAAACTATAAAATTTCACATCAATGATTTTATATTTTTATATTATTTGGGTTTGTATAAATTTGTTAACTATATGGCTGCACGGTATGAGCGTTATGCCTTTCTCTACCTCAGTATTTTTCAAACAATAGCGCTCTCCAAACCATCCCATGACGCCAATGAAGGACGCTATTGAAGCCTTGTGAATGTGATAGCGAGCATTCGCGAAGACTGTTGGTGGGCCATGTCTTTGACTAGCCGTTTGCAACAACTATTTAAAAAATGTTTTTTTTTTAAATCTAATATTTACCTTATAAATATACTCATTTAACCAGATTTTTTTTAACACACAACTCACCAATTTCTCTCATTTTTTAACGCAAAAACCATCTCTCACAACCCAAACTTTCATCATGTTTCCGTTCAACAACGACCCAAACGCCTTCTCGCTACACAACCGACGTTACATACAAACCCAACAACAACCATGGACCGTCAACCCCAACACCGGCGAAGGCGAATACCGACCACTTCCCACCGACAATTCACCAACATGTACACGCCCGCATTTGGTCAATAAATGTCACAACCCTTGTCTCCTATTTCTCCTATGTCTCCACCCGAAACCCAAATTGTAGTACCTGATAACCAACCCGAAACCGAAACCCGTGAACACATATCATCCTCACGGAGACATCGTAGAAAGCAACCCAATGAGCTGTGAACTAAAAAGGGTCGTGACAAGTGGCCGATGAAAGAGGAGTTAGCCTTGGCACGAGCTTGGATCGACATATCCAAAGATCCCGTCGTTGGTAATAACTTTTATAGTGTTTTTTTTTTACTTATTTAATTTTATATTACATTGTTTTTAATTTTTTTGAAGTATTATAATTTTTAAAAATGTAATAAAACTATATAATTGTTATAAATGTTAATGTAGGCGATGATCAAGATGCGCCAATTTTTATGGGGCGGATCAGAGAAAAGTTTTGGGCCGCCATGAATGGTGAACCGTATTGTTCAAACGAAAGGTTCTCAGGAAACTAGTCGTCAATAAGGACGAAAAGTAGCAACTTCAACAACAATGTCAACCGCCTTACTGTAACGCCTCACTTTTTGGAACTTTCTTTATTTAGAAAGTTTGTCGTGTACTTCTATTTTTGGAAACTTGAATCTCTTGTAATCGTATTTCGTTTCAAACCATTTTAATCTGAGGCTTTGATCATAATAAAATTGACCATTTCATAAGAATTTTACGTTGGTTATTCATACTTGTTTATACATTCAATTCGTATACATACTTGATACACGTTCGTAATTCTCGTAAACACATACTTGTTTTACACAGAATCAGTCGTAAATACATGTTTAATACTCATTATACATGCAATATACGTGATAATACTCTCATCATACTCTATTCAAGCTTTAATATACTTGATTTATATTTAATTGCATGTCCTTTATACAAGCCCCTATCCGCAGAAAGTTGTTTTGTGTACGGGATTGGCCAATTCTTCCTCCTCCATGTGACAACTGTCAAAAATCCAGTTATCCGTACAATTAATTAATCTTGATTAATGCTTAATGACTGTGCTGAATTACAAATAACTTCTTTCTGATTACTGCATCATACTTACATGTGCATCACATATTGCATAATGTCACATCATTATTACATGCAAACCATATTGACATAAATGATGCACAAAGCACAGTTAGCACAGTTAGCGGACGACTCAGAAAAATGCTGACAGAACTCAGCACATAGACAGACAGTGTTTTGAGACCCAGTATGGCCAGAGACCAAGTACTACACTAGTATAGTGTAGAGGGAAGTAAGGACCACAAAAGTGCATTCCTAAGCGATAGTTTAAGTGCCGGAAAATGCCTAAAGCTCACCCAAAGTGCTGAATTCAGCATAATTCAACATTTTAACAAGCTAGTATCATGCAAAAATATGACTAAATGGTCCTAAATGCTTTCCTAAGTGTCGGAAATTAAAAGTGTCACAAAGGGTAACATAAAGAACACTAAACGGTATAATTTAGCACTTTATCGAACCAGTATACAACCGAACAACCGGACACTACCCGAAACATCAAAATTATACTAGAAGCATTGTTTTAATGTTTTTGAGCTAGTTATGATCCCCGAACATCATAACACCCACTAAAAATACCTAGTAACTAAAACATCTAATTATGCACTTGAAATCTAACTATTTAACTTAACTTACCATCACCACTCAACTAGTACCCCCCCCCCCCCTTGTTGTGGACGGTTACAAGGTGGCCCCACACCTTGATTATCTTTGATTTTACTTGATTTGCTAATAGATCTTGTTATGTACTTAGAGAACACATTATACATGGGTTAAACATCTAAAATGGTTATAAGTAATGTATGGAAGTATTAGAGCTCATCCTCATCCAACACACACATCAACACCATCACTCTCTCTCCCTCCTCCCTTGGTCTTGGCCGTGAGCCACCACCCCCACCACCATCATTCTCACCTCAAGTTCATCCATTCCATACTCATCACAAGGTGTTAGAAGCAAGATAAGGAAGCTTGGTGGCTTTGGAGATTGAAGGACCTTCACCATTTGCTATTAACCACCTATTTTATCATCTTCATCTTCTTGAGTTTCATCCCTAGCCTTGTGCTAGTAGTAAGGCTCTTATAACCGCTTGTTACTTCTTATTTAGTTGGTTAAAAGATGATGTATGTTGTTAATCATAAAGAACGCTAATGAACAAGATGATAATCTCTAACATAAAGCTCAAAACCATAAGAATACATATTGTTTAGTGTTGTTTTGCTTCTTGATGATTGATTATTTGTGTTTATGATGTTAGACATCATATTAAACCTACTAGATTGTGATTGAACACATGATCTAGTAAGTTGAGGTGATGATCTTGTGAAAGACCAAGATGATCATACTTTATGTTTCTCATGAACTTGAAAATAAAAATGATTTTGTGAATGATGAAGTATGTAACATGTTACTAGTCATAAATTTGAATGATTTCAAAACTAGTTTTCTCAAGAAACTAAGTTAAATCAGAAGATTTACATAGTCATGAATTTTAAAGAAACTAACCATGTTTTTAGTGGTGAAACAAGTATAAAAATACATTGTTAACAAGAAAAATTCAAAAGAATGATTTTTTAGAAAAATTATCTTGCAAGTTGTAAAAGACTAAATCTTGTAAGAAAGGGATTTAAAAAATAAATAACCACACTTTGAAAGGGTAACTAAGCTTACTAAACACACTAGTAAGTTACTACAAGTTTTCATAAAAGTTCAAGTTCATGTTGTTGTGTAAATTGCATGGTTTTGGCACTTGGTAAGTGTTGATTGAGTTGTTGATTGTTTGAGATGATTTTAAAAGAAAATGATATGCTTTGAAAGCATGGGAACCTCCATTTTTAGCGGAAACTATGGCAAAATTTTCTAAAAATGTAAACACTTAGAAAAATATTTTCAAACAAATATTTACAAGTATATTTTAACCATGAGTTTCCATATAAACCTTGCCATAAATTTTGTTACAAAAAAATACAAATATTGGAGGTTGGTTTTTATAAATAAAAATGGCTAGATATATATTTAGAATATATATACAATAAAGACACACATGTGTGATTGTTTGTATACTTTGTGTATTAGTTATATTATTTAGGACTTGTAATAATATAACTTAACAAAATACCAAGAAATTACAATCTAAAATATTACCAAAAATCTAAAGGAATAAATATATAAGTTACACACATAACATTTGGGAAACCGAACGGAAAAAGGTAACTTACAAAATATTCCGGAAAATACCTTTATAAATATATTTTTGGTGAATAATATTTTGGACACAAGTAATGAAAATATGATTCTTATGACTATCACAAAGTTATATCATATTTTGACAAAACGAAAATATATATTTTTTGGTGAATATATATATATATATATATATATATATATATATATATATATATATATATGTTTTCTTGGAATTACTAGAAAATATAATATTTTTGGGAAAAGTATATATTTTCTTGGATAAACTTGAAATACAATGTTTTTGGATAAAAATAAGTTCATATATATATTTTCTAAAGTTAGACTTGAAAATATATTATTTTGGAACGACAAATATTTTTTTTGCCAAAAGGAAAAATTATAAATAATTTTTCTAAATAATAATTCTTAAATATATATATTTTGGGAAATACATATATTAGTGGATTTTTATTAGAAATAATATTCCAGAAAGGTTAACACAAAGTTAAGTATAAGAATACTTAACGATTAAAAGAAAATACGTATTCGTACGTATAAACACACACCGGAATACGACCCCAAAATGTGACAAAAGTACACATGTATAAGATACCTCCATCCTTGGGAAGGAAATACAAGTATAAATACTTGAGAAGTATTATTACGAAAATATTGTTTAACAATTATTCCAAAATTTATAAATATAATTTAAGTTGAAATATTAAATATTTTGTCAATAATTATATAAATTGGAATGAAATCAGAAACGTAACTCTAAAACATTAATACTAAGACAAGGCACGACCCGTTCGTCTAATAGACGTTAGTACAGTGTAGGTAGTCGTGTTTGCTGAAGGAATTTGAGTTACGCTTATTGAAGATGCAAGACAGTGAGTTCATGTCCCCTTTTCTTTAAACTGTTTTGTTTATTAACTTCGGGGGTGAAATAAATGTTACAAAATGATTACATACAATTACAATTGGTATGGTTAGCCTAGGAAAGTACAGTAGATCATGTGAATGGGTAGGCGCACACTTGAGACCATTAATCCTTGTATAAGGACCGAGGGGCATGAGTGATAGATCTATTTGGGTGTAGCGAGCCCACACCCATGAGGACCAGGGTGGCCCATGAGGTGACTATGTCTTACAGCCGGAAGCCCATTACAAATTTGCTAGGTTTGAGCCTTCCTACGCCGTCACACATAACAGTGGCCTTGCAAACCATTGGTGATCTGTTTCCTTGTTTGCTTTCATACCGGGATTTACAAACATACATACATACATACACTGTTTACAAAGGTTTTATACATACATATACACAAACACATGAACTCGCTCAACTTTTGTTGATGTTTTCAAATTACATGTATTTCAGGAAATTAAGTGGATCTGGCGGGTGTTTGCATGTCCCAAGTTGCGTTATGAATAAAAAGATGTCATCCGAAGTCGTTAGGGTTTAGGAGATGTATCTTAATCCTGGACGAGATACATGGTTCTAAACTCGGTTTTATTTAAGGTCTTTTGTCGAGTCTTCGTGAACTCTTTAAAACATGTTGTGGTTTGTAATTTAAATTTGGAGTCTACGTTTCAGACAATTATGTTATGTTTTTTTCAAACTTAATTTAAGGATGAACATCTAATGGTTTAATCATATAGTGTTGTTATGATTGTATGCAATGGTATTAAGAAGTCACACCATAATCACGCTTCCGCAAAAGTCAGGGTGTGGCAGCTTGGTATTAGAGCTTCGATCGTAGCGAACTAGGATTCTTTCTCGAGTCTAGACTACGATCATTAGGGCTCTCACAAAAATGTTTTCACAACATATTTTCATTGCATACACAAAACGTCCAGATCCAGGAAACAAACATTTTTACAAATAAAAGACACAAATCACATTTCAAAGAATCTGTTTATAGTTCAGTCTGAGAGACTGGGTAGTTCAGTCTGAGAGACTGGGTAGTTAGTTTGAGAGACTAGTTGGGACAGTCTGAGAGACTGGGGAGTTTAGTTTGAGAGACTAAGTAGTTCAGTCTGAGAGGCTGGGTGGGATAGTCTGGAAAGACTAGGATGAATATGTGCCTACATTGTTATTACTTACATGCTTAATAATGATTGTTGATATATGTGCATATGTTGTGATTGTTTTGTTACAGACACTATGTCCTTATCTGAGAGTGGACTGTTAGATACTGTCGACCCCATGGCCATTGTTTCGGACGATGAGATTGTCCCAGACCCTGAGATTTTTACCTCCGACACTGAGAGTGACGATGACGATGATTTCCAGCCTTTTGCATTACCTGAATTTGGCGACGATGTACCGCATCCTAATGGTTTACCCGACGAGGATCCCATTCTTGTTCCTATTCCTGACCAGGACCATCTCATCCTCGGACATCCCGATGATGAGCATGCCGTGGTTCCGATCCTCGCCCCTTTTCCTCTTGCGGCTTTTCCTCTCGAGGATTTGCCTTTTGATGAGCTGTCAGATGATGATGTCGATCTTTTCATTGATGGTCCCCCTGATGCTGCTCAGGGAGATGGAGTTCCAGCTGATGATGTCATTGTTGTTCCACTTGTTGAGATTCCTATCGTTGAGGTTTCATCTGATCATTCTGCTCCAGATTCTTTCGAGTCTGTGTCACCCACCACTTTGCATGCATTGGGATTGCAGCGTTACCCCCACTGATTCTGACACTGCCCTGTCTATTGCACCTGTTATTCCACACGACTTTGATCATGACGTTGAGCCTGGACATGAGATTGACTTTTCCCCTGACGATCAGCCTATGGATGCACCTGCTGATCCTGAGCTGGTACCGGCTGATCCTGAGCCCATACCTGCTCCCGATCCTCTGCCAGATCATGACCCTGTACCTGTTGGTATACATGTGGTTGCACCACTTAACCCGATCTGATCCCTGCACCCGCTGACCATGCTGCTTTTGCTGATCAGATAGACCCCAGATACGCATTCACCAGCAATGGGTGGATAGAGGACGATGATGATATGCCCCCTTTTGTTGAGCCTGTTACTCCCCCTCACACACATGCACCTGTTGATGTTGCCCCGTTTCACCCGATTATATCCGATGTTCACCGCACTGACCTGTCGATCACGTTCTTACAGGATATCCCTCCACCCCGTCCAGGGGATGGCCCGTCCAGTCAGCAGCCTGGCCATGTCCCTCTCGTGACAGCCGTATTTCCTTACATGCCACAGTATACACCTGCTACTCATTTTACTTCTGCACCATCAGGCGAGCCACTTAAATGGTTTTCGCTGAACACTATGCCAGTCTCTGATCCATACCATCCCTCCCACTTTATTGGTTACATGAGGGATGACTTACTCCTGTCATTGCAGCTTCAGCAGGAGATCTTGTTTCGTAGAGTCATGGAGCTAGAGAGGATTCCACGTCCTCCACCTTGTTCATGTCAGTCACCTTTTGCGACTCCACCTGCTCCTCTTCTGCCTTACCCAGATTTTGACGTTCGATTTCTTACCATGGAGCAACATATTAGTTATCTGTTGCATCGCATTCATGCTCTTGAGGAGGAGTTAGCGCATGTGCGCAGTTTACTTTTCGTTCCTCCACCTCCTCCACCATCAGCATAGTTGGTTTTTGGTTTTATGCAGGTAGTTATTTTGATGAGAGTGTCGCTATTGAGCTTAGCTTACGAAGCCTTTTGAAGACCGCATTTTGATTTTATGACTGTTGTAGATTGATAGACATTTCGGACAAGGGTAGTGTGACCCTGTAGTCCCTTTTGATGTGATACAATACATTTGTAGAACATGTAACTGTATATGTGGTCGATGATTTATACAAGCTCAATCGCAATATTCTCATTATATACATTGTTAAATTATACATTGGTGCTATGAATGTGATGTTATGTGTTTACTTGCGTTGATAAATGTTATTACATACACGTACTACATACTTATATGCATAAGACCTGACCTATACAATCTTCTTTTAGAAGATGCCTCCTCGAAGAGACAACCAGCTGCCCACAACAGAGGCTGAGCTACAAGAACGGATTTCACGAGCAATAGCACAACACAAGGCCTTGCGCTCTGAACATAGCGGAGGTAACTCGGGAAGTAACCCACCTCTTGGTAATGTTTAAGTCACTAAAAGACACATTACGTTACATTTGGATATTCCATGTGCGTTCGTTAATGCTTTCTGTGAATGATGTTGCTTGTACAGGCTGTACCTATAAGCAGTTCCTAGACTGTAAGCCTCTGAATTTCGACGGCACCGAGGGTGATGTAGCTTTTGTTAGATGGACGGAGAAGACCGATTCTGTGCTAAGAATGAGCAAGTGTGCGCCGGAGCACCAGGTCACCTACATCTCTGGATTGTTCTTAGACGGGGCGCTATCATGGTGGAATCTCCAAGTTCAGACTCTGGGAGAAGAGGCTACATATGCCATGTCATGGGATGAGATGAAGGAACTCATGCGCAAGAAATACTCTTCAAGGGCCGAGATCCAGAAATTGGAAACTAAATTCTGGAATCTCAAGATGGATGGTCCGAAGATTGCTGAATACGTGCAGAGATTTCACGACCTATCTCGCGTCGTTCCTTACATGGTTGATCCGGAATTCAAGCGGATTGAGCATTTTATTTGGGGATTGGCAACCCAAATCCTGAGCATGGTGACGAGATCAAAGCCTGCAACAATCACTGAGGCTATTGATCTGAGTGTGGCACTAACTGAAGAAGCGATCAGGTTGAACAAGTTCTCGATTTCTGACCAAAAAAAGAAGGAGACTCACGTTGAGTCATCAGGTGAGAACAAAAGGAAGTTCTCAAACTTTAAGAAGGGTACCAGCAGTGCTAACAAGAAGAAAGAGGCAAACGCACCAGCCGAGGTCAAGACTGGTGTTGAAAACAAAGGAAAAGGGTATATGGGCACCTTGCCCAAATGCGATGCGTGTCAGTTGCATCACACTGGACGATGCCGAGCCGGAAAGTGTGAGACGTGCGGAAAAGTTGGCCATGCCAAAGAAACATGTTGGTATGGTGCCGGTCGTGGTAATGGTGGTCTGAGAGGTAATGGCAACGGGAATGGAAACGGTAACCGTGGTGGAAATGGGTATGGAAACCGCAATCAAGGAGGAAATGGCGGAAATGGTAATCGTGGTAATTTTGGAAACCAAGCTGGGAGTGGAAACCGTAACCAAAACAACAACCAGGTCGGAAATGGAAATGGTCGGGGACCAGGTTGCTTTAACTATGGGGATGTTGGGCATTTCAAGCGTGATTGCCCGAGAAACAACCAAGCTCAGGGAAGGGTTTTCAACATTGGAGCGAGGGAAGCTCGCCAAGATCCGAACGTAGTCACGGGTACGTTCCCTATCAACCAGCACTTTGCATCTGTACAGTTTGATACTGGTGCTGATTATAGATTTGTATCCTTAGAATTTAAGAATATACTTGGGTTAGTAGCTAGTAAGCTAGATATTCCGTATTCGATAGAGCTAGCTAATGGAAAGCTAGTAGAAGCGAATGAAGTAATTAGAGGCTGTGTAATAGAGCTCGGGGAGCATGAGTTTACGCTTGATCTTTTGCCAGTCGAGTTGGGAAGCTTTGACGTGGTAGTCGGAATGGATTGGTTGTCGAGCAACCGAGCAGAGATCGTATGTCACGAGAAGATCATTCGCATTCCGATGGCGAATGGAGAGACGATTGTAGTGCATGGAGAGAAACATGATACGCCCCTAAGGATTATCAGCTGTTTGAAAGCTCGAAAGTGTTTGCTGAAAGGATGTGTTGCCTTCTTGGCACACATTGTGGACAAAGAAGCCACTGAGCCAAAACTGGAAGATATCCCAGTTGTAAGGGAATATCCTGAAGTTTTCCCCGAAGACTTGCCAGGATTGCCGCCACAGCGACAAGTCAAATTCCACATTGACTTAGTTCCAGACGCCGCGCCTGTAGCTAAGGCACCTTATCGACTTGCACCCTCAGAAATGCAAGAGTTGTCGATGCAACTTCAAGAGCTTTTGGACAAGGGATTTATAAGACCAAGCTTCTCGCCTTGGGGAGCTCTAGTTTTGTTTGTTAAGAATAAGGACGATAGTTTCCGCATGTGTATCGACTACCGAGAGCTAAACAAGTTGACCATCAAGAATCGGTATCCTTTGCCGAGGATTGATGATCTTTTCTATCAACTACAAGGTTCGAGCTTTTACTCCAAGATCGATCTTCGATTAGGTTATCACCAGTTGAGAATTCAAGAAGAGAGCATTCCAAAGACTGCCTTTAGGACTCGATATGGACACTACGAGTTCCTAGTAATGCCGTTCGGTCTGACAAACGCGCCAGCAGTATTTATGGATTTGATGAACAGAGTCTGCAAGCCATATCTCGATAAATTTATGATTGTGTTTATAGACGATATTTTGATTTATTCAAGGACGAAAGGAGAGCATGAACAACACCTAAGAGCTATTTTAAAGCTGCTTAAGAAAGAGAAATTGTACGCAAAGTTCTCAAAGTGCGAGTTCTGGTTGCGTGAAGTACAATTCCTTGGTCACGTAGTAAATGAAGATGGAATCCACGTGGATCCCACCAAGATCGAGGTGATCAAGAATTGGGAAACTCCGAAGACGCCAACCAAGATTCGAAATTTCCTAGGTTTGGCAGGGTATTATCATAGATTCATTGAGGATTTTTCAAAAATCGCTCAAACACTGACCTCCCTTACTCAGAAGGATAAGAAGTATGAATGGGGAGACAAGCAAGAAGAAACATTTCAGTTGTTAAAGAACAAGCTTTGCGATGCACCTATTTTATCCCTACCCGAAGGCACCGACGACTTCGTGGTATATTGTGATGCCTCGCGTCAGGGATTGGGATGTGTACTGATGCAGCGAAAGAAGGTCATCGCTTATGCTTCGCGCTAGTTGAAGGTTCACGAGAAGAATTACACTACGCATGATTTGGAATTAGGCGCAGTGGTGTTTGCATTAATGATTTGGCGACATTATTTGTATGGAACCTGATGCACGATCTTTAATGATCATAAGAGCCTTCAGCATATATTCGATCAGAATGAGCTTAATATGAGACAGCGACGATTGGTTGAGTTGCTAAATGATTATGATTGCGAAATCAAGTACCACCCAGGAAAGGCGAATGTCGTAGCAGACGCCTTGAGTCGGAAAGAAAGAATCAAGCCCATAAGGGTTAGGGCCTTGGAAATGATTATACAGACAAACCACTCGTTACGCATTCATGCTGCGCAAAGAGAAGCTCTTAAGAAGGAGAATCTTGAGGACGAATATCTCCGTGGGATGGAGAAACAGTTAGTACCCAATAAGGAAGGAACGTTGTGTTTCATGAAACGAATTTGGGTTCCCCTCTTTGGTGGTCTTAGAGACGTGATTTTTTATGAAGCTCACAAATCAAGGTACTCGATCCATCCCGGAGCAGATAAGATGTACCAGGACTTGAAGGATTTCTACTGGTGGCCGAGATTGAAAGGTGATGTTGCAACGTATGTTGGCAAATGTCTGACTTGTGCCAAGGTAAAAGCCAAATATCAGAAGCCTTCAGGTCTTCTACAGCAACCTGAGATACCCATGTGGAAATGGGAGCAGATTTCAATGGATTTTATAACGAAGTTACCAACGACACCCAGAGGTCATGACACGATTTGGGTAATCGTAGACCGTCTGACAAAATCTGCACACTTTTTAGCGATAAAAGAAAATGATAACACTGGTAAGCTTGCTGAGCTATACCTCAGAGAGATAGTTGCACGACATGGAGTGCCTCTCTCGATTATTTCCGATAGAGACGGAATATTTGTGTCAAGGATTTGGCAATCCTTCCAAGAAGCCTTTGGTTCTCAGTTGAATCCGAGTACTACTTTTCACCCACAGACAGATGGTCAGAGCGAACGAATGATTCAAACGCTAGAAGATATGCTACGAGCCTGCGTAATGGACTTGGGTGGCAGTTGGGACACCCATCTACCCTTGGTTGAGTTCTTATATAACAACAGCTACCATGCAAGCATTCAAGCTGCACCATTTGAAGCTCTCTACGGACGCAAGTGTCGATCACCGTTATACTGGGCAGACGCGGGTGATAGACAGCTTGTTGGTCCCGAATTGGTTCAAGAGACAACAGATAAGATTATACAGATCCAAGAGCGCATCAAGGCGGTTCGTGATCGACAAAAGAGCTATGCCGACCAAAGAAGGAAACCTTTGGAGTTTGAAGTGGGAGATATGGTTTTACTAAAAGTCTCACCCTGGAAGGGTGTAGCACGCTTTGGGAAGCGTGGAAAGTTAAACCCACGATATATTGGACCGTTTAAGATCCTGGAGATGATTGGCCTTGTAGATTACAAGTTGGATCTACCCTCAGAACTGAATGGAGTCCATGATACATTTCATGTATCTAATCTGAAAAAGAGTCCAACTCAAGAAACAGTTGTCATTCCTGCCGATGAAGTTCACATTGACGACAAACTCCACTTTACAGAAGAACCTGTTGAGGTTACTGATTGGAAGGTTAACAAGATACGTAGGAGTAGTTTTAAACTCGTCAAGGTTCGATGGAATGCGCGACACGGCCCAGAGTACACTTGGGAGAGTGAGGATCGCATGAAAGCAAAATACCCGCATTTGTTCCCCAACTCCCCTTCAGCTAGTAGCAGAACTAAAATTTCGGGATGAAATTTTCTTAACACGGGGAGAATGTGACAACTGTCAAAAATCAGTTATCCGTACAATTAATTAATCTTGATTAATGCTTAATGACTGTGCTGAATTACAAATAACTTCTTTCTGATTACTGCATCATACTTACATGTGCATCACATATTTCATAATGTCACATCATTATTACATGCAAACCATATTGACATAAATGATGCACAAAGCACAGTTAGCGGACGACTTAGAAAAATGCAGACAGAACTCAGCACATAGACAGACAGTGTTTTGAGACCCAGTATGGGCCAGAGACCAAGTACTACACTAGTATAGTGTGTCGGGAAGTAAGGACCACAAAACTGCATTCCTAAGCGATAGTTTAAGTGCCGGAAAGTGCCTAAAACTCACCCAAAGTGCCGAATTCAGCAAAAATCAGCATTTTAACAAGCTAGTATCATGCAAAAATATGACTAAATGGTCCTGAATACTTTCCTAAGTGTCGGGAATTAAAAGTGTCACAAAGGGTAACATAAAGAACACTAAACGGTATAATTTAGCACTTTAACGAACCAGTATACAACCGAACAACCGGACACTACCCGAAACATCAAAATTACACTAGAAGCATTGTTTTAATGTTTCTGAGCTAGTTATGATCCCCGAACATCATAACACCCACTAAAAATACCTAGTAACTAAAACATCTAATTATGCACTTGAAATCTAACCATTTAACTTAACTTACCATCACCACTCAACTAGTACCCCCCCCCCCCCTTGTTGTGGACGGTTACAAGGTGGCCCCACACCTTGATTATCTTTGATTTTACTTGATTTGCTAATAGATCTTGTTATGTACTTAGAGAACACATTATCCGTGGGTTAAACATCTAAAATGGTTATAAGTAATGTATGGAAATATTAGAGCTAATCCTCATCCAACACACACATCAACACCATCACTCTCTCTCCCTCCTCCCTTGGTCTCGGCCGTGAGCCACCACCCCCACCACCATCATTCTCACCTCAAGTTCATCCATTCCATACTCATCACAAGGTGTTAGAAGCAAGATAAGGAAGCTTGGTGGCTTTGGAGATTGAAGGACCTTCACCATTTGCTATTAACCACCTATTTTATCATCTTCATCTTCTTGATTTTCATCCCTAGCCTTGTGATAGTAGTAAGGCTCTTATAACCCCTTGTTACTTCTTATTTAGTTGGTTAAAAGATGATGTATGTTGTTAATCATAAAGAACACTAATGAACAAGATGATAATCTCTAACAGAAAGCTCAAAACCATAAGAATACATATTGTTTAGTGTTGTTTTGCTTCTTGATGATTGATTATTTGTGTTTATGATGTTAGACATCATATGAAACCTACTAGATTATGATTGAACACATGATCTAGCAAGTTGAGGTAATGATCTTGTGAAAGACGAAGATGATCATACTTAATGTTTCTCATGAACTTGAAAATAAAAATGATTTTGTGAATGATGAAGTATGTAACATGTTACTAGTCATAAACTGGGATGATTTTAAAACTAGTTTTCTCAAGAAAGTAAGTTAAATCACAAGATTTACATAGTCGTGAATTTTAAAGAAACTAAGCATGTTTTTAGTGATGAAACAAGTATAAAAATACATTGTTAACAAGAAAAATTCAAAAGAATGAATTTTAGAAAAATCATCTTGCAAGTTGTAAAAGCCTAAATCTTGTAAGAAAGGGATTTACAAATAAATAACCACACTTTAAAAGGGTAACTAAGCTTACTAAACACACTAGTAAGTTACTTCAAGTTTTCATAAAAGTTCAAGTTCATGTTATTGTGTAAATTGCATGATTTTGGCACTTGGTAAGTGTTGGTTGAATTGTTGATTGTTTGTGATGATTTTAAAAGAAAATGATATGCTTTGAAAGCATGGGAACCTCCATTTTTAGGGGAAACTATGGCAAAATTTTCTAAAAATGTAAACACTTAGAAAAATATTTTCAAACAAATATTTACAAGTATATTTTAACCATGAGTTTCTATATAAACCTTGCCATAAATTTTGTTACAAAAAAAAAATACAAATATTGGAGGTTGGTTTTTATAAATAAAAATGGCTAGATATATATTTAGAATATATATATATATATACAATAAAGACACACATGTGTGACTATTTGTATACTTTGTGTATTAGTTGTATTATTTAGGACTTGTAATAATATAACTTAACAAAATACCAAGAAATTACAATCTAAAATATTACCAAAAATCTCAAGGAATAAATATATAAGTTACACACATAACATTTGGGAAATCGAACGGAAAAAAGTAACTTACAAAATATTCCGGAAAATACCTTTATAAATATATTTTTGGTGAATTATATTTTGGACACAAGTAATGAAAATATGATTCTTATGACTATCACAAAGTTATATCATATTTTGACAAAACGAAAATATATAATTTTTGGTGAATAAAAAAATATATATATATGTTTTCTTGGAATTACTAGAAAATATAATATTTTTGGGAAAAGTATATATTTTCTTGGATAAACTTGAAATACAATGTTTTTGGATAAAAATAAGTTCATATATATATTTTCTAAAGTTAGACTTTAAAATATATTATTTTGGAACGACAAATATTTTTTTTGCCGAAAGGAAGAATTATAAATAATTTTTCTAAGTAATAATTCTTAAATATGTATATTAGTGGATTTTTATTAGAAATAATGTTCTAGAAAGTTTAACACAAAATTAAGTATAAGAATACTTAACAATTACAAGAAAATACGTATTTTCGTACGTATAAACACACACCGGAATACGACCCCAAAATGTGACAAAATACACATGTATAAGATACCCCCATCATTGGGAAGGAAATACAAGTATAAATACTTGAGAAGTATTATTACGAAAATATTGTTTAACAATTATTCCAAAATTTATAAATATAATTTAAGTTGAAATATTAAATATTTTGACAATAATTATATAAATTGGAATGAAATCAGAAACGTAACTCAAAAACATTAATACTAAGACAAGGCACGTCCCGTTCATCTAATAGACGTTAGTACATTGTAGGTAGTCGTGTTTGCTGAAGGAATTTGAGTTACGCTTATCGAAGACGCAAGACAGTGAGTTCATGTCCCCCTTTTCTTTAAACTGTTTTGTTTATTAACTTCGGGGGTTAAATACATGTTACAAAATGATTACATACAATTACAATTGGTATGGTTAGCCAAGGAAAGTACAGTAGATCATGTGAATGGGTAGGCGCACACTTGAGACCATTAATCCTCGTATTAGGACCGAGGGGCATGAGTGATAGATCTATTTCGTTGTAATGAGCCCACACCCATGAGGACCAGGGTGGCCCATGAGGTGACTATGTCTTACAGCCGGAAGCCCATTACAAATTTGCTAGGTTTGAGCCTTCCTACGCCGTCACACATACCAGTGGCCTTGCAAACCATTGGTGATCTGTTTCCTTGTTTGCTTTCATACCGGGATTTACAAACATACATACATACACTGTTTACAAAGGTTTTATACATACATATTCGCAAACACATGAACTCGCTCAACTTTTGTTGATGTTTTCAAATTACGTGTATTTCAGGAAATTAAGTGGATCTGGCGGGTGTTTGTATGTCCCAAGCTGCATTATGAATAAAAAGATGTCATCCGAAGTTGTTAGGGTTTAGGAGATGTATCTTAATCCTGGACGAGATACATGGTTCTAAACTCGGTTTTATTTAAGGTCTTTTGTCGAGTCTTCGTGAACTCTTTAAAACATGTTGTGGTTTGTAATTTAAATTTGGAGTCTACGTTTCAGACAATTATGTTATGTTATTTTCAAACTTAATTTAAGGATGAACATCTAATGGTTTAATCATATAGTGTTGTTATGATTGTATGCAATGGTATTAAGAAGTCACACCATAATCACGCTTCCGCAAAAGTCAGGGTGTGACACTCCAAACTCACCCAATCACCTTTAAACTCCACTAAAACCTAAACCCTACTTCACCACTATATAACCAAGCTTCCATCACCTCATTTTGACTTTTCCAACTCTTCTACACTCTAAAATCACTCCCAAAACAGTTGCAAATACAAGTTCTTGGCATATTACAAACAAGTTCTAAAGTGAGCTCTAACTCACTTATCTTCTACTTTCTTCACCATTTCTTCTTCTACAAAGCTTGGAACACCTCTAGGAGTGTTTCCACAATATTACCATGGTAATCTAAGGTGGAACAACACCATTTTGAGGTCCAAACTTTCTGTTTTGGAAGAAACTTGGTTAACTTTTACAAAACTTAACGTTTTATACTTGAATCTTGTACCTAGCAACCTCCTAAACCCATCAATGGTTGTGGAACTTGTTAGAGTTGATTCTTACAAGTTTAGAAGTACAAACGACCTCTAAACTTTCTGTTTTAATAGGGTTCAATACAACCCACAAGTGTTGAAGTCACATAAGTTTACCATAGTTCATATGGTGAGACTTATGTTTGATACAAGTGTCAACATTGGATGCTTTGGCAATCCTAACTTGGTCCCACACCTTACTTGATGATTTAATCTTGTTAATCCAAGTAGCTTACTAGCCCTAAAGTAATATAATCACGTCTAGCCTCCAACACTTAGTTAACTTTTTCCATGTTGTGTTGGCTCACCCGGGTTAAAGACTTACGTGGCTACTTGATGTACACATTAGTTAGTTGTTTATTTCCTATTCATTCATGACCCTCCGAATCATCCTTGTGATGATTTGTGTAGTGGTGAATCATATAACGAGGTTTATACCTCCATGATTGACTTCCATGAACTCTGTGTTAGTATATGACGGACTTAATATTAGACATCCTATATAACCTATAAATATAAACATAACCGAATTCTTGATGTTAATCGGATCATGATTACACGTCGTAAATATAAGTTATATTATCTTTGTTCTTTTTCCGGTTTGTGATTCTAATGGGCACGTTAGGACCCATGAAAAAACTTTAAAACTTAGTGTCCAAACGAGTGTCTAGACGAGATATACTTTTGCATACATATACTTTTATACTTAATTCCAAATCCAAACATTCCATAAACTCCAAACACTCGCACACCTCCATTTTCCTATTCTCATAAACTCGCCAATACACGGATAATCGGAAAGCTTTTGAAATATTGTGAGTATACTCGAACACCCTTTTTCATTTTACAATTTTGGGTGCAATATGTTTACTTATTTAATTTACACAATAACTTATACTTTTATGCAATCACACAAACAATCCAATACATGCATACTAATACGTTATACTTGATTCGTGTTTCTGGGAAATTCTTATGTGATAAACTTGTCATTAACCTCGTACGAGCCTCCCCTTAACATGTATAGCGCTATAGGAGTAACGCACCGCCCGTGAACGTAGGTCATGTTAAGTTATTCATTCATTTATACTTGCGGTAATCAGAGGGTTGACTTGTTATTTGCATGCCAGTTTTACATTAATCTTGATAACTAGGTGTGCCATGTGGATTTGCTTCAATCATTTTTATACGTATGCTATGTATCAAACTTGTATACTCACCAATACTTTCTATTGAACTATGCTTTTAAACATGTTGCAGGTTGTTGATGTTGATGCATATGGAATCTAGTAGGATATGCTTAGATACACACTTAGACTATTAATGATGTCATTGTATTTTGATCCTTTAAATTTGTTGTATTTCGTTCATCAAATGTTGTACTTTGAACTTTCCATGTATTGTATTACACAACTATTATCAATGAAATGAAACTTGTGTATTAAATACTTGTCACAATTAGTGTTATGAAGTCTCGAGCAATCTCGTTCACCTCACTCCGATGTTTCCGCCATCAGTTGGGGTGTGACAGATTGGTATCAGAGCCATAACTATAGGGAATTAGAAAAATTGCCATGCTTTTAACCTAGTCTATAGTTAAGCACCATACTTGATTTACGTGCTGAATTCTTGAAACATCTTTTATGTGCTCATATCTATTTTACTATTTCAAAACATACGCCTTTCCTAAGGCAATTTCACATGATTACGTTAAACACGAAAACACTCATAATATACAAACGAGACGACTTCACCAAAATAGGCGTAAACCAACAATTTGGTGAACGACTCTCAACCCACTTATTCATTTTTGCACGAAATTCACCATCAAGTTAGGAGTGAAATACTCACCTTGATGAAGAATTTCCATTTCAAATCTAGTGGACCCTCGTCAACGCTTCGGAATTAACTTTCTTGACCCAACGAGCACTAACCACACTTAGGGTACGATGTTGCCAAGTTAGGGGTGAAACCCACATCTTGTCAACTAGTCCCACTCCTCGATTTTCAAAATCTCGCCAAGTCTTGAACTTTCGATTTATTAGGGACATGTAGTAACCGGAAGGGTGAATGCCATTAACCGAAATTTCGATGAGAGTATTCTACATATTAGGCCAAAGCATGTTTCTCAAACTCAAAAGAACTTTCGACCACTTTGGTTTAGTCAAAGTTCCATTTTGGAACAATCCAAGTTTTAATCAAACCTCCATTTTACTAGTATCAATTTTATGCTTAACATGATTCAAATTTTCCTTTTCAAAATTCAAATTATCTTCACCATGGTTACACATACATCATACTAAATCTTTTCATATACCTATACTCTATTTGCATGCATGATTTCAAAAACATCACCAACAAGACTTGCACTACTCATAATACCAAAATGGAGATATATCATCAAGATATGAATGATTCCCTTACCTTGACAATTAGCTCTGCTCCTTCTCTTCTTGAAACGTCCTCACCAACAGACAGGGTGATTCCCTTACCTCAGTGATCGTTACCAATTCTTCTTCTTCAAAGAAACTTTATCATGTCAAACGCACTGTCAAGACTTATACTTAAACCTGTTATCAATGTCAAATTTCTACTTATGCAAAAATCTCAAACCTCATTGTGTTATCAAGCAGAATTCTTACAACCTATTTTATGTAAATCACATGCATGAAATTCAATAATTACACCTTAAACACTTTATTACCCGATTTTCAAACTTTTATGAAATGTTACCAATCAACCTAGTTGGTCTAATCAATCTCTTGCCCACAAAAAAAAAATTGTATCCAACACATTATACTAAAGACATTTGTTCTCAATCGGGAACCAAACCAACTTTTCTCACATGCTTATAAAATCTTAAAGATGCTATAAGATCATTTGCTAAAACTCTTTTCAAAATCAATAAGATCATTTTGCTAAAACTCCTCTCCAAATCCATAAGATCATTTTGCTAAAACTCACAAACAAATGCATAAAGAATTCTGTGTGAAGGGAAATGGAGTTTGTGGTGTGCGTATTAAATGCTTAGCTCAGCTCATTTAACCTTCGGGGTTGACATCTCTATTTATAGAGAGTCTAGATCATGAATAAACGTTTGTTTATTCATGCATTTGCTATGCACAAAGTAGCTTTTTGGCATAATCATTGAATCTGTTGATGTCAACTTGCTACTTTCCAAATTGTGTCAGGGCCTTATCTTTAAGATAACTTGGTTCATCAGAAATTCTGATGACCAGCTTACCAGAATTCTGATGAGATTGATCATCTGAAATTCTGATGATCAGAGTTACCAGAATCTGATGATAAATACCTAATTTATCACCAGACTTATCAAAATGGTCTTTTCTGATCACCTTCTTTGTCTTGATCAATTCCTGATATTAGTTGAAGATGTGTCTTTCTTTTCTTCTTGTCATGTTATCTTATAGGCACCTTTTTATTGATCTTTCTTGACTGTATCTTCAGCATATGACCAGGTTGATCATCTTTTTCTTTAATACTTACATAAAAGTTTCCTAACAATTAATATATTCACGATCAATGGATGAACACGAACAACATTTGAGGACCATTCTGGAGCTACTAATGAAAGAGAAAATTTATGTGAAATTTTCTAAGTGTGAATTTTGGATTCGCGAAGTATAATTTCTCAGGCATGTGGTGAACGAGAAGGGCATACATGTAGATCCATTAAAGATTAAGGCGATTAAGAATTGGGAAGTACCCAAGACTCCAACCAAGTACGACAATTTTTGGAATTAGCGGGTTATTATCGGAGATTTATTGAGAACTTTTCTAAGATTGCTCAACCGCTAATGTCCCTCACACAGAAAGACAAGAAATTCGATTGGGGGGAAAGACTAGAAGAGGAATTTCAACTTCTCAAGGATAAATTGTGCGATGCACCGATCGTATCACTCCTCGATGGTACCGATGACTTCGTGGTATATTGTGATGCTTCACCTCAAGGGTTAGGTTGTGTGCTTATGCAACGGGAAAAAGTCATTACGTACGCGTCATGCCAACTAAAACTCGAGAAGAACTATACCACTCACGACCTAGAGTTAGGCGCGGTGGTATTCGCTTTGAAGATCTGGCGACATTATCTAAATGGTACTCAGTGTACTATATTCACAGATCATAAAAGTCTTCAACATATATTTAATAAAAAAGAATTAAATATGCGTCAACGACGCTGGGTTGAACTGTTGAACGACTATGATTGTGAAATCAAGTACCATCCGGGCAAGGCAAACGTTGTAGCGGACACCTTGAGCCGCATGGAATGAGTCAAGACATTAAGGGTTCGAGCATTAGTGATGCCGATTCAAACGAACCTCACCACACGAATTCGTGACACATAACAAGAAGCACTCAAGGAAGAACATATTAAAGCAGAATTCCTCCTAGGAATGGAGAAACAATTAGTACCAAGGGAAGATGGAACTCTATACTTTATGGGATGTATTCGCCAACAGTGTTTTCAACAGATGACATTCTCTCCGTCAAATCCTTATATTTTAATTCATCACCTAATTTAATAGGATCACCTGAATTTCCACCAGAGGTGGTTGTATCTGCCTTGGTGATAGGAGTAGACTCCAAATCACCAGAAGCATATGCCCCTTTGTCTTGGTTCTGGGGACTTCCCTCTGCAGCAGTGGTTACCTTAGAAGCCACGGCAGTGCTTGCCTTCAAGGGAGTCATAGAAATGAAACTACTGTCCAAATGTAAATCAGTGGATTTTACATTTGTAGTATCTGCTCCACTTGAAATACCATCAAGAATTTCGTAAAATTCAAGAGGTGTAGCCTCCTCACTGTTTGTGGGATAGCTATTTGAATACATTCTAACACAGCCAATGTTGAAGTTATACTCTCAGTAATGTGTTGGTGAGAAGGTCTGCTATGAGTCTGAATGTCAATAGCTTCAAATAGTGGTATAAAGGTTGGTGGAATAGGAGATGAAGGGATTGGTGTTGAAAGAGACATTGCCCTGGGAGAAGGGCTCTTAAGCATACTCTCAAATGAGGGTATGTCATCATATTGTGGTATCCCTATGAATACAACATGTTCCTTTTGTGAGGAATCATGAGGAGTTTGTTTTTTAGGTTGAGATCTTTCCACTTCTTGTGAGGAAGTAGCAACAATGGTTTCTAGTGACATTTGTGTTGTCACAAGGTTAACCTCTGGGATCTCATCTTCCAGAGGACCAATTTTGGTAGGTTTGGTGGGCTTTTTGGATTTGGATTTGGTCTTTTTGGGTTTTGTTGGTGGGGGTTTCACAGCAGTGGTTGTAGTGCTGTGATCACCAAGAGCAGTGGGCTCAGCAACAGAGGTTTGAGGAGCAGATGTGGACTCATCTAAAATTTGGTCATTCCTCTTTGCTTGTGTTTTAGAAGCATTTGACTCTTTGGCCATAAAGCGAGTAAATTTTTTTATGACAGACTATTCATTTTAAAAGTTATACCTTTTTCAAAAGCTTTTTGAGGAACATGTTTTTGCAAGTAGTAGCTTAATACTCTTGGAAACATGAGAAAAGCAGCATTTTTCCCATTTTTAATGTTTTTCAAATTATTAACCAAATTAGTAAACAATGCTTGGGAGTAGTTATAATCAGTGTTTGTTAAAATTTCATACCCCATGTACTGAATTTTCAAAGGTATTACATTAAAAGTAGTGGTTTTATTTGAGAGACATGTTAAGAGGGTATGGAACAGGAATTTCATTGGTGGTGGAACATTTGGCTTATACATAGTAGCCTTATTCAACTGTCCATCATATCCCCTCTCAATCAGCTCTGTTTAAAACTCATTTTTCAAGAAAGATGTCTTACCTGCCAAGTCGTTTATCTGAAATGTTTCAGATATGGTAGTGGGGGTTATGGCAACCAATACACCTCTGAGTTTTGAAGTTATACCAAATGGCTGATTGCCTTGTTCTTCAATGTTGGCATTTGCCCAAATAACGTGGAGTGTGTCTTGGTAAATTGGGGCATCGGTAGTAAGAAGTGTTTTGTATTTTGAGGATGACAAAATGTCAATTATTGAGTGAAAGTCGGTGTTTTTGTCAGTTTTCTCGAAAGTGCAGAGGTAGTTATGAGGGTGTTTGATGATCAAAGCCATGATCGGAGTTGAAAAAGTGCGAGAGGTTGAAGAAGAAGTGAAGAAGAAGATGGAAACAACTTTAGAGAATTTTTTGAATTCGATATGGTGAGTAAAATCTCTGTTTGGGGATTAAACAAGGTTTTATAAAAGGGAAAAAGTGAACGCTGACATGGCAACGGTTTCAAAGATTGGACGGTTAACATCTGCCCACGTGGCAACCTCTGATGAAAAAGTGGATGACAGTTGTTTGGAAACCAATGTTGGACAATAACATTGGTTGGGAACAGTGAATGAAAACAGTGGCTGGTTTTAATCTATCAGTGGATAGACATCAGAGGTTGAAACCAACAGTTGTTTAGTCAATCAGTGGTCAACAAAGGAGATGAAAACAGAGGTTGTCTTTTAGAAGTGGGTGAATTTTCAACCAATTAGAGGTTTAAAACAATCAGTGGATATGGACAGACTTTTAAGGATTTATGAAAAATTTTCATTTTAAGCTATTTTTAAGGATAAACTTTTGATTTTCTGAACACATTTTAATGCTTTTTATTCAAGGAAAAGAAGTTTTTGCCTTCTAATCCAAGTTAAGCATGCCAATTCTTGAGATCAAACTTTCAAAGGCAGATGTGTCTAATGCTTTTGTTAGCACATCTGCCAGTTGATCTTTAGTTGGAAGATGATGCAGAGAAATTAAACCTTTTTCATAGCCATCCCTCACAAAGTGATGTCTGATGTCAATGTGCTTGGTGGTTGAGTGGGATACTGGATTTTTGATGATATTTTCAGCTGCTTGACTATCCAACATGAGAGGAGTCTTTAGAGAAGTTATACCGAAATCCAGTAACTGGTTTTGAAGCCACAACAGTTGGGTTGTACAACTTGCAACAACAATGTATTCTGCTTCAACAGTGGATGTAGAAACAACTGCTTGCTTTTTGCTTTATCAAGACACTAAGCAATTGCCTAGGAATTGACACACCCCTGATGTGGACTTCCTTGTGGTGTTGCATCAAGCAAAGTCACTATCTGAGAAACCTGAAAGCTTGACATTCCCATTAGCAGGATACCAGATACCAAGTGTGGGAGTACCTTTTATGTATCTGAATATTCTTTTCACAACAATGAGATTAGACTTCCTAGGTGCTGACTAGGATTTGGCACAGACACATGTTGCAAACATGATGTATGGCCTTGATGAAATTAGGTACAATAAAGACCCACATGCTTCTATATAAGGCCTGATCAACCAAGTTATCTTTTTCATCAACAGTGATAAGCTTTGTGGTTGCCATGGGTGTACTACATGGTTTGCAATCATTCATGTCAATTTTTTTTAAAGTTCTTTTACATATTTGCTTTGATGAATGAAAGTTTCATTTTGCAATTGCTTAACTTGGAGACCAAGAAAGCATTGGAGTTCACCCATGGCACTCATTTCAAACTCTGCTGTCATGAGTTGTCTAAAATCTTCACACATGGAGGTACATGTGCTTCCAAAGATGATGACATCAACATAAATTTGGACAATCATCAAATCTTTTCCTCTCCATTTTAAAAACAGTGTTTTATCAATTTTACCTCTTGTAAAGCCTATGGAGATTAGAAAAGTGGAAAGAGTTTCATACCAGGCCCTTGGTGCTTGTTTCAAGCCATACAAAGCTTTATTGATCTTGTAGACATAATTAGGATAAAAAGGATCTTCAAAACCAGGAGGTTGGCAAACATATAGCTCTTCCTGTATTTTACGATATAGGAAAGCACACTTTATATCCATCTAATACACCTTGATGCTGTGCTTGACAGGAAAGGCTAAGAACAGTCTAATAGCTTCAAGTCTTGCTACAGGAGCAAATGTCTCATCATAGCCTATGTCTTCTTCTTGTCTATAACCATTAACCACAAGCTTGGCTTTGTTCTTGACAATAATGCCCCTTTCATCAGTTTTGTTCTTGAAGACCCACTTTGTGCCAATTAGACTTACATCCTCTGGCAGTGGTACAAGTTCCAATACTTGTTGTCTTTTGAACTGTTGGAGCTCTTCTTGCATGGCTTCTACCCAACTATTGTCTTTAGTGCCTCTTGGTACTTGACTGATTGATGGAGAGATAGAAAGCCTGCAAAAAGACAAATGTTTTGGGATTGACTTCTTGTGAGAACCCCTTCATTGATGTTGCCAATAACTTGATCAGGTGGATGAGATTTAAGGAAGATTAGATACCCCTTGTATGGAACAATGGCATTGAGAGGTGAAGGCTGCAGATGTGAATCATCTGAGCTAACATCTGTTGGCAATTTTGAAGAACCAACATCTGTTTGAAATGGAGTGTAACACCTCGCAAAATCATGTCCAATATAGTGAAGACACGTGTCATAAACTTTAAACGTGTAACGAATTGATTTCGAGGGACTAAAGTTAACAAACAAAGAAAGTATGTATGTGGAAGGGTCCAAAGTGTCAACATAAGAAAACCATGCCTTTCAACAACCCTACACGATGTTTATACTCTTAAACGAATAATTTGTGAAACGTATGAAGCCGTTTGTGAAAGAAAATGAAAGATTACAATACACGGGGATTAAACATGTCAACATGTTAAATTACTACCTCAGAGTGACCTTTTAACGAACCCGGGGCTTTGTAACGAGTGATTATACTTTCAAGAATAAGTGACGATAAATTCACAAGGTTTCGATATCGTTTGATATTAAATACATTAACTTTCGTGAAAAAGGGTTAAAAGCGTCAACGAGGAAAAACTAGTGTTCTCAGTTATCATTTAACGAAACCAGACCTAACGAAGTTTGATTATATTCTAAAGAGCATCCATATACTAACTATACGGGTTAAAAGTGCTTGAAATAGAAGTTATTATGTGTTATAAAGGTTCAGGGGCCATTCTTGCCAAGAATTAAACTTGAAAAGTGGTCCCCCATGGAGCTCGCGCTGCGCGACCTCAGAATAGCTGTGCCGTCTCGTGACGCGACGACCTAAAGTTGACTGAAACCATGCATAGGTGCAGGTCCTGCGCATTTCTTCACCCATTTCAGCTTTATACACTATTAATTCGAAACAATGGACTGTTTGATGGTATATAAAACCACTAGTGACACTTGTTATCAACTGGAAACAACATATAACACCTGGGATGATCTGGACATGCTCACATTCACTATAAATAGGTGCATTTGGGCAGCTTCTTCACTTGCACAATTCAATTTTCATACTCTCTAAGTAAGCGTTTTTAGCTCCTGTAGTTAAGTTTTTATTAGCTTAATGACCGAAAGTCAAAGATATTGTAATGATACTTTGACTTTGTGATTAATCACTAACGGACCAGCCATTATTCGAATTGAAAGTGGCTATGTGTTGGTAATTAAGTAGGTGATAAACCCTCAAAAGGGCACCTCCTAATTATCACGTTTACTTAGTCAATTGTCTGGTCAAAGTAGTGAACAAAAAAGTCAAACGAGTCAGCTTTTATAAAATAATTCATAACTGATAATGTAGAAGTTATAAAATACGTTTTATCACTTAAATAACTTGGTAAATAATATAAGAACATGTTTAGGCATGTTCAACCCGACAATTCTGAGTATTAGGCTCGGTTCGCAACCGAAAGTCGTAAAAGTAGACTTTTGCTTTGACTTTCAGTTCTGACCCGAATTAGCTTAGTTTAGTTATGCCTTAAGGTTCCTTTGTGACCATATTATATGTTAGTATAACCCTCTGAGGTCATACTACATGGTCCTTTAGAAATCAGAGATCATTTGCATGTTTCCGTTAAATGCTTAAAAATTGACCATTATGCCCTTATGTTATAAAAACGGGATTTTTGAAAATGTGAGAGGACAAAAAGCTTTATAACTGATTTATAAGTATGTCCAATAAATTTGACATCAGTTTCTGGTCTCAAATAAAAGTTATGCAAGATATCGTAAAACAAAACTTTATGTTAATTAAATTGCATTTTTAGCATAAATCATATTTAAACCCAATTTTTGAAACTAAACTTGCTACCCACTGTTATGATATAATTTTTAGGGATTTTTTTAATTTTTGGTCAGATTTTATACTGGCCATAACATAGAGTTCTTGTGTAAATTCGGTAATTGACGATAATGCCCTTTTCATTAAAAAATGAGTTTTACATATCATTTACATGCCAAACGTTTTCCTCTTGATGTTATATATAAAATAAAATATTTTAAGCATTCAAGACTGAACAAAACTTCAGAATCTTATAAACATCTCAAAAATCGTCAATTACCGACTTTTACGCTAATTAGTTGCATAGTATGGTTTAAAACCATATTTAACGCCTAAGACTTGTTACCTGCTGATTTTAAAAATAAATTTTTATACTTTAACAGTAAGTATAAGTCTTGAACTCTGATTTCCAAATTTGACCTTAAAAGCATATGTGAAATGGCCAAAATGCCCCTACGGTGCATAGTTTGGCCATAAATGATAAACCTCACATATGTATGATATGTTACTGATGTAACATGATAAAATAAATATTTTACTGAATATTTTAGACCAGAACCTCAGTTTGCTATTAAACCTCTTTTATAAACTTTAAAATGACCGAATTACCCTTTCGGGGCTTAAATTCGTTTTAAATTCATTTTAGGCATAATTGAAGATATCCTACTGATACAACAACATATTTTAAGCATAATAAATTATGGAACTTGTACATGACTCATTCGGTTACCCATTATGCATATACGCATTCGGTATGGTTTATGTAACTAGTTTGCATAAGTTAGCCGAAACGGGTCAAACTTTATCATTTTTACTTCAAAATCCAGAATGTATTTAGTTTACCCATTTTATACAAGTCTCCATAATTGTCGGGTCTAAATTACATTTCAACCCGGTCACCGCTTAATCTTGCGTTTTGTACCGTAAAATTTTCTTTAAAACTAACTGGTCTAAGTTACAACTTAAATAAGACCCGTTAGGAATCTAACAGGTTATTAAAACCTTCGTTCCAGATTAGGATCCCAGTAAAAGCTACCTACACTTGCTGATTAGAATATACGGCTGAGTATAATTTACATGTTTAGCTCAGGTAAATACTTTTAAGTTATTTTCCCTTATACGGGCTTGGGATACGGTAAATTATTACCGCTTGGTCGGGTATTTTATATTTAATCGATTAGTGGTTAAATCATTGAGATAACCCGTTTTAATCTGTTGTGTTTGATACAAAGCATTTGGGGGTTAATATGACCATGTCCTGGATATCCTCGGCTCATTTATTTGAAATGGCCACGACTTAAGCACGGGGTGTAGGCATACACCTGACAGTTGCGTATGTAAAAGGATATCCTACTCGTGAGGATAACTTCTTGTGGGCTTATACTAGTGGTGTGTCTATTAATCTTGTCTCGGCTTCTAACCCGGGCCCTGAACGTACGACAAACATGTAAATCTATATACAAGATTATTTTATATAATTGTCCCAAGTTACAAAAGATTTTATGCCTTGTGCATCCAAACCAGTTTTATAAGCACTTTTCAAAAGAGTCAGTTAATTGTATTTAACAGTGTAAACTGACGTATTTTTCAAAAAAGATTAAGTGCAGGTACTACGCGAAATTGGCTGGAAGCTCCTGAGTATTAGTTAAAGAGTCTTGCAAGCTCTTAATACTTAAAGTCTGTCGAACAATATTTTACTTTATGTTTTAGATCCGCCTGTGGATCCACATACAACCGTTTGTATAATATTTAATTATACTTTTAATTTTGGTTTGTATTATTATTTTCTACCAAGACTTCCGATGTGCATTAAACTCTGATTATTGACTATGATGATATCAACTACGTCACGATACTCCCCACCAGGCCCACCGGTAATACGTGGAAATATCGGGGTGTGACAGGTTGGTATCAGAGCCAACATTGAGTGAATTAAACACTAGCCTTTTGTGTTTAATCTCAATGACACAGTTGCACATTCCTTGACTTCCGAGTCTAGGCAAACAACTTAGGACTAATCCTAATCTTAATCATTTTTCTTTTATTTGTTTTTTGGTTTTGACAGGACTTCAAGCCAACATGCCACCAAGAGTAAGAGGACGTGGAGGACGAGGAAAGCACCGATATTAACTAGGAACGATCACGAAGTTGGCCCATTTCACCGGCGTACACCATCTGCATCACTCGGATCAAGTCCTCATGAAAACTGGAGGACCTACCTAGAGCCCGCGAGACGCTCTGTCTCGCTTAGCTCCTCACCATCTTACCACCATTCATTCGGGCCGCATCAGGATGAAGAGCCTCACGATTCACATCATTCTTTCATACCTTTGCAGCGTTCGGGTTTACACCATTCCTTTCAGAACCTAATACCCTATTTTCAGAGCCGGTTCAACCCGATGAACCAAATCGAAGAACCAGAGGGCCAAAACCCTTTGGGACCAGCTGACCACTTTCCTAAGTACCAGGACATGGAGATGGACGATGACCCAGATCCAGAGATGCCGCCATCAGGGACGCCAACGCATCCCATCGAGATTTCTAGCGGATCATCTTTCCATGGTTCGCCTGACAGAGGCCCTGATAGCTGGGCCGAAAGATAGGGCTCATACAAGTGAGAGTTCACACCTCCTCACAACCCACCACAACAGCGGGCCCCTTCAGAGGGCCCACATTTTTAGGCGGTCACGCCGCCGCCACCACCAGCGCCAGAGCAGCCACCACCTCCCGAACCATCGAGGCGGAGTAGAACTGCACGAATGTCCGTGCGTGCGGGTTTCCATTTCAGCACCCCCAACACTCCAGCAACAGCAACTACCCGCCGCTCTATGAAGACCCGCAAATGGGTGGGCCTTCAAATGCAGTTTCTGAAGTCGACTCTGCACCAGTCGTACCTGCACCACCCGTGGGTTATGTAAACCCAATTCCATCTTACCCAGGTGCAGCTGGGTACAACCCGTTTGAGCAGCAAGCTTTTTCGGGTTATAACTACAACAATGCACCTGCCGTTGACCCATACATTGAAGCAGCAAACTTCAATGCTCTCTACCCTGGTCCCTTTCCACCTACGTACCCAACTGGGTACCCTACATATGGGTATCAATATCCACCGCCTCCTCAACCTTAGCAGCAGCAGCCACCGCAACCCCAAATCCAGCAACCTCAGCAGCAAGAAATTCTCCAAAGGTTGCATGAGGTGGAATAAAGGGTAGACGAAGAGCGTAGAGGTCGTCGCGGTCTTCTAAAGGGTTTGGCAAACCTCATTAAGGGGAAGAAGAAGAGGGATTATTAAAGTCTTTATTTATTGTATTGTTATTTTATTTTTCATGAAGTCCCTGCGTGGACATTTCATTTATGTATTTGGTCCCTGCGTGGACTTGTCTTTTCTTATTTTTAGTCCCTGCGATGACAATGTTATTTCTTTAAAAGACCCGTTTAGAGTATTATTGTAATTTGTAGGATTTTATTTATGAGGAATTTCCTTTTTGAAATTACATTTGGCATTAAACATAAACATATACATATATCGTAAATCAAAATATTAATTCAATTTTTAATTGATCTGCCAATAAATCTCAAAAGAAAATCTTAAAGGTATAACCTAGCCCATATGTCATTTTA